>CAUYUJ010020841.1:0-25000 GCA_963575745.1 Prorocentrum cordatum
TTTTGCGACATCGGCGACAAAACGTCCATATCGAAAGGAACAGTGCAATCACTATCAGGGCGACCGCAAGGGGAGTGGAAGTGTATGTCCATGAGGAATTAGGCAGAAGTAGGGCCAGGAGCACGCAGAGTAGGGTGAGGAGGATGAGGGCGAGGATGACGAGGAGGAGGAGGATACCCTGGAGCAGGAACTGTGAAACAGCCCTGACCTGCTTCTGTTCACGACGTTTGACGTCTGGGGCTGCACGTCACCCAGCATGACCTCGCACCGCCTCGCCCTGCGTTGCCTCGCCTCCTCCTCCGACTCTGCGAGGCGCGCCGTCTTGCCTCCTGGGCGCCCGGGGCCGCCGCGAGGCGCTCTCGCACCGGTTCCTGAGGGTAGCCGACCTGCGGAAGGCCCGGGCGAGGGGTGGGGGGGTGGGGGGCGTTCCGATTCCGATCCACCCCCCTACCCTTCCCGCTCCTCCTCCTGCTTCTGCTCCTCGTTCTGCTCCTCCCTCTCTCATGTCCGTCCTCTCCCTTCTCCTCCTCCTCCTCCTCGTCCTTTTCCTCTTCGGAAGGGCAGGAGGATGCAAAAAATGGCGCGGGCGTTCTTCCTTCAATCTCGCCCTCTGGGGGAGCCCAGACACCATCGCCTCGCGAATACATGACGGAAGGTTGTTGACCGTTTGCGGCCTTGTTTAGGGCCCGTATCAGGCTTGAGGACTGTCAAAAACTAATCAGGATTATTGGTTGGTCCTAAGGAAGGCGTCGAGACCTTTGGGGGTCCACGGTGTGAAAAATCACGGCGTCGGGGGTGGCACGTATGGTGGGGGGAGGATTGAGGATCGGAAAAACACGACATGCGGCGGAGTTGTTTCCTGGGGGGGCCCGTGTCGGGCCCGCGGTGACTCCTTCAAGGTACATGGGGTGAAAAACCAGCCAGGATGGACCCCAGACGGGTAGGGGCCCGTCTTTAGCGGATAGAGTGTCGGATGTAGAGGGGGGTTAAATCCAGGGTGTGGTCATGGAGCGAACCCAGCTTGAGCGCTGACATTTCTCTCATCCAGGTACCGTCCGGAGCGGGTTTCCTCTAACACCACCTCTGGCCCTACCCCTCATTACGTCCCCCCGAAAGAGAAGTGGGCCACCGAAGCCTACATTCTCAGCGAAGGTCAGGTCAATGAGGACCTCATGGAGGTCTACCAGGCGGGCCGCTCGGCGTCCCTGGGGGACGCTGCCCCCCGAGGACGCGGCAGCCCTGATCAGGAGGCCCCTGAGGATCCCGATGATGATGGGGGAGCGGAGCTTGGCAGAATGGCTGGGCTTGGTTGGAGGGAACTCGCACCTTTCCTTCTGGCTGGTGGCGGAGGCATTCTTTGTTGCAGGCTTGTTTTGGAACCAGCCAGCTCCCGACTTCGTTTCGTCCTCTTCTGCTCGTGCTGTGGAGCAGTCTGCCCCGGCGGTAAGCGCCTCCGGCGCCTCCGTGAGTACTGCAGCGGGAAGTTTGCGTGAAAGGGGGAATTGAGCAGCTCAGGCGCATAAAACGGGGCCAATTCCCCCACTACAGGAAGGGGGATTTAATTCGGTAGCAAATCATGGGAGCCTGGTGTACTCTCTCTCAATTCCGTCTTTAGCGTCGACTGGAGTCGATGAGCGTTTGGCAGTCGATGAGGTAGGGCCAATTCAGCGTCGGTGAGCGTCGATTAGCGTCGATTTAGCGTCGATTCGCGTTGACTAGCGTCGATTAGCGTCGATTCGCAGGAGCCGACAAGATGGTATGGGGGGCTCCCATGAGTTGCCACCGGAGGTTTACGGCTAGGTCGGGCATGTCCCCTTACAGGCCGACTTTGGACGAAAGATAAAACAGACTCCAAACATATTCAACAATTGCCAACAAATGCTCACACAATCGTCCCCATAGTATTTTTTACTACTGTTGATATTCACCCCGTAGAGGGACATGCCCGACTTCAGCTTACGGAGCTGCGCCTCGGTCGGCCCCCCCGCGGCGTGCTGCCCGCCGCCCTGCCCGGCGCTGCCGGAGGAGGCCGCCAGCCTGCTCGTCCCCGCCGCCGCCGCGCCTCTCTGGGTCGACGTGGGGGCGGGGGGGACTTCGGTGTGGAGGGTTTTTCCGAAGGGCTCAGGCGACCCGTCCTCCTCCTCTCTCCTCCGCCTCCTCCTCTCTCCTTCTCCTCCTCCTCCTCCTCCTCCTCCTCCTTTTTCTCTCTCCTCCTCCTCCTCCTCCTCCTTGCCCTTTCCTCCTCGGGTCCCCTACGGCCCCGGGGGAAGCCGTCCACTTCAGTGGGAAGGAGGTCGATCTCTGAGACGGGAATGTAACCGTTACATTGATTCGGGCATGTCCCCTACAGGAGCAATATGCAAGAATAGCCGAAAATTAGTATGGGGGACAATTTTTGGACTATTTTTGACCACGTTTTTTTTCTGATAATTTTAGTTTTTCGTCCGAAGTCCGCCTGTAGGAGGACATGCCCGACCTAACCATAACCACCGCCTGGGGGATCGATCTTCGCGGACCTCCACAGGCGGTGGATGCGGATCTATTCGGGCGCCCGGGGGCCAGAAGATATCCATATCCACCGCCCGCCAGGGCACCAGGGCGTCGGTTCCCAGGCGGTGGATACGGATAAGTCACCACCTCGTATTCAGTCGTGCTCCGAGCGTTCGGCCTGACGGCCGACGACCGTTCACGGCTGCAGGGGCTGGGTCGACAGGCGATCCAGCGGGCGCCTGCAGGATCGGGCTCCGGGTTTGAAGGGTGGTCTGATCACGAGGGCCTCACGTAGGCCAGCCTGACCGCCTTTAGGGCCAAGCCAAGCCAAGCCACGCTTCCCTCCTCCTTCCTCCCTCCCCCCTCCACTATCGTTGAGACGCTGAAGTAAGGATCACTTTAGGTTCTGGAGGGGCTTTGGCTTTCGGGCTGTTCCTTGCATCTAGGTCGGGAAACCTATTTGTGTGGCCGAGGCTTGCCGTGGCCACAAAGCCACTTCGATCCTTATCTGGCGTGGCTCACGGTAGCACGATGACCAAGCTTTCGAGGCGATTTTGGCCGTGGTTGTGGGGGCCTTCTGGTCCAGGGAGGGTAAGCGCGTGCGGATGATGATGACGATGCTGCTGCTGCTGATGATGATGACGATGATGATGATGACGACGATGATGATGATGATGATGATGATGATGATGATGATGATGACTACGACGACGACGATGATGATGATGCTGATGCTGATCATGCTTATACTGATGATGACGATGACGATGGCGATGACGATGACGATGACGATGACGACGATGATGACGACGACGATGATGATGATGATGATGAGGATGGTGATGATGACGATGATGACGGTGATGATCATGATAGTGATGATGATGAAGATGATGATGATGATGCTGATGATGATGATGGTGATGATGATGATGCTGATGATGATGATGATGATGATGGTGAACCTGATTATGATGATGATGGTGATGATGATGAGGACGATGATGATGATGATGATGCTGATGATGATGATGGGGAGGATGAGGACGACGACGATGAGGAGGAGGAGGACGGGGAGGAGGAGGAGGAGGTGGATGAGATGAACAGAAGGATAATGAACAGGGGAATGATGAAGTGGATGATGACGATGACGATGACGATGATGATTAAAATGATGATGTTGATGACGATGATGATGATGATGATGATGATGATGATGATGATGATGATGATGATGATGACTACGACGACGACGATGATGATGATGATGATGATGATGATGGTGATCATGATTCTACTGATGATGACGACGATGACGATGACGATGGCGATAATGATGGCGATCACGATGATGATGACGATGACGATGATGATGCTGATGATGATGATGATGATGATGACGATGCTGATGATGACGATGCTGATAATGGTGATGATCATGATAGTGATGATGATGATGCTGATGACGATGACGATGATGATGATGATGATGATGATGATGATGATGATGATGATGATGATGATGATGATGGTGATGGTGATGGTGATGATGCGGATGATGATGGTGACCATGATTATGATGATGATGGTGATGATGGCGATGACGATGATGATGATGATGCTGATGATGATGCTGATGATGATGATGATGATGAGGAAGATGATGTGGAGGATGAGGAGGAAGGCTACGATGAAGAGGAGGAGAAGGAGGACGGGGAGAAGGAGGAGGAGGAGATGGATGAGATGAAGATGAAAAGAAGGGTGATGATGATGATGATGAAGTGGATGATGATACTGATGATGATGATGATGATGATGATGATGATGATGCTGATGATGATGCTGATGATGATGATTATGATGATGGTTACCATTCGTATTATTACTACTATTGTTTCCGTTATTATTAGAACGATGATGGCGATGACACTGATGATGAGGATGGTGATGATGATGCTGATCATGATGATGCTGATGATGCCGAAGACGATGCTGATGCTGATGACGATGATTATGGCGACGATGATGCGTCTGATGATGATGCTGGTAACGCTGATGCTGCTGATGATGATGACGAGGATGGGGACACTGATGATGCTGATTTTGCTGATGACGAGGCTGATGATAAAGATGGTGATCGCGATGGTGAAATTGACGATGATGATGATGATGATGATGATGATGATGATGATGATCATGATGCTGATATTGCTGATTGTGATGAGGATGAGGATGCGGATGAGGATGAGGATGCTGCTGTTGATGATGATGCTGATGATGATGACGATGATGATGCTAATGCTGATGCTGACAGTGCTGATGATGATGATGCTGATGATGATGGTGATGCTGATGATGATGATGATGATGATGATGATGATGATCAAAGTGATGCTGTTAATAATGATGACGTTAATGGTGCTGCTGCTGATGATGATGCTGGTTAGCGTGATGATGATGATAATGATGCTGATGATGGTGATGATGGTGACCATGATGATGATGTTGAGGATGCTGATGATGATGCTGATGCTGATGATAAGGGTGCTGTTGATGATGACGATGGTGATGATAATGATGATGATGATGGTGATGATGATGGTGGTGGTGGTGGTCCCGATGATGATAGTGATGATGGTGATGATGATGGTGGTGGTGATGGTGATGATGATGATGGTGATGGCGATGGTGATGCTGATGATGCTGTCGCTGATGATGCTGCCGCTGATGATGATGAGGGGGAGGAGGATTAGAGAGGAAGAGAGATGAGGAGAGGGAACGAGAGACGGAGCGAGAGGATCAGAGAGGAGTAGCGATGAGGAGGGAGGAGGATCGAGGAGGAGAAATGATAAGGCAAGAAAAGAAGGGCGGAGAGAGGCAGGGAGAGGAGGAGGAGGAGGAGGAGGCAGAGGAGTAGAGCGGGGGAGGCAGGAGGAGGAACAATAAGGAGAGAGGAGGAGAGGAGAGAGGAGGAGAGGAGGAGAGAGGCGGAACGAAGCGGAGGGGGCGGAGGGACGAAGAGAAAGGAGGGGGAAAGGGGAGGAGAGGGAATAGGAGGAGGAGGGAGAAGAGAAGGGGGATGATGATGATGATGATGATGATGCTGCCGCTGATGATAATGATGCTGACGATGATGAAGAAGACGATGATGATGGCGATGCTGATGATGCAGCAGCTGATGATGACGACGATGGTTCTGATTGTGATGTTTCTAGGAACCTTGGTGCTGATGCTGATGATGATGATGATGATGATCAAAGTGATGCTGCTGATGCTGCCGCTGATGATGCGACTGATGATTCTGATAATGGTGATGCTGATGTTGGTGACGAAGAGATGGCTGTGATGATGGCGATGATGGCGATTATTATGATGATGATGCTGATGATGGTGATGATGATGCTGACGATGGTGATGATGATCATGATGATGATGATGCTGACGATGCTGATGATGATGGTGATCGCGATGGTGAAATTGATGATGATGATGGGACTGGTGGTGGTGGTGGTGCTGGTGATGATCCTGCTGACGATGACGATGATGATGATATTGTCATTGTTGATTATGATGATCATGGTGATTGCGATGGTGAAGGTGATGATGGTGGTGGTGGCCGTGGTGGTGGTGCTGGTCATGACGAAGATGATGCTGATGATGCTGATGATGATGACGATGATGATGATAATGATACTGACGATGATGATGCTGATGATGGTGATGCTGATGATGACGATGATGACGATGATGACGATGAATATGACGATGATGCTGATGCTCATGACGGTGATGATGATGGTGATGAGAATGAGGATGAGGATGAGGATGATGATGCTGATGATGCTGTTGATGATGATGATGATGATGATGGTGCTGATGATGATGGTGGCGGTGGTGGTGATGATGATGACGATGACGATGATGATGCTGATGATGATGACGATGATGATGATGCTGATGATGATGATGACGATGATGATGTTAATGATGCTGATGATGATGATGCTGATGCTGATGCTGATGCTGATGCTGATGCTGATGATGAAGATGATGATGATGATGATTGTGATGGTTATGGTGATGGTGATGGTGATGGTGATGATGATGCTGATCATGGTCATGATCATGCTGATGATGATGATGATGACGATGACGATGACGATGACGATGACGATGATGATGATAATGATGATGATGATGATGATGATGATGGAGGTGGTGGTGATGATGACGATGACGATGTCGAGGATGACGATGTTGATGATGATGATGATGATGCTGATGATAATGATGATGATGAATGATGATGATGATGATGATGATGATGATGATGATGATGATGATGATGATGATGGATGATGTTGATGATGATGGTGTGGTGGTGGTGGTGGTGGTGGTGGTGGTGGTGGTGGTGGTGGTGCTGGTCATGATGACAATGATGATGATGAAGATGATGTGTGATGAATGATGATGATGATGATGGATGATGATGATGATGATGATGATGATGATGATGAGGAGGAGGAGGAGAGGAGGAGGAGGAGGAGGAGGAGAAGGCGGAGGAGAGGAGGAGCAGGAGGAGGAGGAGGAGGAAGAGGAGGAGGAGGAGCAGGAGAAGGAGGAGGAGGAGGAAGAAGAGGACGAGGAGGAGGATGAGGAGGAACAGGGGAGGCAGGAAGTGGAGGAGGGGTTGAGGGGGGGAGGAGGTGGAGGGCCACGACGACCACGACGACCGCGACGACGACGATCTTCCCCGAGCGGTCGCCTGCGGCCCGCTGGGGGGGGGGGGCGCCGGTCTGCGTCAGGCCTGCACTGGGCCCCTCGACGCCAGCAATGACCTGACGTCCGACGCGGCGCGCCGCGCCGCGTCGTCCGCCAGAGTGCCTCGCAGATCTCGTCGTCGTCGTCGTCGTCGTCGTCGTCGTCGTCGTCGTCGTGGTTGTCGTCTCTCCTTTCTTCCTCCACCTCCTCCTCCTCCTCCTCCTCTTCCTCCACCCTCCATTCCTGTCCCTGAATGATAACACCTCCCTGTCGCATCCCGAGACGTGTCGGTAGGGCGGGCCGGGCGTTTCGCCTGAGACCTCTTCATCATGTCTGAGCCAGAAGAGGGCGGGTTCTTTTCACAATGCGGCCCTCGCCTTAGCGCCGCGTGCATTCGTTTGAAAAGTTTGCAGAAGTTTTTCGGATGGAGAGCGGATCGTCTTCAAAATGTTGCTGTCGCCTTGGCGCCACGCGCATTCATTTCAGGCTTGCAAGAGTTTCTCGGATGGAGGGCGGTTCCCTTTCAACATGTGTGTTCTCGCGTTTGCGCCGTGCGCATTCGTTTGAGCCATTTGCAGGGATTTGACGGATGGAGGGCGGCTCTTTTTCAACATGTTTCTGTCGCCTCAGCGCCGCGCGCATTCGTTTGAAGAGTTTGCAGGAGTTTGACGGATGGAGGCCTGGTCGTTCTCAAAACGTGGCTCTCGCCTTGGCGCCGATTGCATTCGATTGAAATTTTGAGATGGTTTCACGGATGGAGGGGGGTGGTTTCAAAATGTGGCTCTCGCCTTAGCACCGCGCACATTCGTTCGTGGGTCGTTTTCAAAATGTGGTTCTCGCTTCAGCGCCGCGCACAGCAGTTCAACGGATTCCACCAGTTGACATCCCAGAAATGATGTCCCTACACGATTCAGGATTATGAAGGCGCGAGAGTCACGCTGATTCGCGGCGTTGAATTCCCAGGAAGTGATCTGGCATGATGCATGATCGTCGGGTGGCAACAGTAAAGTTGATTCGAGGCGTTGAAGTCCAATGAGTGGTGTTTCGGCACGATCGGATTCTCTGACGGCTGTCTTTCAACGGGGCATTTCTAGCAGGGAAAATATCTTCTTGCAGAGACCTATGAAAATGGGATTGTGGAGGGAGGGTTTATTGCAACATCGTTGATGCGCCTTGGGTTTACACTGGTCCCTCCTCCTCCTCCTCCTCCTCCTCCTCCTCCTCCTCGTCTCACACTTCCTCCTCCTAACTTGTTCCTTCTCTGCCGCCCTCCTCCTCCCTTCTCCTTCTCCTCCTCTCCTCCTCATCCCCTCGCTCCTGCTCTTGCCTCATCCTTTTCCTTCTTCTCTTCCTCATCCCTCCTCCTTCGCCTCCTCCCCCTTCTCCTCCTTGTCCCTCCCTCCCTCCCTCCCTTCCTCCCTCCTCCCTCCTTGGGAAAGGGAGCGAACAACGTATACTATCAATGCAAAGACGGCATGGTGGGGTGGGGGGTTGACCGACAATCACGTACGAGTGGGCTCGATGGTTCCTGTCCCCATCCGTCAGCAAACGTAATGGGCAGTACGGTTGCCAGGAGGTCGAGCTCGGAGAAGGAAGGGGAGGACCAGAGTAAGCCCAACATGTGTACAATCTGTTGCAATGCGCCCTCCCGTCTCGAGTCGCCTCCTCAGGGGTCACAGCAACATGTTTGCCACTACGCGAGGCGCCCCGTTGAAAGGCGAACTCCTCGTGTGATTGCAGTTCCGGCGGAGCTCCGCTTAAGAAAGGAGTTGGGCTCCATCTCTCGAGCTCCAAGGAATGCCGATGATGACTATGATGACGATGCGGACGTGCGGATGGCAAAGACAGGGACGGGAGGAGGGGGGAGGAGGGGGGAGGAGGAGGAAGGACGCGGGGCGCTGCTGGTCCAAAACGAGGACCCAATGATCACCACAGGATGGCTGGGACAGAGGAGTCGGGAATTCTGCCTCTGTCCTTCGAGCTCCAAGGGATGTGGACAAGGCGGGGTCACAGCGTGTCAGGAGGAGGGAGGAGGGAGGAGAGAGGTGGAGGAGGGAGGAGGGAGGAGGGAGGATGGGGGAGGAGGGGGAGGAGGGGGAGGAGGAGGAGGAGGAGGAGGAGGAGGAGGAGGAGGGGTCACAGCGTGTCAGGGGGGAATGTCCGGCAGCAGCCCCGCTCGCAGGAACAAAGGGAGTGGCCCTCCGTCCGTGTCTCAGAGCGTGAATTCGCTTCCAGGCAAAACCAAGCCATACCACGCGCCTCCTCTTCAAGCGGCCTGACCAATACAGGCTGCAATTTGGCATCGTTGGGTATCTCTTGGAAGCGAGGGTGGTCAAAAGCGAGGGAGGTTTGTTTTCCCCCTAGTGTCGCCGCCGTTGCACTGCTCTGGGCTCCGGGCGCTCGGATCCAGCAGTGGCTCGCGCGAGAGCCCTGCTCTGAAGAGGAGCAGCCACACACGTGCAGCTGCTGCGCATTCCTAGTACAGAACCGCTATCCTCCCGTCCGTGTAGCCGTTTGAAATTCCAAGTTTCAGGGTCGACAGTGATGAAGTTTCAGCCGAAACGCCTGGTTTGCCATAGCGACACGTCCGGTGGTGCGACAGGAAGGAGCTACCTAGAAGGGAGCGGGTTGGAGAAGGAGGAGAAGGAGAAGGAGAAGGAGGAGGAGGAGGATGAGGATGAGGATGAGGAAGAGGCGGAGGAGGAGGAGGAGGAGGAGGACGATGATGATGATGAGGAGGAGGAGGGAGAGGATGTGGAGGAGGAGGAGGAGGAGGAAGATCACGGTTCTCGACCGTCTTCGGCGGTCTTCGGCGGTCTTCGGCGGTGTTCAGGTGTCCGGGCGCGCGTGCTCTTGGTAGTCTCGGCTCGGCGGGAGCCTCGGGACGGTGGCGCTGTGTCTCCAGAGGCCTTCTGTGGGCCACTGGATGGCCTGTCAGGGTTGACGCGGAGGGGGCGGATCGGGAAGGGGGGGGATGTAGGGTTTCTCCGAAGGGCTTCGACGACCCGTCCTCCTCCTCCTCCTCCTCCTCCTCTTTTCTCATCATCACCACCACCATCATCGTCATCATCATCATCATCACCATCATCATCATCATCATCATCATCATCATCACCATCATCATCATCATCATCATCATCATCATCATCATCATCATCATCATCATCATCATCATCATCATCATCATCATCATCATCGATCATCATCATCATCATCATCATCATCATCATCATCATCATCATCATCATCATCATATCAGCAACATCCCATCATCATCATCATATCATCCATCATCATATCATTCATCATCACCACCACCATCATCATCTCATCATCATCATCATCATCATCATCCTCATCATCAGCATCATCATCATATCATCATCATCATCATCATCATCATCAATCCCATCATCATCTCATCATCCTTCTTTCCCCCCTCCTCCCTCCTTCTCCTCCTCATTCCTCCTCCTCCTCTCTCCTTCCTCCTCCTCCTCCTCCTCTTCCTCCTCCCCCCTCCCTCCCCCTCCTCCTCCATTCTCTCACCCCCCTCCCCTCCTCCCCCTTTCCTCCTCCTCCTCCTCCTCCTTCCTCCTCCCCTTTCCTCCTCCTCCTCTCTCTCCTCCTCCTCCTTCTCCTCCTCCTCCTCCTCCTCCTCGTCTCCTCCTCCTCGGGTCGCCTACGGCCCCGGGGGAACCGTGCAGGGGGTCTTGCGAGAGCTGCTGTACGCAGCTGGTGTCCGACCCGCCGCTGTCGGGCCCTCTCCTTGGTGCGTGGCCGCGTCCGACGCCGGGCGGCGGCGGAGAAGCCAGCTGCGGGCAGCCGATTGGCCACTCCATGCGCTCCCCAGACAGCGGTGCTGCGAGATCACCGGATTTCGAAGACAATCGGGCCTCTGCGAAAGAAATGTATGCGGCCCCCTTGCCTTCAGCAAAGGGATGGGGAGCTACCACAAGTGCCGGTCGCACCGTCGACCGCACGCCGCCGACTCACCAGTCCTTGTCCCCTTCCTTTCCCCGCCTTTTTGGCTCTGTGTCTCTCCGCTTCCCCCTGCTTGCCGTTCGCTGTCTTCCTCGCTTCTTATCCTGTTTCCAGTGGCGTCCGCGCTTTTTGCGCCGCTCGTGTGACGTTCCAGGTTTGTCTAGCGGTTTTTAATCTCTCGTCGTGGAGCCAGCTGTGCGTCGGTCTTTTTCATAGAGGAAAGAAGCCCTTGCTCGTCCGCCCCGACCTTGAGGCTCAGGCACCTGAGCGATGGAAGAGAACGGGGTCGACTGCGCTGGCATTCGCGCGTAAGCTGCCCGCGTAAGGTCGCGCGTAAGCGCCCTACTCTCCACGCGGTGTGCCACGCCTGCGGTCCGCGGAAGCCGCCGCGTACGGTCGCTATGCCATCTCGCGTAAGACCTCTTCCTCTTCGTCGCTCACCTGGCGGCTCGCTTTGCTGCGAGGCATGCCCCCGGCCCGACCCCCCGAACTCCAGGCCCCTTCCAAGGTCGGGCGTCGAGTAATGGGGGTGCGATCAATGGGGGGGGCTGATGTTGGTGCGAGCGGCTCGGCCGATTTTTGCGGTCTCGGGGGGAGCCTCTCGGGCAGCCGCCGAGGAGGCAGGGTACTCCTTTCCGCGTCAGGCCCTGGCAAGCCTGAACTGCCGCCAGCCATGGCGTGCTCCTCTTCCCCAGGCCGCGGGGGGGGCTTCGGAGGGGATGCTCGGATGCTGAAGGAACGTGGGCCTTGGAGACCATGAGGGCTGCAGGGGGTTCAGGTGGGGTGGGGGTGGGGGAAGAGAGGGAGGAGGAGGAGGAGGAGGGGGCGAAGGATGAGGGATGGTGATGATGATGCTGCTGATGATGATGATGACGACGACGATGATGATGAGGATGATGATGATGATGATAATGATGATGATGATGATGATGATGATGATGATGATGATGATGATGATGATGATGATATTGATAATGCTGCTGATGATGATGATGATGATGGTGCTGGTGGTGGTGGTAGTGGTGGAGGTGGTGATGATGGTGGTGGTGATGATGATGATGGCGGTGGTGTTGGTGGTTGTGATGATGATACTGATGATGATTGTGATGATGCTGCTGCTGCTGATGATGAGGATGAGGATACGGCTGATGATGATGATGATGATGATGATGATGATGATGATGATGATGCTGATGCTGATGATGCTGGTGATTATGATTATGATCATGAGGATAAGGATGATGATGCTTATAACGATACTGATGATGATGCTGGTGGTGGTGGTATTGATCATGATGATGATGATGCTGCTGCTGATGATGAAGATCATTATGATGATGGCAAAGATGATGCTCATGATGATGACGATAATGATGATAATGATGGTGGTAATGACGATGAGGACGATGATGAGGATGAGGATGAGGATGAGAATGAGGATTATGATGACGATGATGCTGATGATCTTGATCATGATGATAACGATGATGATCATGGTGATGATGATCATGCTGCTGATGCTGATGATTATGATGATGATGATGCTGATGATGATGATGATGATGTCGATGACGGTGACAATGATGATGACGATGCTGATGATGATGACGATGTTGATGATGATGGTGATGATGATGACGATGATTATGATGAGGGTGGTGATGATGCGGAGCAGGATGATGAGGATGAGGATGATGGTGCCGGTGCTGGTGATGATGATGATGATGATGATGATGCTGATGATGCTGATGATGATGATGGTGATGAGGCGGTTGGTTTAGGAGGATGATGATGATGACCAGGATTTGGATGAGGATGTGAATGTGAAGGTGATGGTGGTTGTGATGCCGATGTCGATGCTGATGTTGATGATGATGCTGCTGCTGATTATGTTGACGATGATGATGCTGATGATGATGATGATGCTGATGATGATGATGATCACGATGATGATAATGATAATGGCGATGATGACGATGACGATGGTGATGATGCTGCTGATTGTGATACTGATATGATGATTGTGTTGATTATACTGGTGATGATGATCTCGATGCTGATGCTGCTGATGCTGCTGATGCTGATGATGCTCATGATGATGAGGATGGGGAGACTGATGACTATGACGGGGATGGGGATGGGGATGAGTATGAAGATGATGACGATGATGATGGTGATGCTGAGAATGGTGATGGTGATGGTCAATATGAGGATGACGACGCTGACGATGACGATGCCGACGTCGATGACGTCGAGGTCCTCGATGATGATGACGATGATGACGATGATGATGGTGATGACGATAATGCTGATCATAATGATGATGGTGATAATGACGACGACGATGCTGCTGCTGATGCTGATGCTGCTGCTGATGATGATGATGCTGATGCTATTTATGATGATGATGATTGCGGTGTTAATGGAGAGGATGGATTAGGAGGCCCTACTCCTTCGTCATTCTTCGGCTTCGCCTTCCTTCTTTCTCCTTCATCTTTCCTCTTTCCTCCTTCGCCTTCGCCTTCGCCTTCGACACTGCCTTTGCCTTCATCACGTCGTCGTCGTCGTCGTCGCCGTGCTCTTACTTCAGATCCTCCTCCTGCTCTTGCTCCTCCTGCTCCTCTTCTTCTCCCTCCTCCTCCTCTTCCTCCTCCTCTTCCTCCTCTTGTGTCTTTGTTTCCTTGTCGCGGTGACCGCGGTGCCAGCAGCGGGCGTCGCGTAATGCAAAGGTTCGCCGCTCTTACAGTGACATCTTATTGTCCTATTCTTCCGCCCGCTCATCCATCCTTCTGCCCATCCTCCTCCTCCTCTTCCTCCTCCTCCTCCTCGTCCCACCACCTCATCGTCCCTCCTCCTTGTCCTCCTCCTTCTCCTCCTTCTCCTCCTCCGCCTCCTCCTCCTCCTTGTCCCACCACCTCATCGTCCCTCCTTCTCCTGCTCCTCCTCTTCCTCCTCCTCATGGTCCTTCCTCCTTCTCGTCCCTCTTCCTCTTCCCAGCCCCAGGTGCCCTTGCCGACGTCCGTGATGAGGCACCACAGGCCGCGAATGGAGGACGCGACACGCCCGTGGGCCTGGGGGGGATATGAGGGGGGGGGGGGCGTCGTCTCTCGCCCTCGTTTGCCTCCTCCTCCTCCTCCTCCTTCTCCTCCTCCTACTCCCCCTCCTCCCTTTTCTGTTCCTCCGCCTTCCTCTTGTCTCTTCTCCCGCTCCACGGGGCCATGTGCCCCGAGCACCTCTCGGAGGACTCCCTCCGGGACTTCCCTGGAGGCCGTCGCCCAGCTCGCCGTTGCACCTTCCGTCCCACCTGCCACCCGCAGGCGCCGCAACTCCCGCGGGTAGACCAGCGGGGCTCCGTGCGGGGGCGTGCTGCGCTAGACTGACCTGCCGTGATCACCTCACTCGCCTGACCTGGCCTTGGGCGCCTGGCGGGTAGTCGCCCTCCGCTCCGCTGTCACACTGGCAGGGGACGGAGGTCCCGCTCCTGCTTCGCCTCCCTGGCCGCCTTGCACTTGTGTTAAGCCACGGGCAAGCTGTCGCTTTCGGGCCCCATGGTGCGGCCCACGCCAAGAGGCCCCCAGCGTCAAGGGCCTCTCGCGGGTGCCAGCCAGGACGGCCATCACGCCGTCTTCCGGCCTGGGCGCGACGCACTCCCCTCGCTGTCCTCGCCCCTCTGCTGGGCTGCTGATGCCCGCCCGCCCGGTCCGCTGTCGCGCTGCCCGTGGGCGCGGCCTCCCCTCCTGCTCCTTCTAGGTGCCAGCGGCCCGACACCGTAGGTGCTCGTTCCCCCCTCGCGCTGCCCAGCTCGCCGCCGCTCCAGCTGGGTTGTCCTGGAGGTGGCCTCGCCCCTCCTCTCGGCTGCCTGCCCTCGTTGTCCTGCCCACGCGACCCCACTGGCCGCCCTGCTGGTGCTGCCCCACCTTCTGTGCCTTCGCCCGCGGGGTCTTCCGCCGCCCTGTCACTGCCTGGTGCCTCTCTGCGCTTGCATCCTGCTCCGCCTTGCATCGCACGTCTTGTACCGCCTCGGTGGTACTCAGCTCCCTCCCCGTCCCGGCCACTGCTCTGTTTACCGGCCGCACGACCTGCCACTGCCGCTTTCATGCTCCACCGTCGGCTCCGTTTGTAGCCGTCCCCGCCCGTCTCCTCACTCGGCTGTTCCCCCCCCGTGATCTATGCTTGCGCAGCGCGGTTCCTTATGGGCGAACCCTGCGCTCCTTTGCCTGGTGCCCCGTAGGTCCCTTCGCGCTGCGCTCTCTACCTGCCTGGCCACGCTGCGTCGCTGCGTGCGGGGCCGCGACGCGGAGGAGGAGGAGGAGAAGGAGGAGGAGGAGGAGGAGGATGGAGGAGGAGGAGGAGGAGGAGGACGAGGAGGATGAGGACGAGGAGGAGAAGGAAGGACCAGTGTAAACCCAAGAGACATCAACGATGTTGGAATTAACTCTCCCTCCAAGCTCCCTCTTCATAGGCCCCTACAACGGTTCACTTTCATTGGGGCAACTGCCTCGTTGGAAGACAACCGTTTGAAGACCTTGCAGCATGCCCAAACATTGTTCTCGGGATTTCCACGCCAAGGATCAACTTGACTGCTGCGTCCTGACAATCTGGAATCGTGTCAGAACAACATTTTCGGGACTTCAACACTGCGAATCAACATAACTGTTGCGCCCACATAATCTAGAATCCTTCCAGTACACAGTTTCTGGTACGTTGATCATGGGAATCCGTGGAACTCTTGCATTTTTATAACGAATGTGCGTGGCGTTGAGGCGAGAGCCGCATTTTGAAGAGTAACCACTTTCAATCCGTGAAACTTTTGCAACATTTTAAAATGAATGTGCGCGGCGCTAAGGCGACAGCCACATTTTGAAAACGACCCGCCCTCAATCCGTGGAAACCTTGTACAATGTTATAACGAGTGTGCGCGGCACTAAAGCGAGAACCACATTTTGAAAACCTCCAGCCGTCAATCCGTGAAGCCCGTGTAACATTTTAGAACGAATGTGCGCGGCGCTAAGGCGAGAACCACATTTTGAATACCACCCGCCCTCAATCGGTGAAGCCCTTGCCATTTTTTCAAAAAGTTTGCGCGGCGCTATAGCGAGAGCCACATTTTGAAAACCACCCGCCCTCCATCTGTGAAGCTGTTGTCATTGCTTAAGCTTCAGAGTCATATATGGTGAGGAAGTCTTGAACTTGCCTCGGGGTGCGACAGGGAAACGTTATTTATAAGTAAAAGAAAAGGAGGAGGAAGAGGAGGAGGAGGAGGAGGAGGAGGAGGAGGAGGAGGACGGACGGACGGACGGACGAACGGACGGACCGACAGACGGACGCGTGTGTGTGTGTGTGTGTGTGTGTGTGTGTGTGTGTGTGTGTGTGTGATTGATTCCTTCAGCTGCACCATCGGGCGCAGCGGGATTCAGCATCATAATTCAGTCGGGGCGGTGCCTGGCGACCTTCCTTGCAGTCCGCCAGGGCTGCGGCGGCAGCCAACCAACGGGGCACCGCCCACAAGCATCATAACGAAAACCCATTGCCCGCCCCGGAGGCTCCTCCCCCTGCCCCGACGGCGACGGGCGCTGGCGGCTCCAGCACCGATGGCTACCCCAGCGCCACTCTGCATGGGGAGGCACCTCTGCCTGCACGGCGGGAGCGCGGGAGCTCTCGCTCCAAGGCATCCAAACCGCCTCGCTGGACACCCGCACCCTCCGGGATTCGCTCACCTGGACTACAGGAAGCAGGGCCAGGGGTGGGTGCGTCCTGAGGACGTCCCAGCAGCGCGTCCTGCACGATTTCCTCAACGCCGAGAGAGATCTGGCGGCCAGGGTCAGGAGGATACAGCAAGCAGGCGGCGAACCCAACGCGACCTGGAGCAGGTATTGCGCTCAGCGCGGCGGCGGCACCGGCGACCCCAGCTGGCACGACGCCACCTTCTTCCGCCGCTTCCTCCGCCAACAGGCCTCGCCACCCCCCTGACTTTCTCCCCCCACGTACGGCGGCGCCACGCGTTGCCGTCGCTCCCACAGACATTGCACCATCGGTGCTCTCGGCTTTCCCCCCGCGGCCCCTGCCTGGTCGACGGGCTCGCCTCCCCTCGGCCCTCCGACCGTGTTCCGGCGTCTCGGGTCCTGGGCTGGTTTTGCCGCCTGCGCCCCCCGCCCTGCCCCCCCGCCTTGCCTGGTTTTCAGGCCCCGCACCCTTCCTTCGGGTGTGACCGCGCTGCTCTACTGCTGCCTCGCCGGCTGTATCCTTCGCCTTGCTCACTCGCTCCGCCCGTCGCCACGGGCCACGACGCCTCCCTCATGGAGTCCGTCGGTCTGCTCTGGCGCACCTTCCAGTGCCAGCTCGCCTGGCCTGCTCGCTACCCTACGCCTCGGACGCCACCCCGCTGCTGTCCCCCGCTCTCCTGCCGGCTGGCGGCCCGCCGCTGCTGGTTCCCCCCCCCGGCGCCGCTTGCACGCCTCGGGTTTGGCCCTGCTCTGAGCGGGTCCGGCTTCTCCGTTTCCTCCCCGTCGCCGCCAGGCGTCTTTTCTTCTTCTTCTTCCTCCTCCTCGTCGTCGTCCTCCTCCTCCTCCTCCTCCTCCTCCTCTTCCTCCTCTTTCTCCTCCTCCTGCATGGTGGCCTAATTCGCGTTCCGTGCACCCCGCCGACGCCTCTTTCTCCAGAGCAGTGACCGCCGACAGAAAAAGTGTGTGTGATTTCCCCTATGGTTGGATCCAGCGCCTTCCTGCCGCGTGGACCAGGCAGGTGCGCGCGCTTCTCTGGCCCTTTCTACGCCGCGCCGCCTCGCGTTGTGTGGGCTTAGAGTCGTTGTCGGCGGCGTCACTGGGCAATCCCTGCACGTGCATGTCGCCATTTTCCTCGTGCATTGGCTCTGGCCCTTTTCCCTGCACGCGTCAGCTATGTCCTGGCCGTACGCCGGCAGACGCTAAGTGGTAGTTGATCTGGGCGTGTCCCGCCCTAGAACACGCTGCGTTGGATCAGCTGGCCAGGCTATAACAAAGGTGGGTGTGTATACATATGTATGTATGTATGTATGTATGTATGTATGTATGTATGTATGTATGTATGTATGTATGTATGTATGTATGTATGTATGTATGTATGTATGTATGTATGTATGTATGTATGTATGTATGTATGTATGTATGTATGTATATGTATATATATATATATATATGTATTAGCCGCGCGCGGGGCCGCTATCGCTCAAAAGTGTGTGCGTCTGTGTGTGAGTGCGTGGATGGGTGGGGAGGTCGCTCCCGTCCGCAATGTTGGGTGGTAGTTACTTGTTTTGAGCGCGTCCCATCCAAGGGATTCGCGACGGTGCCGTCACCCCGCTGGAGGAGGAACGAAGTTCCCCAATCATAGCTTGCCTCTGTAGGGGTCCTAGCGGATTCCTATGGTCAGGGAGGGTGCGCCGCCGATGTCGGCGGCGGGCCTGGGTGCCCCGGGGCCCGGGGGTGCCCGGGTGCCCGGGTGCCGGGGTGCCCGGGTGCCCAGGTGCCCGGGTGCCCAGGTGCCCAGGTGCCCGGTAGCCCTATAGCCTATATGGCCCTATAGCCCTCTAGCCTTGTAGCCCTATCGCCCTATAGCCCCATCGCCCTATAGCCCCATAGCCCTATAGTCCTATATCCCCATAGCCTTACAGCCCTATAGCCCTGTAGCCCCATAGCCGTTTAGCCCTAAACAAAATCGGGTCGTTTTTTTTCTCCGGTAACATGCGTGTGCGTGCGTGCGTGCGTGCGTGCGTGCGTGTGTGTGTGTGTGTGTCGTTTCGCTTCCTCGCCAGCGCAGTGACTCTGCCGAACCGCCGCTGAAAAGTGTGTGTGTGTGTGTGTGTGTGTCCTTGGGGCCCTCTTCAGTCTTATAGGCCTATAGCCCTCTATATATAGCCCTGTATAGCCCTATATAGCCCTATATAGCCCTATATAGCCCTATATAGCCCTATATAGCCCTATATAGCCCTATAGCCCTATAGCCCTATAGCCCTATAACCCTATAGCCCTATAGCCTCATAGCCTTATAGCCCTATAGCCCTATAGCCCTATAGCCCTATAGCCCCATAGCGCCATGCCGTATAGCGCTAAAATAAGTCAGATCGTTTTTTTTCTCCAGTACTATGCGTGTGTGTGTCGTTTCGCTTCTTCGCCAGCGCGGTGACTCTGCCGAGCCGCCGATGGAAAAAGTGTGTGTGTGTGTGTGTGGGGCTTTGGAGCCCTCTTCAGTCTCAGCGACGAGTCTTCTTGGTGTCGGCCCGGGTCTCTGCACCGTCAGCGGAGCCGGCGCGGTGCCTCCTCGCCGTGCGCTCGCGCTGCCGGAGTTGGCGCCCGGCTGCTCGGGCGGCGACCCCCCCCCCGGTGGGGTGCCCGCAGCGCTCGCCGCTCGGGGGCGGGTCGGCGCTCGCCTCCCGCCGCGTGGCCCTGCTCGATGGCCCTCAGGCCGTGCGCTGGCTCAGACGCGCGCTTGGCCACCGAAGCCCTGCAGTGCGACGCGGGCGGTGTGATGAGGGCCGGCAGGCGGCGCGTGGTCGGCGGAGCTGGACGGGGCAACGCACACACACACACATGCGATGCAACACACACACACACACACGGGGCTGGCACACGTTCGGAAGGTGATCGACCTGCCCGCGGACATGGGCCGCGGTGTTGCGGGGTGGACGAGGCTTTGCCCCCCCCCCCTCCCCCCGGAGGCGCGTCGGCGTCGGCGGCGCGGCGTGCCCGCCACTGGCGGACAATGACTCTCTCCTCTTTTCTTTCCGTAGCGATCGTCAAAACACACCCAATCAATGATCGAGAATCCGAGTTCAAAGATGTACAAGAGAGGATAGATGCCAAGGCTACCACCACTGCTCCCTCCTCTTTCTTCTCTCTTCCCTCCTCCAGCGGCACGCGTATGGCGATGCCCATCTCAAGACAAAAGCCTCCTTCCTCTCTCCGTCGCCCCGTCGCGGTTCCCAGTCCTCCTCCCTCCTCCCTTTCCTCCTTCCTCCTCCGCCCTCCCTCTGTCCTCCCTCCTCCCTCCCCTTTCCCCTCTCCTTTTGACATCGTTCCCGCCCTCCTGCCCTCTCTTCCTCCCGCCCCCGCCCCCTCGCCCCCCCTTCCATCCCTCCCTTCCTCCTCCCTCCCTCCCTCCCTCCCTCCCTCCCTCCCTCCATCCATCACCTCCGCTCTTCCCTCCTGTCGTTTTACAGCACCACTGCGCTTACAGAGAGTCCTGGACGTCCTTTCTGCATAGCCCTACTCCTGTCCCCTCCACCGTGCCATCCGAGGACCACGATAATCTGGTGATATACAACGGGACGCTGTACAAACTGGGCTCCGGAATGAACGCCGAGGACAAGAAGGCTCCGCAAGCAGGAGGATGTGGGAGGAGACGATTGTCTTGCACTTGCGAGATCCTGTCCCGAGGGAATTGGCACGCGCGAAGATCCCTCGTTCAGCTGCCAGGCCCCTCAACTGGGGCGGCACCATGTCCGCCTCTGTCCGCGGTATCGGTTACCTCGCGTCCCACTTGATTGCGGCAGAGCCAGAGCCAGAGACATGAGGAGAGGAACACGTGCTGTCTCATTTGAGTCTCGGTGTTCCTTTGAATCGACACGCTGGATGTGAGGAGCATTTCGGATCGGACTCAGTATCATGTTTTCTGTATTCGATGCGTCAGGCACGAGTAAAACGAGCAGGTTGATAAAAGGGATAGCGAAGACGAGGAGTTTAAGTTTGATTTCGAGTTCGAGTTTGAGTTTGAATTTGAGGAGGAGGATGACGGAAGAGGGAGGAGGAGGAGGAGGACGAGGAGGATGAGGATGAGGATGATGAGGAGGAGGATGTGGAGAAGGATGAGGAGGAGGATGAGGAGGAGGAGGAGCTGCGATTGTGGACGGAGATTCCGATCGTGGAGGCCGATGCCGAGCGCGATCCCGCGACGCGGGCCCAGACGCCCAACTCCGCGCTGCCTTCTGCTGCCTCCCGTGTTCTGCTAGGGTCTCCCGCCCCGCGACCGCTTCGCCTTTCTTTCCTTCCTCCTGCCGCCGGTCAATCTCGCTTTCCGTTGCCTGGACCGCTCGAGCGCGCGTGCGGACTGCCTCTGCCGCGCTGCAACGTGAAAACTCTCCTCGTGCCGAGGCCTGGGACAGGAGAGACGTGTGGATCTCGGCGCACGGCCACCTGGGCTACTTCAGCCAGAAGGAGCGCCTGCGCTCCCAGCCGCCGGGGGTGGCGCGGCGGGGCCGTGAGGGGGGCACTCGCAGGCGTGATGTGATTGCGTGGAGGGTGGCCTTGGGAGATGCGCTGACGGCGACGGCGGTGAATTGGCGGTGATGGCGATGAGGGTGACGGTGGTGGTGATGGTGGGCGGTGGTGAGGACTGCGGCAGCGGTGGCACGGATGATGATGATGACGATGAGGATGATGATGACGATGACGATGATAATGATGATGGTGATGATGATGATGATGATGATGATGATAATGCTGGTGATGGTGATGCTGTTGGTGGTGGTGGTGATGATCATAACGATGACGATGACGATGGTGATGACGATGACGATGATGGTGATTCTGATGATGTTGCTGATGATGATCCTGCTGATGGTGATGCCGATGATGATGGTGGTGATGGTGATGCTGATTACTATGATGATTGTGGTTGTGCTGTTGATGATGCTGATGATGATTGCGGTGTCTATGATGAGGATGGCGGTGATGATGGTGCTGATTATGCTGTTGATGATGTTGATGATTGAAAATGATGATGGTGAAGAGGACGATGGTGTGGTGGTGGTGATGATGATGACGATGATTATCTTTATGAGTAGTTTTCGTATTCTTATTCATATTCGTTCTCTGGTTAATGTTATTATGATATCATTCTTTTTATATTATTATTCTTATTTTGATTATTAATACTACCAGTCTTCGTATCATCAGTAGTAATCCCATCATTATCATGTCATATATTATTATTATTATCATTATTTTTATTATTATCATTATCATTATTATTATTGTTATTATTATTATTATTATTATTCTCGTTTTATTATTATTATTCCTATGTTTCGAAATATTCTTGCACGCTCTCGAGATGCCAGCAGGGGTGATGGCTGCCTGCTGTCTCGTCTACTTGGGCCACCACCCCTGCCGAATGCACAGGCGCACCTGGTGGTCTATATGCCTGCTTCTCGTGATGCCGTATCAGTCGGAGATCGCACCCGATCCGAAGTATACGCATCCGTCCCGACGCGATCTGACGGGTACCAGAAGATCTTGGCGTGAGTTGCACCCACTCGATGTAGCGCGCGAGCTGTCCAATCCGAGCAGCTGCTTTTAGCAACGGGAGCGACAGATTTTCACGGGTTCTGCGGATGGGGCTATCTCCTCCTGGCCTGTCAGTATCATCCCCAGTTTATTGTTAGCCGCGGCGCCGAAACCTTCAGCGAGATCCGTACATCATTGTCGCCTTCCTCTATCTCCTGCTTCCCAGTCTCCGCTTTCGTCCTCGGCGTCGTCGTCGTCCTCCTCATCCTCCCCCTCCTCCTTGTACTATTCTTCTTCTTCTTCTTCTTCTTCTTCTTCTTCTTATTCTTATTCTTCTTACTCCTCCTCCTCCTCGGCTTGGGGCATTTTTTCGGCCCTGGCCGCCCGTGCCTCTCTTCGGGATCACCAGTCACGGAGCCACGGCTGCCACCGTCAGCTGTCCAAGCCAGCCAAGCCGGTCAGTCCACTTCTCCGCCGCTGTGCCCTCCCATTCGGCCTCGTCGGCTCCTTCCGCCTTCCCTTGCCTCGGGCAGTGCCAGTGGGGGTCACCATTCAGGGGAACTCCGCCTCCTCCTCATCCTCTTCCTTTTCTTCCTCCTCCTCCTCTTCTTCTTCTTCTTCTTCTTCCTCCTCCTCCTCCTCCCAGAATCGAGGATCGAGGAGGGGGGAGGATCGAGGATTGAGAAGTCTTTGGTTGGTTTTGGTCGTCTTTGGGAGTGTGCGGGTTTGCGTTTGCTGGGCACTGTCTGGCCTGCGCGCGGCCGCTGCCTACCGAGACATTCGACGTCGTGGAAGAGGCATTGTCCGAGCTCTTGGCGCAATCCCTGCACGCGGGGGCGCGCTCCAGGCAAGGGGATCGACGGGGCTGGCGTCTCCCCTTCGCGGGCTGTGGCGGAAGGGCGGCGGAGGCCTGCGGTAAGTAACAAAACACATCGCGAGAGCCGCTCTATTGGCGATCGTTTTTACCTAACAGCGGAGACTGATAGGTTTCTAGTAGGGTCACAAGAGAGCATCATGACGCCCCAGGGGGGTATGGGCGCGATCCAGGGGGGTGCCGGGGATTTTTTAAGCCAACAGTTGCACACTTTGTGGTCTTCGAGGTCCCAGAACTCCATTCCCGGGCCACATTCTGAATGCCCGGAGCCAACTGTAGGCCACTAAGTGGTCTTCGAGTTCCCAGAACTCCATTCTCGGGCCACATTTTGAATGCCCGGAGCCAACTGTAGGCCACTTCGTGCTCTTCGAGTTCCCAGAACTCCATTCCCGGGCCACATTTTGAATGCCCAGAGCCAACTGTAGGCCACTTCGTGGTCTTCGAGTTCCCAGAACTCCATTCCCGGACATGATTTTGAATGCCCGGAGCCAACTGTAGGCCACTTCGTGTTCTTCGAGTTCTCAGAACTCCATTCCCGGGCCACATTTTGAATGCTGAGGCAGGCTGCTGCTGAGGCTGAGGCAGGCTGAGGCTGAGGCAGGCTGCGGCTGAGGCCGATTCTGAAGGCAGACTGAGGCTGAGGCTGAAGCAGGCTGAGGCTGAGGCTGAGGCAGGCTGAGGCTGAGGCTGAGGCAGGCTGATGCTGAGGCAGGCCGAGGCTGAGGCTCAGGCTGATGCAGCCTGAGGCTGAGGCACGCTGAGGATGAGGCCGAGGCTGAAGGCAGACTGAGGCTGAGGCTGAATCAGGCTGAGGCTGAGGCTGAGGCAGGCTGAGGCTGAGGCTGAGGCAGGCTGATGCTGAGGCAGGCTGAGGCTGAGGCTGAGGCTGATGCAGGCTGAGGCTGAGGCAGGCTGAGGCTGAGGCCGAGGCTGAAGGCAGACTGAGGCTGAGGCTGAAGCAGGCTGAGGCTGAGGCTGAGGCAGGCAGGCTGAGGCTGAGGCTGAGGCAGGCTGATGCTGAGGCAGGCTGAGGCTGAGGCTGAGGCTGATGCAGGCTGAGGCTGAGGCAGGCTGAGGCTGAGGCCGAGGCTGAAGGCAGACTGAGGCTGAGGCTGAAGCAGGCTGAGGCTGAGGCTGAGGCTGAGGGCTGAGGCTGAGGCAGGCTGAGGCTGAGGCTGAAGGCTGAGGCTGAGCAGGCTGAGGCTGAGGCAGGCTGAGGCTGAGGCCGAGGCTGAAGGCAGACTGAGGCTGAGGCTGAAGCAGGCTGAGGCTGAGGCTGAGGCAGGCTGAGGCTGAGGCTGAGGCTGAGGCAGGCTGATGCTGAGGCAGGCTGAGGCTGAGGCTGAGGCTGATGCAGGCTGAGGCTGAGGCAGGCTGAGGCTGAGGCCGAGGCTGAAGGCAGACTGAGGCTGAGGCTGAAGCAGGCTGAGGCTGAGGCTGAGGCAGGCTGAGGCTGAGGCTGAGGCAGGCTGAGGCTGAGGCTGAGGCTGAGGCTGATGCAGGCTGAGGCTGAGGCAGGCTGAGGCTGAGGCCGAGGCTGAAGGCAGACTGAGGCTGAGGCTGAAGCAGGCTGAGGCTGAGGCTGAGGCTGAGGCTGAGGCTGAGGCAGGCTGATGCTGAGGCTGAGGCTGAGGCTGAG
>CAUYUJ010020841.1:30000-80000 GCA_963575745.1 Prorocentrum cordatum
GTCTCCCGCCGGGCATTTCCTTCAGTGGACATGAACCCCTATAGGGGCCCATGAAGAGGGAACCTGGAGGGATGGTACATTCCAGCATCGTTGACGAGTCTTGTGTTCATACGGCTCCTCCTCCTCCTCTTCTTCCCCCCCCTCCTCCTTTATCCTCCTCCTCCTTGTCCTCGCGAGCGCCGAAAGCGCACCGCCAGAACCCTCGCGCGTCCGCCGCCGCCAGAGAGCCCGCACGCGGGGGCGTGCGGATCAAGACGGTGCCAGACCACGAGGACCCAGGCGAGGGCGAGCATGAGTGCTGGCTCTTCGCCTGCGACCAGAGGGAGGACCTGGATAGGCCGCCTGGGGGGGGGGGAGGGAGGAAGGAGGGGGAGGGAGGGAGGGAGGGAGGCGCTGTAGGCGCGGGCGGACGTTTCCGCAGCGGGAGGGAAAGAGGGAGAGAGAGGGAGGAGGACGAGGGGGAGGAGGAGGGAGGGAGGGGAGGAGGGGGGGAGCAGGATGATGAGGCAGGGGAGGACTTTCGCCCTCGAGGCGTCGCTCGGGTGGGTGGGTGGGGGTAGATCGTTGCTTGTTTTGCTTTACTGCCTGGACTGGCGCCGCGCGTGCACTAGTGCACTGGAGGCCCCAGGAAAGCCTTGCCTCCGTTGAGCCAGACCCCCTTGACGACGGCCGGCGACGGTCCTGGCCCAGCAGTGGCATGTTGCCTAACCGCCCAGTGGATAATGGCTTGCCTCTCGGGTTGGACCTTCGCTGCCCCCCCCTCGGCAGCCCGCACTGATCGCCCACCTTCCAGTGCACTGGTTTTCGGTGCCTGAGGACGCCTGCGCACACCTCGCGGCGAAGATTCTCAACGCCTGAGGCCTCCCTGGCGCCCCTCCTCCGCGGCCGCCCTCCGCGACCATCCCAGCTGTCTTGTGTGCGCTCTGCCCTGGCGCGGCCCGCCAGCTTTCCGAACGCGTTGGCGACCGCCCTCGCTGCTGACTAACAGTTGTTTTGGTTGTCGTGTTTTTTGGTTCCCCGCTGTTTCGGCCTCCTGGGGGCCGTTATGAGAAGCCGTCCCGCGGCGAAAAAGTCGGTCCCAGAGATGAGGGTCGGGGGCTGGGGGGGCCCACGTCGCGGAGACCAGGCGGCGTCGGAGTTCCCTGGGGAGGAGGAGCATGAAGGAGAGTGGGAGGAGGGCGATGATGATGGTGATGATGATGGTGATGGTGATTGTGATGATGGTGGTGGTGTTGGTGATTGTGATGGTGATGATGGTGATGGTGATGGTGATGGTGTCGGGGATGGTGAGGATGGTGGTGGTTTTGGTGGTCGTGACGATGATGGTGATGCTGTCAGTAATGGTGATGATGATTATTATGATGATGATGCTGATTCGGATGATGATGCTGCTGATGATGACACTGCTGCCGATGATGGTTCTGGTGATGGCGATGGCGATGATGGTGGTGGTGATCATGATGATGATGATGTTTTTTTTCCTCGACGTTAGGGCTAAGAGTAAATGACTTGTTTTATCGTCAGAGCTAAAAATTTACGGCCCGTCGCAGAGAGACAAAACTCTCGGTAGACCCTGCACACGGCGACACTCTCTGGGTGCTTCACAGGGGAGCGGCATGCCAGCGATTGGGGATTACAGCTGCATAAACTCGGCGGCTTCTTCCTCTGCGGCGAAGTCGGCCTCATCGAGGGGCTCTGAATTGAGAGAAGGTCGCTGTGTGTCAGGCGCTGGTCTGGCTACAGCTGGGGTAGGTGGCAGAGCAGGCGTAGGCCTAATGGTCTCAGGTGAGGATGAAGACAGAGGTCGGGACGTTCTCCGTGCCGTAACCGTTCCAGGTAAGACGTCACCTCGCAAGAAATGTATTCGTGGTCGAGCGTCTACAACCAGTGCCCGACCTCGTCCTCGAGCCAGCCCGCTGGCGCTACTCCGTGATGGTGGGTGACCGTGCCCTCTGAACGGAATGCTCTCATGAGCAGCTTCCTGCCTCCCCACTCGGGAGCTCCAATGATCAGAAGTTTCATGTTCCCCGTGTCGAAACAGTTCTCGAGCCGTATGAAACTGATCTCCTCGGCGAGATCGTCCCTCGATATTTCTGGACCCATATGCTCGTCGGGGGGGTTCGTCTTCTTCAGGTAGTCCTCGATCTCGCTGCGTAGCGCCCCCCCCGATGTCGCAGCTGAGTACTCCCTCCAGGGCCGCTAGGCCCATGCTGGGCGCGGGGGAGCCGATCTCCTTCATCTTCTTCTTGTCCTCCGCAGATCCGTGGCGTAGGTGATCCAAGTGGTTTTTGTACCCCTCCAGCTCGTTGCTCACCGCGTCGATCACTTTGTGAGCCTTCGGGCACGTGTAGGTGTCCGTCGCCAAAGAACTGTTGAGTCTCGTGCGATGAGCCGTTTGGAGAGCCAGCTTCAGCGTCGACTTCAGTACTTGTCTTTGCTCGTCCACTTCTTCTCCGAGTGGTCGCCGCGCCTCGTCCTCCGTCCTCCGCGGCGCTGCTTGCGCCGAGGAGCTGCCTCGGCCTACCCCCTTTCCACGTCCTCCTCGTCCTTCTCGCGCCGTTGTGGGGGTGGGCCTGGCGGCTTGGGCTTTGCTGACGGCGGCTGTCCTGCTTTGGGTGCGTTGCCAGATCCCTGTGAGTCCTTCGAGGAGTCCAGGGCTGAGGCGCCAAGCTGCTCGTGCGGGCCCCTTGTCCTTGCTGGCTGCCGCTTCCCCCGTCATCTTGCCGTGGAGGAGGCCTGGGAACTGTCGGTGTCGCTGTCGAGCATACTGGCCGCGCCACTGGTAAATCAGTACTGCCCGTCACTGCAGGCCGTCGTGAACGAATTCGCACTCGGCGTCTGCGTACGGAGACAGGCAGCGCGGGGTCAGCACCTCGCCGTAGTAAATGATCTGTGGCTCGTCGTAGTTGCCGTCGAGCGGCCGATGTATCGCGTACTGCACGGGGTGGTCTACTGACTGGATGTGCCAGTGGCGGAGGTGGCACACCTCCTGGCGAAACGACCTGAGGCCCTCTGGCCTCGCGCCTGAAAACAGCCTTGAGCCGTGACCCACATGGCGACACAGGAAGGTGGGTATACACAGGTGCTCGTAGTTTTCGGGATCCATCTAAGCATAGTGACATGCGGGATCCAGATCGTAATCACAGAGGGGACACGTCGTTGTCGTAGCTGTCGTCCATGGGTACTCATGGTGTGTGAGGTCATGTATGCAGCGTCCAGCAATCCATGATCTTCGTATATGGCGTACAGCATGTTCATGATTAGGGAATGTGGTGCGACAGGCAATACATTTATTGTCCACTTGCAATAATGTGAGGATAGATGGGTACCCATGGCCGTCCGCTTTCGATGCCGTTTGATGTGAGACCAGCCGTTTGATAGTTTCGAACCTTGCCGAGCAGCCAGGAATATTGCATTTGAAGGGTCGGTCGTACTCGGTGTCGCTGTCGGTCTCGACGTGCGCGGCAGACGGCAGGGCCTCGGAGAGCCTACTGGTGCCTGGGGGGGTCCATCTCGTAGTCCAGAAGGTCGCTCGCAGCGCTCGGGTGTCGCAATATCGGAACGCGTCGCGGACCTCCTCATCCTCCTAAAGGGCTTTAAACACCGGTGGCCGCCATCGCTCCCCAAACGTTTGTCCGATGGGATGTTCGGCCAGGCACTGTAAGTCGTCGGCTAACTGTAATGCCCACGGGTGCGTCGAGCTGGCGGTGGCGATCTCTTCCCGCGTAGTGAGGGCAGGGCCAGCACACGGTCTATCGTTCGAGTCTTTCTCGAAACTGCACCTGCCAAAGAAAACTGCCAGAAAGTGGTGGTGATGCGTATGATCGCCAACAATGCTCTGCCACGAACTGAGCCTGCGCACGAGCAACTCGATGGCCGTCGGAGCGACTTGCCATTCTCGAAAAAGCTGAAGTGTGGCGAGGGAACGATGTGCATCGTGTTCGTCAATATGATGTGCTCCTCCTCTCATCGTCGCTCGAAACTTACGTGCAAGTGATGTATCTAGGCGGTGAGTTTCACGCGGGCGTAATACGTAACTTTCCAGGCCTGACCATATGCGTCCAGCTACGTTGAGAGGAATGATAATCTCTTATTTTTCCATGGCCCCCCAGAGAACCAGTAGTCCCCAAGACGATTCCACCCCTCATTTGCTGAGTGAATACGTTCACCGAGCTCACGAAGATTGCTATTTGTGACGCTGACGTAGCCGCCTAAGTGTATGAGATCCTGCTGGGCCCTCCCCAAGACTCTACGTTCGGCTTCCTTTGTGGCAGCTCGGGTTCCCAATGAGACCAGCGTGTCCTGCTTGCCTACGTTCTGGGCGTAGCCTCCGAGGGTGAGGGCCTGGGAGAGGGCATTGTTATCTATCATGTCGAGCAGTATCGCTTGATGAGCCGTCCCGTCAGGGATCAGGATAATCTTAAACAAGTCGTCGATGAAGGCGCCTAAGTGACCCTTGTGGGTCGTCGAGGTAAAAGGGCACACAACAGCGAACGGGTCGCCCTGTACTTCGGCCATCTCCGCTTCCCATTGTGATACCAGGGGGTAAAATGATCCCATGCATAATTCTGGCTCGTTCGAGCCCCCCATCCTCCCTCCAGTCCCTGGCCGAAGAGCGTGGTTAGCGTCCGGGGCCTGTGGGTGTACGACGGCCCGCTCGCGATGCTGAGAGAGGAGTGGGTGAAAATGTTCGTCCTCGCATCTCAGCGTGTGCGCTGCTATCAGCCGTTCGTGCGTGCCCGTGGCGAAGGCGTTGCGCATGTCATAAGACTTGGCCAAGAAAGATAAGCGTGAGAATCGTAACTTCCAGATAATAAGCTTGACCAATACCATAAGTGCCTCTCGCCGACGAGCAAAGATGCCTCCGTAGGCCCGCGGAGGTGGATCGTATTGACTGCCGTACTTCAGAATGCCCATACGGAGATATAGTCGCCCAAAATGGTCGAAACAATTGAGTGGTCGAACACAATTCTGAATATCAAACGTCGGGCGTCCTGTCGGGAACTTTCCTTTCTTGCCGATCGCGATGGCGTGGCTCGTGAAGGCCTGTGCGGGTAATTCCTGTGTGCGATGTGCGTGTGCGATCAGCTGCACGAAGGCCTGCGCGATCTCGTAGCGCGATTGCTGACCCAGTCGAAGCCGTCGCTGTCGGAGAGGCTTTTCCACGGTAGCGAGAAAATACGCTCGAGTATAATCCTGGGCCTGAGGTCCAATGCCTGCTCGTGTTTGGCCTGGGCGCGTCAAGTACGTAGGGTTGAGCAGCATAATCGTGATCTCGATCGGCCAAGCCCAAGGTGGATTGTATCGGCGACGCTTTCCACGCCAGAGCCGTTTCTGAATCTGTTGAAGTTCTTCAAGCGCTGCTTCCTGCTCCTCTATGGTCGGTACATCCATGTACTCGCCTACTGGTTGTACGTCGGTCGTTCGCGATAATAGTCTGGAGACGGCAGTGGGATCGTCGATGTACATGCTGGGGTAAGTCATGTTTGCCTGGAGTCCGCCTTCAGTAGCTGCTACCTTTAATGCCTCAAAGTATTCAGCACCACTGGGTCGTGTAGCTGGTAGTGGTAAGTACGAACGTCTGCGGGCTCCAGTGCGGCGTCCAGCCCGAAGATAAGTAAGATACGATACGCGCGAAAGATCTCGGGCAGCCCATGCTTCGAATGTCCTGATCTAAGCTGATCTTCCACCAATGGTCCATTTCCCGTTGATGAGCCTTACGTTGCTTCTGAATATTTTTGAGCTCGCTGGAGTTGAAATCGTCGCCTTCGGCGCGTGCACGTCCGCGCTGTCGCAAGAGTTGGAGACGTTGCTGGCGAGCATCCTTCCACCACGTGGGCTTGTTGTTGTCCGTGCTGTACAGCTTAGCCGCGTTTGTGGTGAAAATATGATGCAGAACTGCATTGTGTCTGGTGGGGTATTGATCCATGCGTACTGCTCGCAGCACCTCCTGGTGTTTTTTAAATCACTTGCAACTGCCTCGACAAGCTCCTCAATATATGTGCCTTTCTGCAAACCTTGTACCAGTAGTCCCCAATCCCATCGGTTCGACGCCTGGAGTGGATCAACATGGGTGATGGGCACACGGAGATGGAGAACCATGGGCACCTGATCAGGAACATGCACAAGTGCGCGGACTCGTCGGTGGATTCTCCATTCGAGCTTAATAGTTTTGACGATCTCGAGCAAATTGGAATATCCCAATAACTGATCTATCCGTGAGCTGCTCTTGTTCGGTCCGTGGTAGGTGTACCCAACATCGCGATAGCTGTTGAGCGCTTTCAACTCGTGTTGGCGGAGGGCCGTATGTACTTCCTTTCCGAATGCTGTCTCAGTACTCGCTTGATAGGGTCCGATGGCTTCGTCCGTGTTCTTTTTACTGCCAGTCTTGCGAAGCCCCTGATTCAAGTCGGTGAAGACATTGGTATGACTCGGTCGGGCACCTCCGTCGTGACTTGAATGAGCCACTTCAATAATTTTCGACATCCCATCATCCATCTTTTGACATGCACTGCCTGTCTTGGTCGTGGCGGAAAGTGCGCCGTGATGAAGCGAAGTCGCATGGCGCCTCGGTGCACTTCCACAACGCCTCCTCGACCTTGAAGGTCAGCACTTTGATGTAACATGCGAACGATATCTGGCTTGCGAAAATGTTTCTTGCTGAGTGCGATGCTGCACCCCGCTGACGAATTGGAATGTAGTGCACGTCCCCAGCCAACGTGAATCCAATGATGCTGGATGCTGTCGTCGCTCTGGTGTGGAACGCCTCGAGCCTTTTGACGTAGCTTGGTACCAATCATCAGCAGGGCCTGAATCTTGTAGAAAGAATCTGGTATATCATCCAGTCGTCCTGGGGCACCCTTCAGCGTGAACGGGTTCCAGCCAACAACCGCCAGTGAAGTGACGTCGGTCGTAGCAACTTTCGGTCGTGGCGTGTAAGTGGGCAGGGGCGTGGTGGGCGTGGTGACGCAATGCCTCTGAGATCCCCCGCAGGGGGAAACGTCCGAAGGCCCAAGACTGGGACTTGTGCCGTCCTGCTTCAGCCCGTTATTGGAAGGCGCAGGTACAGCGCTGTTGGTCGGTCGGGACTCCTGGCCTGGAGACTCCTGGGCAGGTCCGTTCTGACTTTTCGAGCTATGGCGATGATGCGGACTATCGTTGGCGCACAGCCGATCTTGATACTGCAGAGGTCCATCCATTCCAATAGTGCGTCGCTCATCTGCAGCGTGAGGATCCGACTCGGCATCGTGAACATCGTAGCGTAGATCCTGTCCTGCCGCTCGGGCTTCCTGAGCATTGCCTTCGGCTCGCTGTGGATCGTGATCATAATCGCGTGGGTCTCCAGCGTCGTCAGGAGCTCGATGCTGCCCTGCGCCAATCCATTCAATGTCGCTGTACTCGTCCAGTCGGGCGAAGTCCGCCGACGCAGCTGCCTCAGCGCCCTCCAGCAGGTGAGTGTGCTCGTCATCGGCAGCTGACGTCCTCGGCGGCACGCGCGGCTCACGCGCTGGAGCATCGCCGTGCTGGTGCCGCGCCCATGCGGGGGGGTGCCAAGGCTGCGATCTCTGCTGGATGCCTGAATGCGGGAGGCGCGTCCGCTGAGACCGCTGCGCCTCCGAAGGCTCGAGCTCGCGGCGGCCTTTGATGATGGTAATGGTGATGGTGATGACGATGACGATGACGATGATGATGATGATGATGATGATGATGATGATGCTGATGATGATGATGATTATGATGATGATGATGATGATGATGCTGACGATGCTGGCGATGCTGATGCTGCTGATGATGATAATGATGATGATGATGATTTTGCTGATGATGCTGATGATGGTGACGGTGATGGTGATGGTGATGGTGATATTGATGATGTTGTTGATGATTATTGTGGTTTTCATAATGATGATTACTTTGGTGATGGTGATGATGGTGGTGATGGCGATGTCGCTCATGGCGATGGTGTTGATGATGGTGTTAGAGATGATGCGGTGATGGTGATGGTGATGGCGATGGTAGTAAGGATGATGATGGTAATGATGCTGATCATGATGATGCTGATGATGATAATAATGTTGCTGCGGCTGATGATGACAGTGATGATGATGATGATGCTGTTGATGATGATGGTAATGCTGATGCTTTCGATGCTGATAATTACGGGTATGATAGTGGTGACGACGACGATGACGACGATGATGATGATAAGGGTGATGGTGATGGTGATGATGGTGGTGGTAACGGTGATGCTGTTGGTGATGGTGGTGATGGTGCTGTTGACGATGATGATGGTGATGGTGATGGTGATGGCGACGATGATGATGATCATGGTGATGAAGATGCTGTCGATGATGATGATGGTAATGACGATGATGCTGCTGATGATGATCTGGATGATGGTGATGGTGATGGTTACGATGGTGGTGGTGATGATGGTGGCGATGGTGATGATGGTGGTGGCGGTGACGAAGATGACGAGGATGATAATGATGATTGTGATTGTGATGGTGATTGTGATAACAATGGCGATGCTGATACTGACGATGATGATGCTAATGTTGATGATGATGTTGATGATGGTGATGATGATGGTGATGTTGATGGTGATGGTGATGGTGATGGTGATGATGATGGTGGTGACGGTGATGGTGATGGTGATGATGGTGATGATGGTGGTGGCAACGATGATGATGCTGATGGTAATGGTGAGGGTGGTGGCGATGTTGGTGATGATAATGATGATGATGATGATGATGGTGGTGGCGATGACGATGATGGTGATGATGGTGCTGATGATGATTGTGGTTGTGGTGGTGATGATGATAGTGGTGATGATGATGATGGTGATCATGATTGTTGCGGTGGAGGTGATGGTGATGATGATGATGATGATGATGATGATGATCTTGGTGATGGTGATGATCTTGGTGATGGTGAGGATGACGACGACGACGGCGATGATGCTGATGATGGCGATCGTGATGATAATACTGATGATGATGTTGTTGCTGCTGCTGATGGTTCAAATGATGCTAACGACGCTGCTGCTGCTGCTTCTGCTCATACTGATGAGGATGACGATGATGATGATGATGATGATGACGCTGGTGATGATGGTGATGGTGACGGTGATGGTGATGCTGACGATGGTGATGGTGGTGGCAATGGTGATGATGGTGGTGGTGGCTTCGATGATAATTATGATGATGGTGATGGTGATGGCGATGGTGATGATGATGATGATGATGCTGATGATGATGGTGATGACGGTGATGCTCCTGATGATGATGCTGTTGTTGATGATGGTGATGACGACAGTGATGCTGATGGTCATGGCGATGATGATGGGGGTGGCGGTGATGGCGATGGTGATGATGGTGATGTTGGTGGTAACGACGATGCTGATGCTGCTGGTAATGGTGATGGTGATGGCGATGTTGGTGGTGACGAGGTGGTGGTGGTGATGATGGCGATGATGATGATGCTGATGGTGATGACGATGATGATGATGATGGTTGTGGTTGTGGTGGTGATGATGGTGGTGATGATGATGATGATCATGGTTTTGGTGGTGGTGGTGATGGCGATGATGATGATCTTGGTGGTGGTAATGATGACGACGGTGGCGATGATTATGATGATGATGATGATGGCGATGGTGATGATAATGATGATGATGACGATGATGATGATGATGTTGATGCTGCTGCTGCTGGTTCTGATGCTCATAACGACGACGAATATGATGATGCTGCTGCTTCTGCTGCTCCTGCTCATACTGATGAGCATGACGATGATCATGATGCTGATGATGATGATGATGATGATGATGATGGTGCTGCTGACGATGATGATGGTGATGATGACGATAATGGTGCTGATGGTCATGGTGATGATGATGGTGATGACGGTGATGGCGATGGTGATGATGGTGATGTTGGTGGTAACGACGATGCTGATGCTGCTGGTAATGGTGATGGTGATGGCGATGTTGGTGATCATGATGGTGGTGGTGGTGATGATGGCGATGATGATGATGATGCTAATGGTGATGATGATGCTGATGATGATTGTGGTTGTGGTGGTGATGATGGTGGTGATGATGATGATCATGGTTGTGGCGGTGGTGGTGATGGCGATGATGGTCTTGGTGATGGTAATGATGACGACGGTGGCGATGATGATGATGGCGATGGCGATGGTGATGATAATGATGATGATGATGATGATGATGATGATGATGATGATGATGATGATGATGATGATGATGATGATGATGATGACGTTGATGATGATGTTGATGCTGCTGCTGCTGCTAGTTCTGATGATCATAACGACGACGAATATGATGATGCTGCTGCTTCTGCTGCTCCTGCTCATAATGATGAGCATGACGATGATGATGCTGATGATGATGATGATGATGATGATGATGATGTTGATGGTGCTGCTGACGATGATGATGGTGCTGGTGATGGTGATGCTGAAGATGGTGATGGTGATGGCAATGGTGATGATGGTGGTGGTGGTTTCGATGATGATTATGATGATGGTGATGGTGATAGCGATCTCGATGATGATGATGATGATGATGATGATGATGATGATGATGGTGTCGATGCGGATGATGATGATGATGAAGGTGGTGGTGGTGGTGATGATGAGTATGGTGATGGTGATGATGATGATGCTGATGGTGTTGGTGGCGATAAGGATGATAATGGTCATGGCGGTGGCGGTTGCGGTGATGGTGATGGTGATGGTGATTATGGCGACGACGACGGTGATGATGATAATGATAATGAGGATGATGAATGAGGATGAGGATCACGATGGGGGTTTTGATGATGCTAGTGATGATGGTGCTGCTGATGATGATGATGATGATGTTGATGATGGTGATGGTGATGGTGATGATGATGATGATGATGATGATGATGATGATGATGATGATGATGATGATGATGATGATGACCAGTGCGTTGTTTCAGTACGCTGCCCCAGTAGTCCCGTCCATTTTACTGCTGTAGGTTTTGCGTCCAGGACCCGTTTCTGATAGCGCTGGAGTCCAGTACGGGCCCCCGAGGATAGGAATCGAGGAACAAACCGCTGGATGAACAATGCATATCGCTGGAGGCCTGGGTTCCCATGTGGGCTTGCTGTGGCTCGTCGGAGGTGGGAGGGCCGCGCGGTGAGGGCGAGGGCGAGCAGAGACGCCCTGGCGCCTCGGCAGCCGCTCAGGTCATCTCGCTTGAGTAGGCCACGCGCGCTCCCGCGCTTCGGGCGGGGGTGCGCGTCCGGGGTTCGTGAACCAGTGGCGAGATGGAAGCCATCCCCGCAGTGGCGCCCTCTTCAGAACTCGTCCTTGAAGGCCTTCGCGGCGGAGGCTTTGACGACGGATTCCGTCGGCGCGGCGGCTGCGCGCCCTGTCGTGGCTGGCCCTGTCGGAAGCGTAGCCGCGCACGGAACGGCCAGCTTCCAGGACCACCCATGTTCGGCAGAGGAGGAGATTATGCCGATATTGCTGCCCGTCCTGGGGAGTCCTCGTCGTCATGCCCGGATTTTTGTTGGCTTTGAAATTTGGTCAGAACACATTGAGATAGGTCCGAGGAGTAGCGGTATCGATGCCTTTTTGCCCCCGAGTTCGGTGGAGGCACGTCCCAGATCAGCGTTGAGGGGGTAACTGCGACGATCCAGCTGTCCCACGGCCCGTGGAGCTTGAGGAGGCCCCATGGGCCGTGAAGCATCCTGGAACTGACTGTCCTTGGCCATTATGTGTAAACCACGACGGGCGGATCTCTCCGTGCAGAGATCTTCAATTTGGTAGGCGCGCGCCATGCCAGCTATAGATCTGAAGGGCCGCGGCGTGCCGTAGTGTTTGCTGAGCCTTTCCAAATCTCCCTGCGTCGCTCAATTGCCTGGGCTTGGCACAGCCCGCCAGAGGGCCCGTGCTGCCGGCCCCAAGCATCTTTTCACGCGGACCTGTTCACCCAGGGGCGGGCGTTACACGTCTTCGCCGGGGGCCCTCGTCGAAAACATGGGCGATCAGGGCGCTTGTGTCTACGTGGTGCTCCCCCCATGGACCATCTGGCTTTGTTGCTGCTGGCGAGAAAAGGTGCCAGACGAGGATCGGGTGGGCGATGCATTAACTGTGCGGCCCGATGTGAAGTCCGATGTTCTCCATGTTGTCGCCAGGTGGGAACGCGCACCAGTCTCAGTGCCAAGTTGTGCAAGATTGCTCTATATGTCATGGGCGGAAAGGTGTGGATGGGCGGTCCCGGTGGCTCGTTCGAGCTGGCTAGCTTGACGCCTCTTCCTGCGCGTCTCCCTCCAGCGCTTCCTTCTCTTCGACCTCGTCTGTCGTCGTCGTCGTCGTCGTCGTCGTCGTCGTCCTCGTCGTCGTCATCGTCGTCGTCGTCGTCGTCGTCGTCCGTTTTCGCCTGTTTCTCAATTTTTTCGCCTCCACTTCCCTGCCGTTCCCTTTCCTGCTGATACTGCTGCAGCTCCTCATCGGGGGACCTCCTCCTCCTCCTCCTCCTCCTCAGTCTCCTCCTCTTTCTTCTCCCTCTCCTCCTCTTTCTCATTCTGTTTCTCTTCCCCTTCCTCTTCCTCCTCCTCCTCTTCCTTTTCCTCCTCCTCTCTCCCTCCCTCTCCTCCCCTCCCTCTCTTTTTCCCCTCCCGCCCCCACTCCCTTCCCCTCCCCTTCCCTCCCCTCCCTCCCCTATCTCCCTCCCCTCCGCTCCCTCCCTCCGTCCCTCCCCTTTCTCCTCCTCGGCCTCCTTACCTCCCTCCTCTTCCAGGGAGCCTCCGAAATCCCTCCGACGCCAGATGGCTGGATTTGCTCGACAGAGTCCGGCACCAGACGATGGCGACCATGAACTTGGGCGGGGAGTTCGCAAAAGAACTGCACAAGTTCACCCTCGCAGTCAAGGATCCTGCTTTCCTGGGGCGGTGGAAGGGGCAAAAAGAGGATGAGTTTGGTGATAAGGAAATGAAGGAGGGAGGAGTAGGAGGAGTAGGAGGAGCAGTAGGAGCAGGAGGAGGAGGAGCAGGAGGAGGAGGAGAATAGGGAGAGCGAAGGGGAGGGGCAGGGATGAGCGAGGCTGCGAGGAGTAGTAGATACCTGTGCCTGGCGCAGTTGCCTCATTGGCCAGTTGCCTTCTCCTGCCTTTTCAAGCCTCTGTCAAGGAGACTGCTTTAAAACATCGATGCTTTGCGCGAGTGCGATGTGCCATGGCCTTTTGTGGCACCATCCAGCCGTTCAAGCATTGCACTGGCGTGTTGCTCATTCCTATCAAGATGTGGTTCCCATCGTAATCGGATGCGTCGTCATTCTCTTAGTCAGTTCGTCTCGAATTAAAAGCTGGATCCGGAGTTGAGTTGACGTAGGGGCCAGAATTGAAAATATAGTAATCGTTAGATTTTACAGGTTGAATATTGACTTTCACGTTGCAGTTGAATTTGCGGTCAATCTGGGTGAGATCGAACCATGTGTAGCCCTATGTGTAGAACTTATCTGTAGAACAAGAATGGGTGGAACCCCGTGTATGGAGCCCCATGTCTGAAATCACTGTATAGAACCCTGTGTGTGGAACCCTATCTTTGCAAGCCACTGGGTGTTAAGCCCTATGTGTTCGCATGTGTGTGTAGCTTCAGTTTACTTGGAGTTGAGTCCCCTCCTCAGTTTTCTTGTCGCTGCACGGTTCGTTTGGGCTTACAGTTCCTCTTTCACACCACCCGTTGTTGCACTTTTCAGGGTGCGACGCTTCGTACACTGTGCCTTCGACGATGCTCGATCGCAATTCGTATTTTCATCTGCTGCCTGTGCATGAGGACCTTCTGCGCCGCCGACTCAAAAGTATGTGTGTGTGTGTGTGCGCGTAACAATGTGTTTGGAAACCCATGTGTGTGCGGTGCCCTATGCGAGGGGTGCACTGCCCCGCACACCGCTCACTAGCATCGGCCAGATCCCACTGGCGGCAACGATTCCTACTGGCAAGGGCCAGACCCGCTCCTTCGAGAGCTGTGTACATTTAACCTCATTGTCATCATCGTTTTCGCGGCCGTGGTCACCTTCAGCATCGCCACGATCGCCAACTGCGACGGCGGCACATATTCCCCCCAACAGAGCTCGCACTGCGAGGTCCTTGCCGGGTTTCTCAAGACTTGCCCTGCCGTGGCGCGCCTTCTGGCTCGAGCGAGCACCGGCAGGCAGCCGGTTCCACGACCACGGTCTATTCCTTCGTTCGTACCATCGCAGTTCGCTGCATGCCGTCTCGCCATGTGTCCACGCGCCCGAAGATAGAGTTCCACAGGATAGCGTCCTACCTGGGACTCGCCGCGGTCAAGGAGGAGCAGGACGAGGAGGCTCTGGAGGCGAGGCACGACTTCGTGCTGGGGTTCCTCAGCTTCACCTTCAACGCGATGTTTCTGGTCGGCTCCTTCCTGTTCCTCGGGGACACCCTGCAGGTCAAGATCGGCGACTGGCTGTTCATACTTGCCAGCCTGGGGGTCTTCTTCATGGCCGGGTGGACTGTGCTTGAGAACATGGCGGCGGGGAAAGCCGACGCGCTCGACGAGTACCAGAGGGACGAGACCGCGGAAAGCCTCCACTTCATGGGCTCCGCCTTCATCTTCGCGGTGGGCTCCATCCTCTTCATGCCTGGGCTCTACGGTTCCGATGAGAGCGCGGAGTTCTGGGGGGAAGAAACAGGCGCCTGGATGTTCTGCTTCGGCAGCCTCGGCTATCCACCCTGCCCGCGGCAAGCCCCGCCACCGTTCCAGCGCAGCACTGCAGCAGGAAGGAGGTTTAGTTTGAGACTCGCTCCGTGTCAGCACCCTGTCTGGGGTGGCGCGTGTCGTGAGCGTCCCCTCCTTGTCCACAGCCTCGTTCTCCTCCTTCTCCTTCCTCCTTCCTTCTCTTTCTTCTCCTCCCTCCTGCCTCTTGGCGGCATCCTTGAGGCTCCTTGGAGGTTGCTTTGGGGCCTCCTGAGGGTCTTCTTCGGGGCCCCGTTAGGAGCCTTTCGGAGTCTGTCAGTGGCTTCTCGGGGCAGTCTTGGGCGCCATGGTTAAATTGAGCTCTCGTGAATCTGCTCAGCTGGATCATCTGGGGACAGCCTGTGTGGATCTTGTTGCCATCTTGGGGCCATCCTGGGGTGATATTGGACCGTCTTGAAGGGTTCCCATGCCGTCTTGGGGCCGTCTTGGATGTCTCGCGGGCTGTTTGGGGCCTTCGAAGCCTATTCGAGGCGATCTGAAGCGAAATTAGCCTGGCGAAGAACCCAACCATACGCAGTTGTGAGTACAGCAATTTTGAGTGCCGTCTGAGGTGGAACTCCCTATGAGGTAACGCCCGCATGCGGGCTGTGTCGCTAGGGCCTTCGGTGGAGCTCCCTGTGGAGCCGCGAAACGCGTGAGGGGTGTGCCGAAATTGGAGTGGCGCCCACATGCGGGCGGCGCCAGTGGGACCTTCGGTGGAGCTCCCTGTGGAGCCGCGAAACGTGCGAGGAGTGTGCAGAAGCGGAGGTGGCGTCCATATGTGGGCGACGCCAGTGGGACCTAGGTGGAGCTCCCTGTGGGGCCACGAAGCGTGTGAGGGGTGTGCCCCAACGGGGGTGGCGCCCGCACGCGGGCGGCGCCATTGGGGCCTTCGGTTAAGTTCCCTATGGGGCCACGAATCATGTGAGGGGTGTGCCAAAGCAGGAGTGGCGGGCGGCGCCACTGGGGCCTTCGGTGGAGCTCCCTATGGGCCACGAAGCGTGTGCGGGATGTGCCGGAAAACAGAGAAGCGGAGGGCAGAGGTAGGGATGGGAGGAGGGAGGAGCGGGAGGAGGAGGAGGAGGAGGAGAAGGAGGAGGAGGATGATCAGGAGGACTAGTTTAAAGCCAAGAGTCATCAACGAATTTGGGATCGACCCTCCCTCCGAGCTCCCTCTTCATAGGCCCCTACAACGGTTCACTTCCACTGAGGGAACTGCCTCGTTGGAAGACAACCTTTTGAAGACCCTGAAGCATGCCAAAGCATTGTTCTTGGGATTCCAACGCCACGGATCAACGGGACTCTTGCGTCTTGACGATCCTGAATCGTGCCAGGACGCCATTCTTGGGACTTCAACACCGCGAATCAACGTAACTGTTGCGCCCGCATAATCTTGATTCCTTTCAAAACACCATTCTGGTACGTTGATCATGGGAATCCGTGAAACCCTTGCACGTTTAAAACAATGAATGCACGCGGCGCTAAGGCGAGAACCACATTTTGAAAACCACCCGCCCTCAATCCGTGAAGCTCTTGCAATTTCAAAAACGAATGTGCGCGGCGCTAGGGCGAGAGCCGCATTTTGAAAACGACCCGCCCTCAATTCGTGAAACTGTTGCATTTTTAAACGAATGTGCGCGGCGACAAGGCGAGAACCACATTTTGAAAACCACTTGCCCTCAATTTGTGAAGCTCCTGCAATTTTTAGAACGAATGTGCGCGGCGTTAAGGCGAGACCACATTTTGAAAACGACCCGCCCTCCATCTGTGAAGCTGTTGTCAATCTTGAAGCTTCAGGGTCATACATGGTGTGGAAGTCTCAGGCGAAACGCCTGGCCCGCCCTAAAAACTGGCCTCGGGGTGCGACAGGGAGAAATTAGTTAGAAGGAAAAATAATGGAGGAGGAGGAGGAGGAGGAGGAGGAGGAGGAGGAGGAGGAGGAGGAGGAGGAGGAGGAGGAGGAGGAGGAGTAGGAGGAGATGGGACGCGGGGCGCCGTCTCTTCAAAACGTGGACCCAACACCAAAAACATTGCAATCGACAAACACTGACTTGCCTATGTTATTCAAAGCTTCTCGCCTCCTCCGGCCTCGCTGGAAGCCTCTGTCAGAATCCCCGGAAAGCTTCTCGAGGCCTCTTGGGATGATCTTGGCCCGTTCGAAGGCTTGCTGGGCCGTCTTAGGATGGTCTCTGGCCGTCTTGCGGCCGTCTTGGGGCATCCTTGGGCTCCTGTGGGAGCCGGCTGCAGGCCGAAACGAGCGCTGGGCAGCAGTACCAGGGGCGCCCTCCCAGCCAACACGGCGAGAAAGCCCCAGGGGCTCGGGGAACCTCCCGTCGCTGTTTCTCGGTGATGGCCCCAGGGCCCGAAGGCGGGCCTCGGGGGACGACCCTGCTCGGTGAACAGGGGGCTCGGGCACGACGTTGCTGATAGGATGGTCGCGGCGAGGGGGGGGTCGTGATCGGGTCTCGGACGCACTGCAGAAACCCTACCCAGTACCCAGACAGCGGACAAGAGAGACACTGTTTTTTTGAAGTCTCTGGCGATCGCCCGGGTTCTCGGGCCCGCCCGCCCCATGCCCCTTCGGATAACCTGACCCGGTCGGTTGCGCAGGTCCACGGGGGGTATGGGTGCGCACGGGCACACGGGGGGCTGTCCAGAGCGAGAAGGTCAGGTTGTCGGCGAGCACCTCCCTCCCCTTCCACTGGATATCGGCGGCGAGCGAGGGGGGGAAATGGGAAGGAGAAGGCCTTCTCAGAAGGCGGCGGGACTTCTCAGACGCCCTCGCGCCTTCTGAGAAATTTTCTGTGTCCGTGGGGAAGGCTTAGACAACCTTTCAGAAGGCTTGGGGACCTCCGAGCCTTCTGGGAAGGCCCGCCCCTTCTCATTCCCTCCGGGCTCGCCGCCGAGGATAACCTGGGCTGTTGCCGAGAAATAACAGACGAATCTCCAAGCATCCCAGCGCGCCCCCAGCGTGCCGCTGGCGCGACGGCGGACCTGAGCGCGGCCTACTGGAACGCCCTCGGGCTGGGCGCGAGCCGCGCACACGCGCGCCAAGAGGCCACCGATGCGGCCGACCCCGCGGTGGCTGCGGCGGAGGACCGCTGCTCCTACATCTGGGTGGCACGCCGAGGGGGGGGAGTGGGATCGGGGAACCCTTTTTTCCGTCGCAGCGCGGCAGGGGCGATCCGCACGCGCGGCGGGGCGAGACTGGGACACGGCATCGCGAATCAGCCCGCGTGCAGGAGGAGAGGGAAGGAGGGAGGGCGGCCGCAGGGCGCGGGGGCACCCTCACGCAGCGAGGCTGCGGCGGGTGCGGGGACCGGGGGACAAAGATTGGCACGGAGACATGACCATAGGCTTGCGGAGGTCGGCGCGGGTTTCTCGGATTGGCGCTGGGCCCCCCTGGCGGAGCCTCTGGCGCCGCCCCTGGCGCGCTCCGTGCGCCGGGGCGGGGGTTCAGAGCGCAGATCCAATATCAGAGGCAACGATAGGGGCGAGTAGCCCAGTGGAGAGCAATACATGTATCCGGGGGCGCCGATGATCTATGTCTTCGACAAGGCTACCGGGCGAATGCGTGTAATGCCCGCCCCGGGGCTATTCGCCCCCATCGTCGCCGCCGAATATCCAAGAACTCGGCGCGGACCTCCGGAAGTTTCTGTTCGTGCCGTTATCTTCCTCCCCCACAGAGGGTGAAGGCCTTCTCGGAAGGCGGCAGGGCTCATCAGGAGCCCCCCGGCCTTTGGGAATCGGCCCCACCCCAACACACTAATGCTATGTGTGCGTCGCCCCCCCCCCCCCCCCAGGGGCGACGCGCGCACCGAGAACCTTTATTGTATATGCGCCGTGGCGGGCGCTTTGTGTCCACACCGCTCGGGAAACGATCTACTGTAAGGCGGGTCTGCTATATGTTGGGATCGGACGCGCGCTTCCAAGGAGGACATTTGGTACTACTACCCTCGTCAAAATGAACCTCAAAAATGGCGAGCGCGCCCCTGCGATGTCGGCGCGCCCTTTGATGTCGATAGACGCCCCTCCAATGTCGGGGCCAGGGCACAGGTGGTCCGACGGGGAACGACTCGGAAGTTCGATGACAAACCGACAGTGGAGGGGCGGCGCACACAGTGACCTCGCAGCCACCGCTACCATGCCCAGTATCTCCCCACGAGCAGTTCAGCCACGTAAGGCATTTTTGAGGTTCCTTTTGACGAGGGGTGTTAGGATCGGTGCGCACGCCCCCTCTGGCGCTCGGGCCAGGGGGGGCCCCTCCTGCGCCCCGGCTCGGCGCACTGCGGCCGCGCACTCGCCCCTCCACTGTCCTGTCGGTTTATCCTCGAGCTTCCGAGTCGTTCCCCGTTGCACCACCCTTTGGCCCTGGCCCCGACATCGGAGGGGCGTCTGTCGGCATTGAAGGGCGCGCCGACACCGCAGAGGCGTGTTCGCCATTTTTGAGGTACATTTTGACGCGGGCAGCAGTACGTCTCTGTGCGCCCCAGGGAACCCCTCCGTGGCCTCGGGAAGTGCTCAGAGAGCTTCTCGGAAGGCCCCCGCCCCGTCGGCCTTCGCTCCCCCCCACCCGGGAGGGTTTCTCCGAAGGGCTCAGGCGACCCGTCCTCCTCTCTCTCCTCTCTCCTCTCTCCTCCTCCTCCTCCTCCTCCTCCTTCTCCTCCTCCTCCTCCTCCTCCTCCTCCTGCTCTTCCTCCTCCTCCTCCTCCTCCTCCTCCTCCTCCTCCTGTCCCCCCCCCCCCCTCCTCTCCTCTTCTCCTCCTCCTCCTCCTCCTCCTCCTCCCTCCTCCTCCTCCTCCTCCTCCTCCTCCTCCCCGTCCCCGTCCCCGTCCCCCCCCCTCCTCCCTCCTCCTCCTCCTCCTCCGAAGGGCTTTTGGCGACCCGTCCTCCTCTCTCCTCTTTCTCCTCCTCCTCCTTCTCCTCCTCCTCCCGTCCCCCTCCCTCCTCCTCCTCCTCCTCCTCTTCCTCCTCCTCCTCCTCCTCCTCCTCCTCCTCCTCCTCTCCTCCCGTCCCCTCCTCCTCCTCCTCCTCCTCCTCCTCCTCCTCCTCCTCCTCCTCCTCCTCCTCCTCGGGTCGCCTACGGCCCCGGGGGAAACCGTGCACCCCCCCCTCCCCTCCCCCTTTGGGCGCGCCACCGACACGTTGCTTCGGTCGAGCTCTGGATCCTGCTGACGGGGAGCGCCCTGTTCACGGTGGGTCGGGGCCACGCGCAGAGGGGGGTATTCAGTATCGTTTAACCGACCCCCATCCCCATCCTCATCCCCTTCGAGACCCCCACCAAATTACCACCCCAGTTGGGGTTTACACCCCTCGAAACCCGAAGGGAACGGCCTACATCCCCATCTAGGGGGGTAAATCGGCCAGTGGGGCCCAGGCCACGCCGCTGGGGATGGGGGTCGGATTAACGATGCTCATGTACATTTCCCTCTCGAAGTCTAACGCCATTTACTTCGCGACATGGCGGCGCCCCAGGTGCCCAAACATTCAAGATTCGCGCCGCACTTGGCGACTGCAGACGCAAACGTTTGACCCCGTGGGCCGCGTTTCTTTCGTTGACCAACCGTGAGAAATTGCGTTTGTTTTCGAGGAGGGTTGTATGGGGGAGGGGGGAAGGCCTCTTAGAAGCCCCCCTGCTTCTTAGAAGGCGCGGGCCTTGTCTATGCATGCAGGGCCCGCCCCTTCTAAGGAGCAGCCTCCTTCCAAGAAGCCTGCCCCCTTCCCCGCAACCGCCTTGTGCGCGCCGCCGAGGTGGGCTCCTTCCTGTTCCGCCCCAGCCTGGGGGCGAGCTGCGGCGGGGGGGCGGCGGCGGGCGAGCGCGGGGCCGCGGGGGAGGCCGCCGCGCTGGGGGTCAGCATGCTGCAGTCCGCGCTGAACATGGGGCCCGCCATTCGGAGAGACAGCCGAGCGACGCAAAAAAAGCGGGGTCGTCTGCGCCGACACTGGCGCGTAAGCTGCACGCGTAGGGTCGCGCGCGAGCGCCCTCGCTTCCAGCGTAGCGTGCGGCGCTGGCGGCCCGCGTAAGCCACCGCGGAAGGTCGCGATGCCATCTCGCGTAAGACGCGTTATTGACCGTCGCTCAGCTGAGCGACGCAAAACAACGGGGTCGTCTGCGCCGGCACTGGCGCGTAAGCTGCACGCGCAGGGGTCGCGCGTGAGCGCCCTCGCTTCCAGCGTAGCGTGCGGCGCTGGCGGCCCGCGTACGCTGCGGCGTGAAGTCGCTACGCCACCTCGCGTGAGACCCGTTTCTTTTCGTCGCCCAGGTATCTATCGGGTTGGGAGGATGGGGTTGGGAGGACTGATATGACTATCTGTGTTACGTATCGCGTATGCTGAACGGGCTGGTTGCACGGTCGTGCCCTGAGTCTTCCCGGCCCCTCCCTCCCGACACGGTACCTGTCTCTCTCTCAGTCATCGAAGAAGAGGAAAAGGCATAAAAACATAGACTTGCGGAGGTCCGCGCAGATCTCTCGGATCGGCGCGGGGCCCCCGCGCCAGGGGCGGAGCCGAGGACGGCGCGCCAGGGGCCTCCAGCGCTGGTTCGAGCGATCCGCGCGGACCTCGGGAAGTTCATGTTGACTACGGGGCCCACACAATATACCACCGCCAACAGTCACCCCGCATAGGAAGGATGGGCAGCCTTCCCAAGGGTACCCTTGCATCCTTGCCTCCTCGGCCCATCCTTGGCCGCTCTCGTTGGCCCGCGCCCCGCCTGGAAAGCCTCGGAATGGGCGCCCAAGGCCCTTGCACCCCCCTCGTGCGTCCTGCTGACACGGGCCGACATTTGCCGAGGAGGGCGGAGGTGTGCAGGCGGTGGTGTGCACTCCTGGGGCCCGCAGTCCGTGCGGTCTCCTGTTCCTCTGCGTCCAGGGAGGGCCCGCCGCGCCGGGGGCCGGGCTGCTGCAGGCCGCGCGGGGAGCCGCTCGGGGCGGCGGCGGCGCGCTGGAGGCGCTGGCGCCCCTGTGCCTGGACCCGGCGGTGCAGGGCACCTACCTGTACATCTCGAAGAAGAAAAACATCGCCATGAAGGAAAGTAGACCTTTGGCGTCAAGTCCGGCAGGTCCCTCCGCAGGAGGGAGATTCAAGAATAGGCAGAGAATAGCATGGGGACGTTTTTCCGACTATTTTTGGGTATTCTCTGACTATTAATAGATTTTTTTTGTGTCTCCCCCCCAAATCCGCCTGTAGGAGGACATGCCCGACCTAATTTGGGCGCTCTGCACGGATTTCTCGGATCCGCGCTGGGCCCCACCTTGCGGCGCCTCCGGCGCCGCCCCTGGCGCGCTCCGCGTGCCAGGGAAGGGGGTCCAGCACAGATCCAAGAAGTCCGCGCGGAGCGCAAAAAGTTATGTTTATGGCGTCTTTTCTTCTTCTAACATTGTGGGCAGCGTCCTTTTCGTGGCACAGTCGTGCATGAGTCTGACGCGGACGTGGGTGATGCACTCCGCCAAGTCCGCGGCACTCGAGAGGAGGCTGATCGAGAGGAGGCTGAGGCAGTAAGGGCGGCGTCCCCGCCGTGCTGGCAGCCTTGCGCGCGCGCCCGGCGCGGACGTGGGCGATGCACTCTGCCACGGTTCGCGGCGCCTGCGAGGAGGCCGAGCGAGGGGAGGACGCGGTAGCAGTGCAGCGCCCTCACGGTGCTGCAGTCCTGCGCGGGCCTGGCGCGGGACGCGGACGACCCCGCCTTCCTCCGGCGCCGCGATCCAGAGATCAGTGGTTGAGCCACAGAGCGAGGGCTTGGCGCTGACCACGTCCAGATACTGGTATTCGAGAAGCAGATAACGGCATAGCCATCTACTTTCGGAGCTCCGCGCGGACTTCTTGGATCGGCGCTGGGCCCCCCTCCCTGGCGCGCGGGGCGCGCCAGGGGCGGCGCTGGAGGCGCCGTCAGGGGGACCAAGCGCCGATCCCAGAAATCCGCGCGGACCTCCGAAAGTTTGTGCTTATGTCCTTATGTCATTCTTTGTTCCCCGATCTCAATCCCCCCCCTCGGCGCGGCGCGCCGCGATCAAGAGCTCCGAAGGTTTCATGCTCATGCCGCTTTGTGTTCCTTCAGCTCTCAGAGATTCTGCTCCGCTGCGCTCCTGCGAGTCGGGACGCGTGCTCCGCCGTGCTCCGGAAGCTTCTGGGCAGACCTGGAGCAGCTTGTTGGTCTTTCGATCATGTGCATTGAATTCAGCAGTCCGCTCTTCTCCATCCTCTCTCCTCCTCCTCCTCCTCCTCCTCCTCCTCCTCCTCTTGCTCCTCTACCTCCTCCCTTTTTAGTCCCTCCCTATTTTGTCCATCCTCCCTCGTCCCTCCTTCGTAGGAGCACAGCAAATCTCTCCACCCTTCTCTCTCTTCTCCCTCACTCCTCCTTCCTCCCTCCTTCCTCTCTCCGTCCTGTCTCCTTCCCCCTCCGTCGCTCTCCAACCCCTCTCTTCCTCCCTCGTCCTCGCCTTAGGTCGGGCATTTCCCCCTACAGGCGGATTTTGAACGATAAATATAAGATAGTAGTATAATAATACTAATAGTAGTAATAATAGTAATAGTAGTAGTAGTAGTAGTAGTAGTAGTAGTAGTAGTAGTAGTAGTAGTAGTAGTAGTAGTAGTAATTCTAATACTAATAATAATGGTAGTAGTAGTAATAAAAATAACAGTAATAATAATTATAATAATAATAATAATAACAATACTACTAATAATAATGATAATAATGATAGTAATAATAATAAGAATGATAATAATAATAATAATGATAATAATAATAATAATACTAATAATAATACTAATAATACTAATAATAATAATACTAATAATACTAATGATAATAATCCCAAATGGTCAAACATATAAAAAAACCGTCCCCAGACTATTTTTGGACTATTTTTGAATTTCCCTCCTGTAGAGGGACAGGCCCGACTAAACACTGGCCCTGCGTGGCGCGGAGTCGCGTGGAGCGCGTGTGCGCGGCGCGCGCGGGCGACGATCCTCTGGCCCGTCTCGAGGACCGGATCGGCAGGCCGCCTCGCGGGCCGTCGCCGTTGGGAAAAAACGTTGACTCGCGGGCGCTCGCGAGGCGGCAGAGTTAGGTCGGGCGTGTCCCCCTACAGGGGGATACTGGGCGAAAACTTATAAGTAGTCAAACAATTTTTAAAAATCGCTCGAAAGTAAGAAAATATCGTCCCCAGACTATTTTGGGACTATTTTTGAATATTCCCGCTGCAGAGGGACAGGCCCGACTTAACGGCAGATTCTGGGCGTCGGGCGCTGGTGGCGGGGAACGGTGTTGCGTGCGGAGGTGGGGGCAGGAGCCCGGGCACAATTTTCAGGAGGCCCCTCGGGGGAGAACCCACCGACCTCGACCTGAGCACTCTGTCTGTGGCTGTTGTCGACTTGGCCGTCCTGGGGCGCCACATCGACCACAGCCGGTACGAGGCTGGTGCCGGTGCCCCGACCGTTTTTTGGCATGCGCCGGACATGCCCCAGGAAGTATCCCCGTTGTGGTCGTGGTCTCTTGTTGTCCCCGCACGGAGGGCGCGGGGGAGCCCTCGTTCTTACAGGAGGAGGAGGAGGAGGAGGAGGAGGAGGAGGAGGAGGAGGAGGAGGAGGAGGAGGAGGAGGAGGGGGATGAGGGGGAGGAAGGGGGAGGAGGAGGAGGAGGAGGGGGAGGAAGGGAGAGGTTATTTCCTGGGCGCACGGCCAGGCTCGCCTCGGGTCCGCGCAGGCGGCGCAGGGTCCCTGGGCGAGTCCAGCGTCGCCAGGTTCTGACGGCAGCTTTTTTGGCGGAAAATGCGGGGGTCCATCTGAGAGAGGATGAGGATGAGGATGGGGATGAGGATGAGGATGATAAGGATGATGAGGATGATGGTGATGATGATGATGATGATGATGATGATTATGATGATGAGGAGGAGATGGAGGAAGAGGAGGAGGAGGAGGAGGAGGAGAAGGATGAGGATGGGGATGATGATGATGATGATGATGAGGATATGGAGGAAGAGGAGGAGGAGGAGGAGGAGAAGGATGATGATGAGGATGCTGATGACGATGATGATGATGATGATGATGACGATGATGATGATGATGATGATGATGATGATGATGATGATGATGATGATGATGATACTGCTGCTGATGATGAGGATGATGGTGATGATGATGCTGCTGCTGATGATGATGATGAGGATGAAGATGAGGATGAGGACGATGATGATGCTGATGATTATGATGATGGTGGTGGTGGTGGTTGTGGTGGTGATAATGATGACAGCGGCGACGACGATGATGATGCTGATGATGAGGATGGTGATGATGATGATGCTGATGATAGTGATGATGAAGATGATGATGATGATGATGATGATGATGATGATGATGATGATGGGTGGTGGTGGTGATGCTGCTGTTGGTGATGATGATGATGATGGTGGTGGTGGTGCTGCTTCTGCTGATGATGGCGATGATCGTGATGATGATGAGGATGGTGATGGTGATTGTGATGGTGATGTTGATAGTGAGAATGATGGTGATGATGATGGTGGTGGTGATGGTGATGATGATGATGATGATGATGATGATGATGATGTTGTTGATGATAATGATGGCGGCGACGACGACGATGACGATGATGCTGATGATGAGGATGATGATGATAGTGATGATGAGGATGATGATGCTGATAATGTTTCTGATGATGATGGTGATGCTGATGATAACGATGATGATGATGCTGATGAGGATGATGATGATGATCATGATGATGAGGAGAAGGAGGATTATGCTGATGCTGATGCTGATGCTGCTGATGATGATGATGATGATGATGATGACGATGCTGATGATGATGATGACTGGAGGATGATGATGATGATGATGATGATGATGATGATGATGATGATGATGATGATGAATGGTGAGGATGAGCATGAGGATGAATCTGAGGATGATGATGAGGAGGAGGAGATGGAGGAAGAGGCGGAGGAGGAGAAGGAGGAGAAGGAGGAGGAGGAGAAGGATGATGACGATGATGATGATGCTGATGATGATGATGATGATGATGATGATGATGATGATGATGCTGCTGATGATAAGAATGATGGCGGCGACGACGACGATGATGATGCTGCTGATGATGATGATGATGCTGATTGTTATGATGATGATGCTGCTGCTGATGATGCTGATGATGATGATGATGACGATGATGATGATGATGCTGATGATGCTGATGATGATGATGGGTGGTGGTGGTGGTGATGACGATGATGACGATGATGATGATGATGATGATGATGATGATGATGATGATGATGATGATGATGATGATGATGATGATTGATGGTGGTGGTGCTGCTTCTGCTGATGATGTCGATTATACAGCTGTTTGTGATGATGATTCTGAACTTGATGCTGATGCTGCTGATGATGGTGATGGTGATGGTGATTGTGAGGGTGATGGTGATGATGACGATGCTGATGATGATGCTGATGCTGATGCTGATGCTGATGATGATGATGCTGCTGATGATAAGAATGATGGCGGCGACGACGACGATGATGATGCTGCTGATGATGATGATGATGATGATGATGATGATGATGATGCTGCTGATTGTTATGATGATGCTGCTGCTGATGATGCTGATGATGATGACGATGATGACGATGATGATGATGATGATGATGGTGATGATGATGATGAAGATGCTGCTGATGATGATGATGTTGTTGTTGTTGTTGTGGATGTTGTTGTTGTTGTTGCTGCTGCTGTTGTTGATGATGATGATGGTGATGATGATGATCAGGACGATGCTGCTGATAGTGATCATGATGCTGCTGTTGATGATGATGATGATGATGATGCTGATGATGATGATGATGATGATGATGATGATGATGACGATGATGGACATGATGATGCTGCTGCTGATGATGATGATGCTGATGCTGCTGCTGATGATGATGCTGATGATGATGCTGATGATGATGATGCTGATGATGCTTCTGCTGCTGATGATGATGATGATGACGATGATGATGATGATGATGATGATGATGATGATGATGTTTATGATGATGATGATGAGGATGATGATGATGATGATGCTGATGATGATGATGATGATGATGCTGATGATGATGCTGATGATGATGATGATGATGATTATGATGATGATGATGATGGGGCTGGAGAATGAGAGGAGGAGGGAGGCGGAGGAGGAGGAGGCGGAGGAGGGAGATGAGGAGGAGGGAGGAGGCGGGGGGGAGGATGGAGGGGGGCGGAGGCGGAGGCGGAGGAGGAAGGAGCAGAGGAGGAGAGGAGGAGGGAGGAGCCAGAGGAGGACAGGAGGGGAGGAGGAGGACGGAGAAGGAGGAGGAGGAGGAGGAGGAGGGAGAGGAGGAGGAGGAGGAGGAGGAGGAGGAGGAGGAGAGACGGAGGAGAGGGGAGGGGGTCGGACGCATGGGAGTCTAGAGAGGAGAGCAAGATAATGAGGAGATGAGAGGAGGAGGATGAGGGAGGCGTAGGAGGAGGAGAAGGAGGAGGAGGAGGAGATGGGATTCGGATGGAGGAGATTAGGAGGATTAGGAGGAGCAGGCTGATGATTTGATGATGATTAGATGAGGATTAGAGGAGGAGGAGGAGGAGGAGGCGGAGAGGATAGGAGGAGGAGGCGTAGGAGGAGGAGGAGGAGGAGAGGAGGAGGAGAGGAGGAGCACGAGGTGGAGGAGTGAGGAGGAGTAGGAGGAGGAGAGGGGAGGAGGAGAGGCGCTTAAAAATAATCTATAGAAGACGAGGGAGGGAGGAGGAAGAGCGGAGAGTGAGGAGAAGGAGGAGCGGAGGAGGAGGAGGAGAAGAGAGGCGGAGGAGGAGGCGGAGGAGGAGGAGGAGGGATCGTCAGAGGGCGCGGCGGCGCAACCGACCGGGCGCGCGCCTGGGTTCCCCACCTGCTGCCCCCCAAGCAGCAAGCCCGGCCGCTCTCCCCAGAACCGGCGGCGGAAGCTCCGGGCGGGCGGCAGGTCCGCGACCCAGGTGTTCCGCGACACCCTCTGGAAGGCCTCCGGCGGCGAGCCTTGGGGATAGGGGGCTGTGCGCTGCCAGGGAGGAGAGGGGCACTCAAGGGAGTCGGGCCCTGAGGTTTTCGTCGCCGCTCTGGGGCCTCCCAGGGGTCCTCCACGGGCCCCGGGGACTGTCAGAGAGCGGCTCTTTTTCGGGGGGTGGAGGGGGAGCCGATAGGAGAGGAGGAGGAGGGAGGAGGAGGAGGAGGAGGAGGAGGAGAGGAGGAGGAGGAGGAGGAGGAGGAGGAGGAGGACGAGGGCGAGGACGAGGACGAAAGACGAGGACGACGACGACGAGGAGGGGAAGGAGGAGGAGTCGGGGGCGGAAAAGAGGGGGTGATGACTAGGGGGGGTGGATAATCATGGCGGGGGCCATGATATATCCCCAGATTTTATGGCGCCTCTTCTTATTCATTACGTCCCTGGCCCCCCCGCTGGGCCGCGCACATGCCGCCGGTCATGATTTGCACCCCCCCTCTTGGACACCCCCCTCTTGGCCGCTCCCGAAGGAGGAGCAGGAGGAGGAGGAGGAGGAGGATGAGGAGGAGGAGGAGGAGGAGGAGAGGAGGGGAGGAGAAAGAGATGCAGAGCCTGTCTTTTCGGGGGGAGGGCCCTGGGGTCCAGGAGCCGCTGCCCGCAGGACCCGTTTCCTGCATGCTCATGTGTTGTCGGGAACGTTTGCTTAGCGTGCCGCGCCGCCGGTTGTGGCCACCGTGAGGGTTTCTCCGAAGGGCTTAGGCGACCCGTCCTCCTACTCCTACTCCTACTCCTCCTCCTCCTCCTCCCGCCTCTTTCTCCTCCTCCTCCTCCTCCTCATCCTCCTCCTCCTCCTCCTCATCTCCTCCTCCTCCTCCTCCTCCTCCATCTCCTTCTCCCACCTCCCTCTCCTCCACCTCCTCCTCCTCCACCTCCTCCTCCTCCTCCTCCTCCTCCTCCTCCTCCTCGGGTCGCCTACGGCCCCGGGGGAAACCGTGCAGGTCCGCCGCGCTTCGGCGCGACACGCTGGCCACGTCCCAATCCCCAGGCGTCAACGGCTCGAGCTCTTCTCAGCCTCCCGCCCCGCGGAGAGGAGACATAGCGCGTCGCTGGGCACGCCGTTAAGCAGAAGTTCCTCCTCCTCCTCCTCCTCCTCCTCCTCCTGTCCTCTCCTCCTCATCCTCCTCCTCCTCTCCTCTTCCTCTTCTTCCTCCTCCTCCTCCTCTCCTCTTCCTCTTCTTCTTCCTCCTCCTCCTCCTTCTCCTCCTCCTTCTCCTCCGCCTCCTCCTTCTCCTCCTCCTCCTCCTCCTCCTCCTTGACCGTATCCATATTTGCGCGCCCTCGCAGTCTGGATTCCGGGCGCGATGCCACGGATGCGAGATCCAATGGAACGAAGACCGAAGAACGACACAGACAGAAATTTTCGGAGCTCCGTGCGGATATGTCGGACCGGCGCTGGCCCCCCCGCTGGCTGCGCCTCCGGCGCCGCTCCTGGCCCGCTCCGCGCGCCAGGGAGGGGGGTCCAGCGTCCATGGAAGCCGCGCGACCCTCCGAAAGCTATGCTTATGCCGTTCTTCTGTTCTTCTAGATGCTCGACCCCATGGATGCGTTCCGCGCGGGGCATCCGCGCGGAGCCGCTCCGTGTCCGTGGCGCCTGCGGCTGAGGGGGCCAGACCTCGAGCCCGAGCCCGTGGGTGTGGAAGCCGTCTCCCGCCCCTCGGGGAAGGTGAAGGCCGACGGCGACCGGATGAACCCTCCGGACTGGTACGAGCGCGACATGTGGCTGAACGCCGACGGCGACCTCGTCTACTTCAGCAAGAGGGACGGCCGCAAGCTGATTTACTACACCGCCGACGACGTGCACAGCGCCCAGATCTTCCGCCTGTCGAGGGAGCAGGTCGGGGGTACGCCAAGCGTGCTACTGGCACCCAGGGTGTCCCTGGCCCTTCGCTTAAGTCGGGCCTGTCCCTCCACTGGAGGAATGTTCAAAAATATTTTAAAAGATAGTCAGCGAAACATTTTTTGAGTTTTTTTTTTGGGGTGTGACTATTCTTGAATATTTTAGCGTCTTTTGGATTTTTCGTCCAAAAGTCCCCTGTAGGAGGGCATGCCCGTCCTAGCCCTTCGCCCCCCGTGGGGGGCCCGCTGGGCCTCGCGAGGGCTCCGATTGCAGCCCAGGCCCACTCGCGTTACGAAACAGTAGCGACGGAAGGTGCCATTTTTTTTATTCCTTGTTTTGCCGATCGGCGCGGGCCCTCGCACCCCCCCCCCCACCCCCCCATGGAGTAGATCTTGGCTGTCTTGGGCGCCCGTCTCGAGCAGGTGGAGCCTCCCCCCATGATGGACGCACGGTTCCAAACAGCCGCACGAAGCAGAGGTCTGGAGCCAGACCCCCCCCTTCCGCCCCCACTGCCGAATCGCCGACGGAGAAAACGCTCACCAGGTGTCTGGTCTCTTTCGGCTTCTGGGGTCCCTCGCTCGGCCCGGGGACCGTCCAGAAGCGACTCCGAGTACGACTATCCTGCGCTGGGAAAGCGGTCGGGCCCTCTTAGGGCGACGACATCTATGCATATCCACTGCTCCTGGCCAGGCCAATCCTGGGCCCAGGAGCGGTGTATACGCCCTCCTGGCCTGGCCAGGGAGGCATATATACAGCTCCTGGGCCCAGGATGGGCCTGGCCAGGAGCAGTGGATATGCATAGATCTCGTCGCCCTGCCTCTGGGAGCCAGCGCCGTGCACAAGAGCACGACGTCGCGGGCTTGGGCCTGGAGGCCGCCCTGGGCTTCCGGGGAAAGGCTGGGGGCCGTTGTGGACCAGTGCTCGGCATCGCCCAGGCAAACTTCTGTCTGGCGATCGCAAGCATGGATCAAGCGGGCGCGGATTAGCGACGGGTCCCGTTTCCATCGGGAATCGCGGATTTCCGCCGCCGAACGAGGCGGCACCAGCCGCATCGTGGGGAGGGCACCTCCCCCGATCCATGGATTTGGCGACCGCGCGCCACATCGATGGGTCGCTGATCCGTGTTTGCGCGCCCCCGATTCTATCGTGTCTGCGTCGGTCCCGCAGGGGCGGCACGCACGCGCCGAACTCTGATGTAGCATGCGCTCCGTGGCGGGCGCCTCCTCGCCGTACCGTTCGGGGAACGATCTGCGGATGTGCCAATGTACTGTTGTATTGCATGTTCGGGTCGGACGTTCGCCTCCAACAGAGGCACGTCCCACCAGCATCCAGAGGCCTTCGGCCCATCCCGCCACCGTGCCTCGGGCCCTCTTTGCCCGTCTTGGGACCTTCTTGGCTCTGCACAGTCAAGCGAGAGGCCGCGCCAATCCGCGCCAAGCCCCAGGAGATTCGGCAATCTGGGCTCCGGGCCCGTTGACGATTCCTCAGGAGTGAGGACTGAGGCTCAGAGGATTGGGCAACGGACCTGAGGACACGCCCACTCCGTGCCCAGTGGCACGGTGGTGGATGTTCGTCTGTTTCCAGAAGGCCACCCCGGAGGGAAGCGAGAAGGGGCCGGGCCTTCTCGGAAGGCTCGGAAGTCCCCCGGCCTTCCGAGAAGATTTCTCAGTCTCTTCCGAAGGCGCAGAAGACCTCTCCGAAGGCCGGAGGCCTTCTGAGAAGCCCCGCCGCCTTCCGAGAGGGCCTTCTCCTTCTCACCTCGCCCCCTCGCTCGCCGCCGAAGCATGTTCTCCTGCGTCCCCGGTGCCACCCCTGGCATCACCCGTGCAGGCATGCAGGCCCTGGGCCTTCCAGCTGCGGCTGCCAGCGCACGACGGCCTCGAGTTTGCGCCGGGCGAGTTCGCGGCCGCGTCCGAGGTGGCCCAGTTGCACGCAAGAGAGCGACCCCTCTCGCCACGGTCGACTGGACGTAAGAGTGATCCTTCGCCGGAGTGGCCTTTGGGTGCGGGCCCATTGGGGTCCCCCGATCGCCGAGCCCGATGCGACAGTAGCGTCTTGCGCGTTCGGGTTTGGTCACCCTGCGGCCCCCACCAGGCCGCGCACCAAAGGTCACTCTTGCCCAGGGTCGCTCTTGCGTGTAGCCGACATGGGGGAAACGGGTCCTGAGGGAAACGGGTCCTGAGATGTTTCGCCGTTTTCGGGCTCTTGGGGCTCTCCACGGGCACCAGGACTGTCAGACAATGATTCGGTTTGAAGAACTCGCCCGGAGAGAAATGCCCCAGGGTCCAGGACCCGTTTCCCTCAGGACCCTGGCCAGGGTGACTTGTGGTGCACGCAAGAGAGTGACCCTTCGTCGGGTACCACGAAGGGCACTCCGAGTCTCTCAACAAGCGTCGGGGGGGCGTCACCCCCGCCGACAGCCCCGCCCACATCGGCCCCCGCCGCGGGCAGCCACCGCGCGCCGAAGGCGCTCCGACCCCCGTCGCGGCGCGACGACGAGGCGAGGTTGACCCCCGTCGGGGGGGTACCCCCCCACGGGGCCTGGGGAGCCCGACGCTGTCCTCGTCGGGCCTGCAGGGTCAGGGCTCAGCTGCGCGCAGACGGGGGGTACGGGGGAGAGGAAGAGGCTTCAGAGAAGCCTTCCCCCCCTCCGCCCCACCCCCTTGTGCGCGCCGCCAGGCAAGAGAGTGACGCTTCGCCACGACGACTTTGGGTGCGCGGATCTCTCGGCGGCGCGCCCCGGGGGGAACGTGAGAGGGGCGGGCCTTCTCGGAAGGCTCGGAAGGCTTTCGGCCCTCTGAGAGGTTTTCTAAGCCTTCCCCGAAGGCACAGAACGCTTCTCAGAAGGGGCGAGGGCTTTTGAGAAGTCCCGCCGCCTTCTGAGAGTGCCTCCTCCTTCTCACTCCCCCCCCTCGCTCGCCGCCGACTTTTGGTGCGCGGGTCTCGTCAGGGCAGCGTCTGAGGAGAATAGGTTCGGGGGTGGATGCATCGACCCCCAGTCGCCCTACAGCCCGCCCCGCCCAGCACCTTGCGGATCCGCCACCAGGGGCCGATCGCCGATCTATCGGCGATGCATCGCCGATCCTGGGTCGATGTCCCCCCCGGGGCCGGTCCCACCCTGCCGTTGCCCCTCACCTTCTTGGGGGGGGGCGCGGAAGTCGCCAACCATGTGTTCGCACCGATCCTGGCCAGGGGCGATGCTGGGCCCAGGATCGGTGTCGACGCCCTCCTGCCCAAGCCAGGGTGGTGCTTGGCCAGGGTTCTAAAAGAACGAACGCCTTTAACATAAACTTTCGACGGTCCGCGCGGATTTCTTGGATCGGCGCCTGGGCCCCCCTGGCGGTGCCGCCTCCAGCGCCGCCCCTGGCGCGCTCTGCGCGCCAGGGAGGGGGGCCCAGCACGGATCCAGAACTCCGCGCGGACCTCCAAAAGTTTATGTTTTTGTAGTTTCTTCGTCCTCCAAGGGTCGGTGTGTGTGTGTGTGTGTGTGAGTGTGTGTGTGTGAGTGTGTGTGTGTGTGTGTGTGTCCCGATCGTCCCACCGACGGAGGCCTCAATTCGGTGAAGGCAAGGTACGCAGACGACGGAGCCGATGCCCACTGGACGCTGGTTGCTCACGTTGCAGGGGAAGAGGTCACGAGGAACAAATCTAAGGCCAACCTGCACGAGGCTCAGCGCTTGCTGGACATCGTCGAGACAATCGCGCCAGACCTCTTGAGGAACAGGCAGACATTGCTCGTCGTGGTGCCCTACGTCCTGCAGCTGGCGGTGATTTCAGCAGGTTCCCCATGTGCGGGCTCGGACATTCCAGTCAGGGACGCCCACAGGCCACTACAGCCTCGGAAAAAGAAGGGCAAGGAGGACACGGGGGTGGAGGAGATCTCAGCCAAATGAGCAACACGAAGGCGGCGACGGAAAAAGGAAGGAGGAGCGGGTACAGCCGCGCGATTGGAACAGTATAATTCTGGACAATTCGCGAGAAGGGCGGGACCTGCGTTTCAGAGGCCTGTACGAACGACTTCCCGAAGGATGCGGCCCATACGTCACGGTGGTATCGGTGGAAAAACCATGCAGGGGCAGGGGGCGGACCTCGTCATCGCCACAACGACCCGGTCCAACGACGACCGCGATCTTGGGTTCTTGAACGGTTCTCGCCGCATGAACGTCCTTGTTCCTCGGTCGCGGACAGGACTCATCATCATCACCAATCTGGACCACAGGCCAAACGTCGAGTTGGCGGAGCTCCCCGAGCATCTGGCCTACTACGCGAGGGCTGAGCTCACGGTGCGGTCAGCAGAACCAGTTGCGAACCAGGCAGGCAGACGCCGTCCAGGCTCGCAAGTTCGCGGGAGAATTCAGGATTGGCCTCCCCCTGGGCCCCGACACAAATCAGCTCCGCGAAACGCTTCGCCAAGCAGCCGACACGCTAGTCAACTGACCTGCGTTCTCTCTAGCCTTGGCATGCATCGCCAATGTCCATCCGTACCGGGACACGCGGAGCGACCTACAAGTGTCTGGCGACCACGACAGGATGGAATGGGCCAGCCATGGGGCACTCAGGAACGGGTGGTTCAACGACGCGGGCAACTGCAACTACGTGGTCGTCATGGCGGTAATCCAGCAGTTCCTGCTTGGCCATGCATTCGTTTAGGCGCGGACATCCTGCTCATCCCAGACGAGGTCATCGAGCACAAGCTTGCGCATGCAGGAGCTGGTGGGCGGGGTATCGCCCTCCGCGGCACCGGGAGGGATGTCCCCTGCTTTATCGATCCATTTGCCGCGGCATGCACGCGCCACAGGAACGTTGCACCCGTGGACTTGTCTCAGAAGATGGCAAACCTCGGCGCTGTAGCTCCTGTGGTTCTGGGGACTAACCCGTTCCTCAGGTTTTGCGACAAATTCGAATTGTCGGCGGAGGTCTCTGCGATCTTGTAGAGGGGCCCCGCAGCTCAGGACACGCGCGCCATGCGTGCACTTGCCCCAGCACATCCCAGGATCATTGCGGTGGGAGGTGTCGTTGACAGCACAGATGCTATGCGAATTCTTCAGATGGGCCATGCGGACGAGGCCGCGCTGGAAGTCAGCGCGCCTGCTCTGGGCGCGCTGACCGTCCACTGGCAGGAGGGCGTCAACCGCGTTGTCCTACCAGGACCAATCGTGCTTCCCGCCCTGTACCAGACCCCGCCGCCACCGCAGATCGAAAGCTGTGCGCCGCGTGTGCGCGACAGCTGTTTTGGCGACCCAGGTGTCTGGAACAGTGTCAGTCGCCAAACTCCGACATCCACCTCCAGGCGCCGAAAATCCACGCAGTTCGTTCGATATCTTGTCTGCAGGTTCGCGTGGACATTCACGGCCACTCTTTGACTTGACTGTTTGGAAGGCCAGTTCGGCGCGACGACGGATGGTGCCGACTTCGGTGGCTCGACACAGCCAAAGATGAATTCGCAAGGCTACAGGGCAATGGGTGGATGCGTGCATGGCGTGGGGCCAAGATTAAGGCGCGTACTTCGACCATTCCAGAAGGGGGCCTAGCGGGCAGTGATGTGAACCAAGGGGGCGCCGCGCCCTTGCAAACGCGTCTGGCGTTCATGCCCATCGCGGCCCACGCTTCCACCAGTGTGATTTTTAACTTAGATGTTCTTCATCCAGTTGATTGTTGGCGGCATTCTATGGGCGCGTGGGAACTACTTGCGGACTCGGAGAATCTGGTTACGAAGACCGTGGGGGCCGACCGGCTGACTTATCCACTTGATGAGGTGCAATTGGTTTCGCTGTGGATCTGTGGTCGTGGCCCAGATGCAACGCGCTTCGGCGACCACTTCTCGCCGCCCTGGGATCCGCTCGCGGGAGCCCCACCGAGCCCCGCGGCTACGCGCGGGAAAATGTGGACAGGGGGGCCGCACCCCATCCCCACGACGCCCCAGCAGGCTGGGCCCAGGAAGAGTGGGGCAGATGGCTCATGGATCAGTTGCAGACACGGGACCATCTGGCAGGCTCAGAATACAAGAATGGGCTCGACGACATTCTTGAGAAGTACCATCGGGAACTTCCCGCGCCCATGGTTGCGGCGGTGTGCGAGGCCGCGAGGTTCATCGTGGTCGACGTCCATCAGCTACGTCAGGGTAACCCTGTCGACATTCTTCGTCCAGAACTACCAGAATATATGAAGATTGAAGACGAGTTCGAAGACGTAGGAATCCCTGAGGACGACGGCGCCAGCATTGACTTCGACGGAGATGACGCGGGCGGCAACGAGGACCCGCATGACCGAACGCAGAGTGGCCACGGGGGCAGCATCACGGCTCACCAGACCAGCGGTCGACGGGGAGATCATAGTTCTGATCTGGAAGCAGACGCTCGAGGACGGCATCGACAGGTGGGCTTTGCCAGCCGCCCCGGTCGGCTGCGAGGACTTTTCAAAGAACGACGGAGCAGGTTGGCTAGTGGGGATCAGGCATCATCTGGCCAATCACGTCTCTGCCGCCGATCCTGCAGATTGGGGCGTCTTCGACGGGCTTGCGCGCCGGGTCGATGTGGGCGGCCGCGAATCTCCGGCGCAGTGGGTCGACGCTTGGACCTCGACCCGCGGCGCGGTCGTTTCGCCCAGAATGCGAATTTAATCTTACCCCTCACCTATGATGCAAAGGAGGGCGCTTTGAGGCGCTCCGTCGCGCCAGAGGCACTGTCTCGGTCGCCCGCGGTCAGCTTGACGTTTTGTTTGTCTTTCTGCTTCGAGCGCGCGTTTTTCTTCGCGCCAGTTGCACTTGCATGATCAGTCGTGTTCGTTGCTTGCCTGGCGGCGGTGCGTGTCTCGCCTGTGCCTGTCTCGCGCCGCGGCTTGCTCGCTGGTCTGACAGCTCCACAGTGTTCTCCTTGCGACTGGCTGATTAGTATCAGACTGCTGCCTGCGCTTCAACTCCTGGCGTCGAGCTACGCTCCGCGGCATGCTTGGCAGCTGCACTTTTGCTTTGCAGTGCTCATCTTTACCGCCACCTCCAATCTGCATGGCCTTGGCTGGATTCTTTCATCACGGTGAGTTCGATTAACTTCGTTCGCAATTGGCACCTCCACCTGCCGACCGCGCCTGAGGTTCTCCTGCGCCGCCCACTGAACAGAGTGTGTGTGTATATGTGTGTGCGTGTGTGTTTACTGGCACCACCCACGCATACTTACATCATATCCTTATATCATACGTGAGTCGGCCACGGAAGGGCGACGCGCGCGACAGTTCTTATGGTGGAAGATCCGTGGTGGGCGCTCTCTGGCCATCCCGATCGCGAAACGATCTGCTGCAAGACTTGATGCTGTAGGTTCGTGTCGGACGTGCTTCTCCAACAGATGCGCGCGGTTTTGTGTGTCCTTATGCGCCCCAAGGGTCGGAGTATAGCTTTGCGTCCTCTTACGGAAGGCCAATCCCAGCCCGCACGAGCAACGACCGGCAGGGCCGCACACCAGAACGCAGGCCTCATGTCCAAGGGGGGGACTGCACTCTCCTAGCGTGCGCGGCCTTTCCAAGAGGCGCAGCGCGAGTCGTGGATCCAGGAGTTCGTGCGTTTCGGCGCCGCCGTGCAGCAGGAGTACGTCGTCGTCGTCGTCGCCGCCGCCGCCGTCGCGGTGCCGTCATCGTCGTAGTCGTCGTCGTCGTCGTTGTTGTCGTCGCCGTTGTCGTCGCCGTTGTCGTCGTTGTCGTCGTCGTCGTCGTCGTCGTCGTCGTCGTCGTCGTCGTCTTCGTCGGCGTCGGCGTCGTCGTCGACGTCGTCGTCGTCGTCGCCGCCGTTGCGCTTCGACGCCGCGGGTGCCGCAGGACGGCGCCGCCCCCACCCTCCTGTGAGAGCCATGGGCAGGGCGCGGGCCATTCGCCCGCAGAGGGCGGCATCCTCGCGCGGAAGCGCAAGCGCGCGGATGACCGCCGCGGCGGCGGCGACAAACTCCAGAGCGCTGCGCGCGCCGAGGGGGGATGCGAGAATGGAGCGGCCGTGATCGGCCCTGTCCCTCGCTCCCCCCCTCCCCCCTCGCTCCCCCCCCTAGGATCACTTCACGCAGTTCGGCCCACGTTTGCAGAGAGTTCTTATGGACTCTTCGAGGATTCCTTCAGATTTCCGGCGGCCCCCCTGCCGTGATGTGATCGGGGGGACATTTTTTTCGCTGTTTCCTTCCCCGAACACGCCCGTCATCGCGAATAATGAGAAAACAGGCTCCAGGTCTCCTGAGAAGGCGGCGGGGCTTCGGAGAACTCCGGGACAACTTTTCGGAATGCCTCCAGAGGTGCCTTCTGACAAGGCCCACCCCCTCTGCCTTCTCCCTTGGGCGCGCCGCTGAGCTTCGGCTGCGCGTAAGGGTGCCTTTGCCGGACTGGCCTGTGGTGTGAGCCAAGAAGGGTTTCGACAGCATTGGCCGGCGCGTCTGGGTTGCTTGGACCTGCTCTTCCTATTGGCCCCCTGAAGCCGCGCACCAAAGGCCATTGTTGCCCGTGCGTGGTCACTCCTGCGTGAAGCCGACTGCTGCTGGTGGCGGCGGCGGAGGCCAAGGCACTCAGGCGGCTCGCCTCTCTCTGAACCCAGGCCTCCGACGCATTGAACGGAGAAGTGCAAACGGATTTCGCTCGAGACGACCCCTCAGACGCTGCAAGAGCGCCACCAGAGCCCCCCAGATGTTCCAACAAAGCACGCGCAATCAGATTTCCACAAAGTTGCCTTTGAGAGTTTCTGCCCTCCGTGGCCCCCCTGGCTCAAGCCCCCTTGGCGTAAGTCGGGCGTGTCCCTCTACAGGAGGAATATTCAAACATAGTCAACAAAAATAGTCGGGGGACGATGTTTTGGACCATCTCTGAATATTTTCGGGATATTTTTTTGGGGTCTTTTCATTTTTCGCCCAAAATCCGCCTGTATAGGAGGACATGCCCGACCTAATCTCTGAGAGTGCCTGCCCTCCGTGGCCCCCCTGGCTCCGGCCCCCTTGGCTCGAGCCACCGGCTCGACCCCCTCTTGTGCCCACGGGAGCCGCGGCGGCGCGCCGCGGGGCCGGAGGCGGCCTCCGCCTCTGGGTTCGCCTGGAGGGTGCTGGGACGGAGCCTCGCTCGGGGGAGAGGGGAGGAGGAGGAGGAGGAGGAGGAGGAGGAGGAGGAGGAGGGGGAGGAGGGGGAGGGGGAGGAGGAGGAGGAGGGGAGGGGGAGGGGGAGGAGGAGGAGGGAGGAGGAGGAGGAGGAGGAGGAGGAGGAGGAGGAGGAGGAGGAGGAGGAGGAGGAGGAGGAGGAGGAGGAGGAGGAGGGGGAGGAGGAGGAGGAGGAGGAGGAGGAGGAGGAGGAGAAGAGGAGCAGGAGGAGGAGGGGGAGGAGGAGGAGGCGGAGGCCATTTCGGCACACCCCTCTCACATTTCGTGCCCCCCATGAGGGGCTCTGCCGGCTGCCGGAGGCCCCACTGGCAGTGTTCGCCTGCGTCTCCCCCGCCCGCTTCGGCACACCCCTGACACGTGGCGTGGCCCCGTGGGGAGCTCTGCCGAAATTCCCAGTGACGGTCTTCGCATGTGTCCCCCCACGTTTCGGCACAGACCTCAGAAAAGTCTCGTGGCCCTAGAAGGGGGCTCCACCGACGACGATCTCCACAACTGCGTCACTCGCAATGGCATCTGGTTGGGTCCTTCACCAGGCGGTTTGTTCTGCTTTCCACCCCCCTCCCTCTGCCCGCCGGCCCATTCGCCAGTTTTGGTGCCCCTTTCTAGCCTCTCGCTGGTGCGGAGTTCGCCGCCTCGCCTCTGACGAAACATCGCTGTTGCTTTCCACGACGTCGACCACAGGAGGTCTCGACTCGCTCCCCGAGCGCCGGCTCTTCGTCCCGAGATTCCTGTTTGGACGGCCCCGCGGCCCGGCGAGGGCCGCGGGGGGTCGAACGAGGCAGGAGAGGCCTGCCGCCGCGATTGGTCTTCGTGGCGCGCGGGGGCTCCGGGTCGGACGGGGCCAGGACTGAGTCGGGCCTGTCCACCCACAGGAGGAGCGTTCAGGAATGGTCAACAGATAGGCAACAGACAGTCAGGGGGCGATTTTTTTTTGGACTACTTTCGAACATTTCGGGGCATCTTTCGATTTTTGCGAAGGCCTTACGGCCGGTGCCGCCGACCCTGGAGGGCGACGCATGCGTTCTCTAATGTGGCGGGGGGGGCCTCTTGGGGGTATCTTTGGGTCTCGTGTGGGGGGGGGGGTCGTGTTGGGGCCGTTGTTGGCAATCGTGAGGCTTTCTCGGGAGCGTCTTTGGCCGACGACGACGACGTTGACGGCGGTGGCGATCTGGAGCTATTCTCAAGGGTCTCTCGGGGACTCTGGGGCTCTCTCGGGGACTCTCGGGGCCGTCTTGGGCCAGTTTGGGGTTTTCTCGTGGGTCTTTTCGACCGTATTGGGGGGGGGTCTTGGGAGCCTTTGGGGTTGCTTTGGAGTGTTCTTGGGCTCGGCACTCCGGGGGCAGCTACCTTGCCCCGCGCTTTTCAGTAGCTACGTTGCGGTTGAAGGGTGGTGGGTCTCGTGGTGGCCTCTTGGGGGCATCTTGGGGTTTCCTGGGAGCTCTGTCGCCGAGGGCTCGTCGGGCCCCCCGTCTGGGCACCCTGTTGGAGCCGTTTGGGGAGCCTCTAGGGCCATCTTGGAGGCATCTTGGGCGGTCTTGAGGCTCTCTTGGGTCATTTTGGGGCTCTCTTGAGGCCTCTTGGGCTATCTTGGGGCAATCTTGGGGGCATCTGGGGCCGTCTTGGAGCGTCGGCAAGTTGAAACGGCGAGAACGCCAAAATCTGTCAAACACTTTGAGGAAATCATTGAGTTTTCCCTCTTCGTGCCCTCTTGGGAGTGCTCTTGGAGACTTCTTGGAGCGTGTTGTCAATCTCTTGGGCCGTCTGGAGGCTACTTTGGCGTCTTCGACCGATGGTTCGGCGATTCGGGGCCCTCTGGAGCCGTCTTGGAAGCCTCTTGGGGCACTCTTGGCCAGTCTGGGGGCTTTTCTAGGTCCCGGGACATCCCGGGGGGGATGCGTATCTGCCCCCCCCCTTCCCCTCCCCGGGACCCCCCCCGGGACCCCCCCCCCCCCCGGCGGGGAAGGGATCAAAGGGAAGGGGCTTCCCTTCGACTCAGCTACGACGTTGCTCAATTTCGCTTTGCCTTCGACTCAGCTACGACGTTGCTCGATTTCGCTTTGGTTTCGCTTTGGCTGGCGCGCCTGAGGGGAGGGCGACGACGACGACGACGACGACGACGAACGGAAGAGCATCGACGACGACGACGACGACGACGACGACGACGACGACGACGACGACGACGACGACGACGACGACGACGACGACGACGACGACGACGACGACGACGATTATTTTCCATTTTTCGTTCAGGATCCGCCTGCAGGGGGACACGCCCGACCTGAGGCTAGGACGAGGATAACAGAGCGCTCCGGAACGCTTTCAGAGCGTTCCGGACCGCTCTGAGAAGGCCGCAGCGCCGGGTACCTCCTCCTGAGCTGTCGGATCTCAGAGGTTCTCGGTTTGTGTAAGAGTCTTGCGCGATTCCGCCGACCCTCATAAGAGTCCACAGTTGAGGCATCGTGGGCTTTTTGGGCACTATCTGGGGACTCTAGTGGGCGTCTTGGGAACTGCTTGGGGGCTTGGTTGAGCCTCTTGGAGGCAGTTTTGAAGCGTCTCGGGGGCCGCTCAGTGGCTTTTTTGGGGGGCATCATGGGGGCCTCTGGGGGCGTATTGGGGGGCTTAGAGATTCTCGATGTATCCTCACCCGAATTTATCCTCGTCCTGGCTTCGGCCCCAGACCCCCGACGTCATGATTTTCTCAAGACGCGACCCCCAGAGGTCCAGACCCATTCCCCGGGACCAGTCTCTCGTCCTGAGCCGTTTCTTGACGGCCCCGAGGCCTGGCAAGGGGCCCCCAGGGGCCGAACTTGCGCAACACCTCCCGCCGCGAGATCTTTTTTTGCTTTCCTGACTCGAGAGGGTCTGGGTCCTCGCCCTGGCTTCGTCTTGCGGGGCGACCGCGCGCGCGCCCGCGCGCCTCGCAGGCGCTCGGCCGGGCCCGGGGCGGGGCGCGGCGCCCGGGGCGCGCTCTCGCGGCCGGGCTCGGCGAGCGAGGCCTCGCCGCCCTCGCGGCGATGGCGGCCCGGCCGGCGGAGGCTGGGGCCCACCTCGCCCGCGGAGCCGCGGCCGCGGCCGCGGCGGCGGCCGCGGCCCGCGGGGGTGAAGTCGGGCATGTCCCTTCTAGAGGGGGAGTGCTCAAGAATAGTAGGGACTTGCTCTGGGGACGATCTTTCTGCCATTTTTGGACTGTTTTGGTGAGCCTTTTTTTTGAGGGGGGGGGGGTATGTCTGGTTTTTGCAGAAAAGTAGTCAAGAAAGAGTCTGGGGACGAGGTTTCGTCCAGTCAGGACCCTTTTTTTGAATATATTTTTTTTGTCAATGCGTAAGTCTTCTGCCAAGGTCCGCCTGTAGGGGGGCATGCCCGACCTGACGCCAGGACGCACCGCGGGCGCCGCTGCCTGCCCCCTTGGAGGCGTTCCAGACCCAGACCTGGTCGCGTCGTACAGCTAACAAACACTGCAACGGGAGGCTTTAGGCCGTTTTCGGCCTTTGGGGCCGTTTTCGGCCTTTGGGGTCCCCGTTTTCGGCCTTTGGGGTCCCTCGTTTTCGGCTTGGGACCGTCCGAAAACGGCTCAGGATGAGAAACCAGCCCTGCGGAAAGGGTGGGGGCTCCCGGGACCGCGCATCGAAAAAGTCACGACGTCGCGTGCATGTGGTGCGGGCCCACCGGGGTCCCCCGATCGCCGAACGCCAGGCGGCAGTGGCGTCTTGCGCGCCTGTGTTTGCCCCCCCCCCCCCCCCCCCGCGGCCCCACAAGAGCCGCGCACCGGAGGTCACTCTGACCCAGGGCCAGTCTTGCGTGTAGCCGACGGCTTGAGGCGTTCCAGAGAGGGCCTCGCCTTCAAAGATCGAAGGAGTTGTCATCTCTTCCTCGGCGGAAGGCGGCGGAAGGGCGGCGGAAGCCCGCGGAAGTGAAACGAGGCCGCCTCCGCCTGCGGAAACCGGTGGAAGGCCGGCGGAATCGGAAGGCGGCGGGAGCAAAATATGCTCCCCCAAGAGGTGACAACATTTTTGGGTTCAGGGTTTCTGGAACCCACCGCCACTTGGATCACCGCGGGGGGTGCTAAAATCAGGCTAGATGTAGACCACCTTGGCATCTATCTGTAACCCTCTATTCCCTTAGCACCCCCCGCGGTGATCCAAGTACGATGCGATTCGATCCTGGCGGAGGGACGACGGAAAGACGACGGAGGGTCTCTGGCCGTTTTCAGCCTCGCGGGGCCCTCGCCGGGCCTCGGGGCCGTCAGAAGACGACTCGGGATGAAGAGCTGGCCCTGCTGGGATGACCGCGGGGGTTGCTAAGTGGATAAGAGGTTGGGACGCTACGGTGGGTTGTATCTTGCCAAACCGTAATAATAGGGGGATCACAAGTGCCCTCAGTGGCTTGTGTGGCTTCGATAACTCCGCTAAGGGGGCGGAACCCTCCGAACTTTGACGTCACTGCTAACTCACTTATAGGCTGCTTGGCCGCATTGTATATGTATACACATGATTTATTTAGATAAAGAAGACTGGATTGGCGCTTCGCGCCTTGGACCTTGGCCCTTCAGGATCGGCGCGCAGGCGGCAGGCGGGGCGCGGGAGAGAGAGAGAGAGAGAGGGAGAGAGAGTTAGAGAGAGCGAAAGAAAGAGAGAGCACCCAAAAGGACGAAGGCTCCTTCTTGCCGCAAGCCCCATCGTGGTCACGAATCTGTTACATATCACCTGTCCCTCGTGTTTCTATTTCTTTTTTTGTCGTATGCGAACGCGTCCCTGTTACCATTTTCAGATGTTATTGCGTGGCCTCCTCCGTGGAGGGCTTTCCGGGTATCTCGCGAGAACTTTTTGGAGCTTCTGGTGGTCTTTGAGTGCCTGTTGGGTTCTGCTGGAAGCTTTTGTGGGGAGAGAGCGCGATTCTTGATCCTTCAGCGCTTCCCTGGACGCAGTCCTGAGCCCGGCCTTCAATGTATGCTCTGCAAGGTGGGAAAGACCCAAGTCTCCGAATGCAATCACATAGACATGGTACGTTGCACGTGAAGATCGCAGTATCACCTTCCGGTTGAAGTTTCAGACAACACCACGTGTGGGAGAACCACGTCAAACATCATGCATACGTGAATTGTGCATGACAAGGATGCAAAGCCATTTGTGTGAAAGCAAATCCAGACACAGCCCCTTGTGAAGAATTGAGCTTATCGTATGTGTAGTGATCCAACTAATACGTCCGAATTCGCCGACCCCTTTTGGTCCCAGCTTCTGGAGCAGTCGTGAGCACAGGAGGGGGGAACACGAACGGAGTGGGAGGCAAGTCCCTGTCATTGGATTTTCTTAGAGGCCCTTCTGGACCGTCTTGGGGTCCTTTTGGACCGTTTTGGGGCCCTTGTGGGCTATCTCGGGGGGCTCTGGCCGTCGTGGGGCTCTGCTGGGGGCTTCTCGTGGCTGTCTTGGAGCTTTCTTGGGAGCCCCTTGGGGGCGGGCCGTTTCGGGGCTCTCTTTGGCCGTTTTGCCATCTTGGGCCGTCGTGGGGCTCTCTGGGGCTGTCTTGGGGCCCTCTTGGGGCTTTGTGTCGAAAGTGCGCTCTTGCAGGCAGGGTAGGCCCTCATATTGTACGCACCGAGTGGGCGAGGAGGGGGTGGATCGCAGCACGGCGGAGACGGCGGAGGTCAGTTATAGTTGAGGGAGCCCCCCACCCCCGGAGGGAACGGCGAGGAGGAGGAGGAGGAGGAGGAGGAGGAGGAGGAGGAGGAGGAGGAGGAGGAGGAGGAGGAGGGGAGGAGGAAGAGAAGAATGAGAAAGGGAAGGAGGAGGGGGAGGAGGGTCGCGAGGAGGAGGAGGAGGAGGAGGAGGAGGAGAGGAGGAGGAGGAGGAGGAGGAGGAGGAGGAGGAGGAGGAGGAGGAAAAGGAGGAGGAGGAGGCGGAGGAGGAGGAGGAGGATGAGGAGGAGGAGGAGGAGGAGGAGGAGGAGGAGGACGACGGTCGCCGCCGCAGACGAGCGCGCGCGCTTCGGCCATGGCCGACTGGCCGCCGACTGGCCGCCGCAGGGTCGCCGCATGGCCTCCGACTGGCCGCCGACTGGCAGCGGCGTCGCCGCCGACAGGCCACTGACTAGCCGTCGCCGCGTGGCCGCCGACTGGCCGCCGCGTGGCGGCCGCGTGGCTGCCGCGTGGCCGCCAGCTAGCAGCCGCGCGTGGCCGCCGTGCGCTCCCGGAGGCCGAGGGCCCCGACGACCCGCCGTGGAATGCCACGCCGCGGGCTGCGAGGTCGGGCGGGCCGCCGCCGCCGCCGCCGCCTCCGCCGCCGCCGCCGCCGTCGCCGCCGTCGTCTTCGTCGTCGTCGTCGTCGTCGTCGTCGCGTTGTCGTCGTCGTCGCGTTGTCGTTGTTGTCGTCGTTGTCGTCGTCGTCGTCGTCGTCGTCGTCGTCGTCGTCGGCGCTGCCCGCGCTGCCATGGTTGCCGGCCACGTCCTCATGGTGTTCGTTGTCGTGGTGGGCGTCGGCGTTGTGGTCGTGGTCGTGGTCGGCGTCGGCCTCGCGGTCGGCGTCGCGGTCGGCGTCGTCGAGGTCGTACATACTCTTCGGGCCCTTCTTGCAAGGCGGTCTGAAATGTCCTCCGGTTGAGCAAGAGCTTTGGCTGTGGGCCGCAGTAGGCGTCCCCTCGATGTGGGTGTCGCTCTGGATGCGCTCTGGAGCCCCCCTCGTGGGCCTCCGACTGGTCCCCGCCCTGGAGGCCCCTGCATGCCCGTGAGGCTTCCGGATGCCTCCGGGGAACCCCGGAGAATTTTAGGGGCTTTCGGGGACTTCAAGGGACCTCTGGAGAGCTCCGCAGAGGAGGACCCAGACATCCAACGTATTGAGCAGAAACGCGATACGGCAGTTTATCGCCGCCCTGGGGGCGTCGAAAGGGGGCGCGTTTAGGTATGATGGTACGGGGTCATGAAATCTCCCATATTTCATGGCTCCATGCCCTTGACCTCCACCTTTCGAGCCTTCCGCGCAGCAGTTGCCGCCGCGGCGCGGCCGCGGAGACCGCCGAGACCGCCGCTGCGGCCTCGACGGCGGCCTCGACCGTGGTCGCTTTGGCGGTCCCGAAGCCTCGAGCCCGGCCCTCGGTGGAGGGGCAGGTGCTGGCCAGGGCTCGCGGTCCTCCCATCGGAACCAGCGGTCGGCGCCGTGGTCGTGGCCGTCGTGGGTCCAGCGAAGTGGTCGCCCAGCGTCGTCATCGTAGTCGGCGGCGCCGCCGCCGCCACCGCCGCCGCCGCCGCCATCGTCGTCGTCGTCGTCGTCGTCGTCGTCGTCGCTGCTGCCGCCGCCGCCGTCGTCGGCGTCGAGGTGGTCGGCGCCGGCGTTCCCGGCGGCGCCAGGAGCCCGTGCGCCCCGCGCTTGGAGGTGGGCTCCGCGCGGACGTCCTCCTCGTCCCTGCGGGTATGCGGGCGGGACTGCCGTACACGCCGCCGCCCAAACCTGGCGGCGCCCACACTTGGACGGCGCGAGCTTCTTAAAAGGCGGGGGCCTCCTCAGAAGGCGGGGGCCTTCTTTGAAGGCGGGGGCCTCAGCAGAATGCAGCGGCCTTCTCAGAAGGCAGGAGGCGGACACTTTTTGGAATGCGGCGGAGCTTCGTAGACGGCAGGGGACTTCTCAGGACCTGGGAGCTTCTCAGAAGCCTTCCTAAAACTCTCCCGGGCCTTCTAAGAATCCCCGCCGCCTTCTTAGAAGCCCCCCCCTCGCGCCACCCCTTGGTGGGCGCCGCCGTCCAAGTACGTACACGAGTTTGTCGGCGACTCGTTGGAGTGATCTTCCCCCCGAGTGACTTTTGCCGGCCTTCTGGGGTCAACTCCAAGCACACAGACCGTCGGTGTCGCCGCGGACGTCGTCCGCTTGAGACAGAAAGTCGCCTGCTGCACAGTGGCAGTTGTCGGTTTTGGACAGCGTTTGCCATTGGGCGTCGCACCCCTTTTCTCCGTACCCACTTCGGGCGCGCCAACCCCCCCGCGCGACTTTTGGCGCACGGTTCTCGAGTTGGGGATGCCCGGCGGCAAATCATTGGAGCCTGGCTCACCCTCTTAATGCCGTCTTCAGCGTCGGCCAGCGTCGATGAGCGTCTGGAGTCGATGAGAGAGCGCTGGTTTCGCGTCAGTCAGCATCGATTCGCGTCGACGCCGCGTCGATGTAGCGTCGGCTTGGCGCCAAGCGGCGTCGCTTCGCAAGAGCCGACGAGATGGTGTGGTGTGGGAGGCTCCCACGAGAGTTGCCGCCGAAGGGATGGGGGGGTGGGCAGGCCCACGGCACGCAGGCCGCAGACCGTTGCCATCGCGCGTCGCGTGCGGCGATCGGTAGGCCGCGCACCGCAGTCGGGCATAGCCAGGACCCCAGGTAAGGGGACCCAGGTTGGTAGTGGGGCCCTGGAGCCCCTAAACTGGCCAGAACCACTGGTGTTTTTCGGGTGGTGGTGTAGCTGGTGTTTCTTCGGGTGACGGCAGCTCCGGTTAGTGGAACGGGGCGGGTGGGGGGCGTCCCCCGGTACGCATCACTAGACCAGGTCCCACGAAACCCAGTTCTGCCAACGACCGACACAGGGGGGGCACTCCCAGCCTGGGGGGTCGCTCCCGCGCTGCGCCCCCCTGGGCCGTGCCGCCACGCCCCGCGCGGAGAGCGCCGCGGCGGCCCCCTCGGGGCGTGCTGCCTTCTCGGGCACGGAGCAGCCCCTTGGGATCGAGGGGGGAGGATCAGGGGGGGACAAGAACACACACACACACACGAACACAAGCAATCATTCATCGTCGCCTCCCCAGAGAAAATTATCCCGGCAAAGCAACCTAACAGCGATGTGTAGGAGCATATCTGGAAGCATTCCCCTTAAGATTCAGATGAGAATCCAGTTGTAGAATTCTGCTGTTCTCGCAGTCGTAGTCGCATTCGCGATGACAGTCGCAGTGGCAACGGCAGTCGCAGTCACAGCCTCAGCCTCAGCCTGCCTCAGCCTCAGCCTCAGCCTGCCTCAGCCTCAGCCTGCCTCAGCCTCAGCCTCAGCCTGCCTGCTTCAGCCTCAGCATCAGTCTGCCTTCAGCCTCGGCCTCAGCCTCAGCCTGCCTCAGCCTCAGCCTGCATCAGCCACAGCCTCAGCCTCAGCCTGCCTCAGCATCAGCCTGCCTCAGCCTCAGCCTCAGCCTGCCTCAGCCTCAGCCTCAGCCTGCTTCAGCCTCAGCCTCAGTCTGCCTTCAGCCTCGGCCTCAGCCTCAGCCTGCCTCAGCCTCAGCCTGCATCAGCCTCAGCCTCAGCCTCAGCCTGCCTCAGCATCAGCCTGCCTCAGCCTCAGCCTCAGCCTGCCTCAGCCTCAGCCTCAGCCTGCTTCAGCCTCAGCCTCAGTCTGCCTTCAGCCTCGGCCTCAGCCTCAGCCTGCCTCAGCCTCAGCCTGCATCAGCCTCAGCCTCAGCCTCAGCCTGCCTCAGCATCAGCCTGCCTCAGCCTCAGCCTCAGCCTGCCTCAGCCTGCAGCCTCAGCCTGCTTCAGCCTCAGCCTCAGTCTGCCTTCAGCCTCGGCCTCAGCCTCAGCCTGCCTCAGCCTCAGCCTGCATCAGCCTCAGCCTCAGCCTCAGCCTGCCTCAGCATCAGCCTGCCTCAGCCTCAGCCTCAGCCTGCCTCAGCCTCAGCCTCAGCCTGCCTCAGCCTCAGCCTCAGCCTGCTTCAGCCTCAGCCTCAGTCTGCCTTCAGCCTCGGCCTCAGCCTCAGCCTGCCTCAGCCTCAGCCTGCATCAGCCTCAGCCTCAGCCTCAGCCTGCCTCAGCATCAGCCTGCCTCAGCCTCAGCCTCAGCCTGCCTCTGCCTCAGCCTCAGCCTGCTTCAGCCTCAGCCTCAGTCTGCCTTCAGCCTCGCCCTCAGCCTCAGCCTGCCTCAGCCTCAGCCTGCATCAGCCTCAGCCTCAGCCTCAGCCTGCCTCAGCATCAGCCTGCCTCAGCCTCAGCCTCAGCCTGCCTCAGCCTCAGCCTCAGCCTGCTTCAGCCTCAGCCTCAGTCTGCCTTCAGCCTCGGCCTCAGCCTCAGCCTGCCTCAGCCTCAGCCTGCATCAGCCTCAGCCTCAGCCTCAGCCTGCCTCAGCATCAGCCTGCCTCAGCCTCAGCCTCAGCCTGCCTCAGCCTCAGCCTCAGCCTGCTTCAGCCTCAGTCTCAGCTGCCTTCAGCCTCGGCCTCAGCCTCAGCCTGCCTCAGCCTCAGCCTGCATCAGCCTCAGCCTCAGCCTCAGCCTGCCTCAGCATCAGCCTGCCTCAGCCTCAGCCTCAGCCTGCCTCAGCCTCAGCCTCAGCCTGCTTCAGCCTCAGCCTCAGTCTGCCTTCAGCCTCGGCCTCAGCCTCAGCCTGCCTCAGCCTCAGCCTGCATCAGCCTCAGCCTCAGCCTCAGCCTGCCTCAGCATCAGCTTGCCTCAGCCTCAGCCTCAGCCTGCCTCAGCCTCAGCCTCGGCCTGCTTCAGCCTCAGCCTGAGTCTGCCTTCAGCCTCGGCCTCAGCCTCAGCCTGCCTCAGCCACAGCCTTCCTCAGCCTCAGCATCAGCCTGCCTCAGCATTCAAAATGTGGCCCGGGAATGGAGTTCTGGGAACTCGAAGAACACGAAGTGGCCTATAGTTGGCTCTGGGCATTCAAAATCACACCCAGGAATGGAGTTCTGGGAACTCGAAGACCACGAAGTGGCCTACAGTTGGCTCCGGGCATTCAACATGTGGCCCGGGAATGGAGTTCTGGGAACTCGAAGAGTACGAAGTGGCCTACAGTTGGCTCTGGGCATTCAAAATGTGGCCCAGGAATGGAGTTCTGGGAACTCGAAGACCACGAAATGGTCTACAGTTGGCTCTGGGCATTCAGATGCCTCAGCTTCAGCATTCTAAATGTGGCCCAGGAATGGAGTTCTGGGAACTCGAAGAACAAGAAGTGGCCTACAGTTGGCTCCGGGCATTCAAAATCATGCCCAGGAATGGAGTTCTGGGAACTCGAAGACCACGAAGTGGCCTACAGTTTGCTCCGGGCATTCAAAATGTGGCCCGGGAATGGAGTTCTGGGAACTCGAAGAGCACGAAGTGGCCTACAGTTGGCTCCGGGCATTCAAAACGTGGCCCGGGAATGGAGTTCTGGGAACTCGGAAACCACGAAGTGGCCTACAGTTGGCTCGGGGCATTCAGAATGTGTCCCGGGAATGGAGTTCTGGGACCTCGAAGACCACGAAGTGTGTAACTGTTTGCTTAAAACAAATTCCGCGGATCCCT
>CAUYUJ010020841.1:85000-92082 GCA_963575745.1 Prorocentrum cordatum
CCCCCTCTCCAGCTCACCGCTCGCCCCTGGGGCGCCCACGCCACCAGGGGTGCTCCGAACTCTCCATGCCGGCTCACAAGTGCACGCCCCACGCCAACCAGCCCGACGGCTTGCTCTGGCCCTCCCCGCGCGCGCCGACACCGCCTCTCCCGAGATCCGACCCCGTACGCCCAGCGCCAGCCGGCCACATCCCCCCCCCCCGCGCGATCCAGGGCGGTGCATCCGTTTCCCCCGATCTGGGCTCGGTGCTTGATCGGGCCCTGCGGCCGCCGCTGCGGCCACCTTCCCTTCTCGGCGCCGTCCTGGTGACCCACCTGGACGCTCGCTCGCTGGCTCGCTCGCTCGCTGGCTCCCTCGCTCGCTCGACCCATCCCCCCCCACGCGCAGGAAACCATCTGGAGTACGGTGGGTTCGCGCCGCGTTGACGCGGCGGCGAATCCGGCGCGGGCGTCCGCCGCTGGACGCCGCCGGTGGCCACGAATCGGCCGATGCCGCACGGCCTGCGCTACTGGTATGGGGGCGATCGCTGGCGGTTGCGCGGCCCGCGCGATGTTAGGATCGATGATCCTCAGGACGTGTGTTAGCCCAATGTGTGCTTATCCCGTTTAGCCCAGCCGGTAGAGCATCACATCGCCTGCGTCGTACCGAAGGGCCTCGATGGACAAACACACGTTGGCGCTAACACACGTTCTGAGGATCATCGATAGGACTTGACGCCGCAGTCATATAGCAGCGCGAGCCCGCCGCCAGGTTCGCATGTTTGCCGTGACCCGTCGTGACGGGGCATGGTCGGTTTCGCCCGCGGTCGGTTATGCCCCGCGGACGGTTTCGCCCTCGGCCGTCTTCGCCCGTCAGGGTCCTACCTGCCCGACCCGCCAGGCTGGGTCCGCCCAGCCGACCCGCCCTTTGGGGTCCGCTCGCGGCTCGCTCGCCCGCAGGCCCGCCCGCCGAAGCTTCAGTGTCCCGCCCGCCCGACGCCCCGCCCTCCCGGGCAGAGCCGACCCCGGACGAAGCCGACCCCGGGCGAAACCGACCCCGGCGAAGCCGACCCGTGGCGCCGCGACTGCCGTGGCCCGCCTGCTCCCTGTGGGCACGACCTTCTTCTCGTCGCCCCTCCGCAGTCGGTTTCTGCACCGCTCCCGGGGTGCGTCGCAACCCGACCATCGAGGGGGGAGTCCGGCCGAGGCGAGGGGAAGCCCCCCCGCAGGCCCCGGGCAGGCGGAGACGCGCCACCCCCGAAAGAACAGTGCTCGACGCTCGATCCTCGAGCCTCGATCAGCGAGCCTCGAGGGAGGATGTAGCTGCCCATGTGTGCGCTGGGTGAGCGTCGGCGCATCAGGAGCGACGCGCGCGCTTAGAGATCTGATGGTATGTGCGCGGTGGCGGGCGCTTTCTGGCCATGCCGCTCGGGTAACGTCAAGGGAGGAAAAGCCACCCAGACCGGACAACTGGCGTTTCCTACACGGCCCTGGGCGTTTATTGAACAGCCCTGCTCTGTTCGATTTCTTCTTTGGGCGCGTTTGCTAATGGCCTCGCGTGTCGGGGTGGTTATTCTCGGAGTGGATTTGCTGCCCTCTGTAACGATCAGCAGTAGTTTTCGGTGCGGACGCGCGCCTCCCAGGGGGGGGGCATAGTAGCAGCTGCTCCTCCCGCGTCCCGTGCTCCCCGGGGAGCGGGGGCGGCGGGTCGCTGGGCGACTGGTGGCTGGAGGAGGAGGCCCCGCGGGCACAGCCCCGCGGAGCACTGCGCGCGCAGGCCAGCGCCGGCAGGGCGCGAGGTCGTCGTCGCCGCCGCGGCGGCCGCCGCCGCCGCCTTCGAGTTTCCTCGCCGTCGCCGCCATCGGCAGCCCTCGGCAGCCATCAGCGGCCGATGGCGTCCTGCGGTGATCTGGGCAGCGGCGTGGTCGCCGCAGCCGACGCCGCCGCCGCCACCGCCGCCGCCGCCGCCGCCGCCGCCGCCGTCGTCGTCGTCGTCGTCGTCGTCGTCGTCGTCGTCGTCGTCGTCGTCGTCGTCGTCGTCGTCGTCGTCGTCGTCGTCGTCCTCGTCGCCGCCGCCGCCGCCGCCGCCGTCGCCGTCGCCGTCGCCGTCGCCGTCGCCGTCGCCGTCGCCGTCGCCGTCGCCGCCGTCGCTGTCGCCGTCGCCGTCGCCGTCGCCGTCGCCGTCGCCGTCGCCGTCGCTGCCGACGACGACGTCGGCGTTGGCGTCGTCGGCGTCGGCGTCGGCGTGGAATCGCGAGCGCCGCAATTCTTTGGGACGGCGCGAGCTCGTTCTCGGGGCCTCGGGGCTGCGCCGTGGAGGCGCCGCGGGGGAAAGGAGGTCTTAACCGTAAGCGGCGGGTTCTTAATCGTAAGCGTGGTACCAGACTAGAGCACCAGACTAAAATACCAGAGTAACATGTCAGACTAAAGTGCCAGGCTATAAAGTGCCAGGCTATAAAGTGCCAGACTAACATATCAGAGCAAAGTGCCAGACTAAAGTACCAGACTAAAGTGCCAGGCAAAAGTACCAGACTAGCAGAATCAGACTATCGGTGCCAGACTAAAGTGCCCGACTAACTACAATACCAGACTAAAGTACTAGACTAAAGTGCCAGACTAAAGTGAGAACCAAAGTACAAGACTGAGGAACCAGACTAGAGCACCCGACTAAAGTATCAGAGTAGCGGTACCTGACTAAAGTACTAGACTAAAGTACCAGACTACAGTAGCAGACTAGCGGTACCAGACTAATGTACCAGACTAAAGTACCAGACTAGCGGTACCAGAGTACCAGACTAACGTACCAGACTAAAGTATTTGACTAGCGGTACCAGACTAAAGTACTGGACCAACGGTACCAGGCTAGCGATACCAGGCTAAGGTATCCGACTAAAGCACCAAAGCAGCAGTACCAAAGTACCAGACTAGCGGTACCTGACTAGCGGTACCAGTTTAAAGCACCAGACTAAAGTACCAGATTAGAGTACCAGACTAAAGCACCATACGAATGTACCAGACTAGAGCACCAGACCGAAACACCAGACGAGTTCACCTGACTAAAGTACCAGACTAGCGGTACCAGACTTCAGTACCAGACTAGCGGTACCAGTTTACTGTGCCAGACTCGAATACCAGACTAACATATCATATTATATATACACACATCAGACTGATAGCACCAGAAAAGGCACCATACTCAAATCACGGTAGTTTGGTACGTTCGTAGTCTGGTATTTTTTTTTGGTACATTAGTTTGGTGAGTTAGTCTGGTACCGCGCTTACGTTACCAGACTAATGTGCCAGAGTGAAATACCAGACTAGCGGAACCATACCATTGGTACCATATTGAAGTATTACACTAATTACAGTACCAGACTAAAGTACCAGACTAGCTGATCAGACGAATGTACTAGACTATTGTACCAGACTCATCAGACTAATGTACCAGACTGAAGTACCAGACTAAAGTACCAGACTGGAGTACCAGACTCAATTACCAGACTAAAGTACCAGACTAACGTACCAGACGAAGTACCAGACTAAGGTACCAGACTAAAGTACCAGACTAATGTACCAGACTAATGTACCAGGCGAGCGTACCAGACTAATCTGACTAATTTGCCAGGCGAGTTTACCAGACTAGTCAGACTAATGTACGAGCCTAATGTGGCAGGCTAGAGTACCAGACTAACGTACCAGACGAAAGTACCAGACTAACGTACCAGACTGAAACATGCCAGACTCAAGTACCAGGCAAAACTACCAGACACAAGTACCAGACACAAGTACCAGACTACGGTACCAGACTAGGGTACCAGACTAATGTATCACATTATTGTACCAGACTAATGTACCAGCCTAAAGTAACAGACTAATCAGACTGAGGTACCAGGCGAACGTACCAGACTATTCAGACTAATGTGCCAGCCTAATGTGCCAGACTGAGTACCAGACTGAAGTACCAGACTAAAGTACCAGACTAAGATGCCAGACTCACGTACCAGACACAAGTACCAGACTAACTTACCAGACTACTGTACCATACCAGTGTACCAGACTAATCAGACTCAAGTACCAGACTGAAGTACCAGACTCATGTATCACATTAATGTACCCGACGAATGTACAAGTCTAATCAGACGAACGTACCAGACTAGTGTACCAGGCTAAGCAGACTGATATACCAGACTAATGTACCAGACTAAAGTACTAGACTAAACTACCAGACTAAAGCACTAGACTAAAGTACCAGCTTAAAGTACCAGACTAATGTGCCAGACTCATGTACCAGACTAATCAGACTAATGTACCAGACTGGTGTACCAGACTAATCAGACTCAAGCACCAGACTAATGTACTAGACTAGCGGTGCCAGACTAAAGTACCAGACTACACTACATGACTAAAGTACCAGACTAACGTGCCAGTCTAATGTGCCAGACCAGTGTACCAGACTGACTACTCTAATGTACCAGACTGATCAGACTCATGTGCCAGACTACTGTACCAGACCAAAGTAACATACTAAAGTACCAGACTAAAGTACCAGACTAAAGTACCAGACTAAATTACGAGACTAAAGTACCAGACTAAAAAAACAGACTAACGTACCAGACGAAAGTACCATACTAATGTACCAGACTGATGTACCAGACTATTCAGACGAATGTACCAGACTAAAGTACCACACTAATCAGACTAAAGTACCAGACTAAGGCACTTTAGTCTAGTAGTTAGTGTGGCACTCTAGCCTGATTCGTCTAGTACTTTAGACTGGTACATTAGTCTGGTGCTTCCGTCTGGTACTTTAGTCTGGTATTTTAGTCTGGTACTTTAGTCTGGTACTTTAGTCTGGTGCCGCGTTTACGGCTAAAAACTACTGTCGCCGCGGGGCGTTTGCGGGCAGAGCCTTCCCGCCGAGCCCAGGCCCAGAGCCTCGGCTGGAGGGATCCGGCTGTGCACCTGCGTCGATCAAGCCTGAGCCCACCACCACTACTTCTACTTTTACTTCAACCAGCACTATTACTACAACTGCCACTGCCACTACTACCACTACTGCTGCTACTACTACTACTACTACTACGACTACGACCACCACTACTACTACTACTACTACTGCTACTACTACTACTACTACTACTACTACTACGACTATCACTGCTGCTACTACTACTACTTCTACTACTACTACTACTACTACTACTACTACTACTACTACTACTATCGGTAGTACACTACAACAACAACAACTACCAGTGCCATTACCACTACCAGCAGTACGACCTATCAGTATTTCTACGAGCTTTTCTCCTTCTTCGTCTACTATTACTACTACGCCTGCGGCTATCAGGTTTAGCACGATTGTTTTTAGCAGTTACTTCAATGGCTGCGGCAAGCATTTTGGCCATACGTACAACCACAGCCAGTACTATTGCAACCACTATTGTGACTAGTACTACTATCACGACTACGAGTACTACGAGTACTGCTACTATGACTTCTACGATTACGACTACTACTACTACTACGACTACTACTATCAGTACTGGTACTACCATTACTGCTACTAGTACTACTACTAGTACTACTACTGTTATCACAACTCTTACTACTACCGCAACGAACTAACATTACCATTATCACTGCGACTACTACGGCTACTACGACTCCGACGACCACGACTACTACGACTACGACGACTATTGCGACTACTACGTCTCCTACAGCTACTACGGCCACTACGACGACTACTATCATGTCCATCGCTACTTATACTTCTCGTTACACTTTTATTTCTATTTCTAATGCTGTTCTAGCTAGTATTACTATTACAACTGCTACAACTACTTCTACTACTACTACTACTACGACTACTGCGACTACTATTACTACTGCTACTACTACTCCGATTCTTATTTCTATTCCAACAGCAACTGCTACTATTAGTATTGTTATAGAACTACTAATACCAGCACGTTTTTTTATTTCTTTTTGTTTCCCCCTTTTTTGTTTTTGATGTTTCAACTTTTTTTTTTTTTTTTTTTTTTTTTTTTTTTTTTTTTTTTTTTTTTTTTTTTTTTTTTTTTTTTATTTTTTTTTGTTTTTTTGATGTATTTTGTATCTTTTATACATATAATGCCATCATATATGTAGAAATGAAACGAGCAGAACATTATGACTATTTTTTGTAGAGTGTTTACTATGATATATATATATATATAGATATGTGTAGTACCACTATTACTATGAATGTTGCTGTAACTGCTACTACTATTACAACATCTCTGACTTATACTATCACTACGTCCTTCACTACCAGTTTTACAACAACAGCAACTACTACTACGAACTACTACCACTACTGCTACTACTACTACTACTACAACTACTACTTTTACTACTACTACTACTACTACTATTACTACTAGTACTACTACTGCGACGACTGCGACTCCGACGACCAAGGCTACTACTAGTAGTATTATGACGACTGCGGGTATTACGATTCCTACTACTACCACTACTTCTATTATTCCTTCTCCTTCTTCCTCTACTACTACTACTACTACTACTACTACTACTACTATTACGATTGCTACTACTATTGCTGCTACTACTACTACTGCCAGTACTACCGCTACAACTACACCTACGCCTACACCTACACCTACAACTACAACTACACCTACAACTACAACTACAACTACAACTACATCAGCGACACCAACACCTACTACTACTACTGCTGCTACTACTTCTACTACCATTACTACTACCACCACTACTACTACTGCTATTACTACTACCACTACTACTACTGCTGCTACTACTACTACGACTGGTATTTTCACTCTTGCTACGACTGCGACTACTACTACTACTACTACTACGACTACGGCTACGACTACTATTACTATTACTGCTACTACTGCTGCTAGTAGTAGTAGTAGTAGTAGTAGTAGTAGTAGTCGTAGTAGTAGAAATAGTAGTAGTACTAGTAGTAATAGTAGTAGTAGTAGTAGTAGTAGTAGTAGTAGTAGTAGTAGTAGTAGTAGTAGTAGTAGTAGTAAGTAGTCGTAGTAGTAGTAGTAGTAGTAGTAGTAG
>CAUYUJ010020841.1:92182-99682 GCA_963575745.1 Prorocentrum cordatum
CCTCCTCTCCTCCTCCTCCTCCTCCTCCTCCTCCTCCTCCTCCTCCTCCTCCTCCGCCTCCTCCTCCTGGGGTCGCCTACGGCCCTGGGGGAAACCGTGCAGCCCCGTCGTCCTGGGGGGCCGTGGCGCGGATGTGCGCCGCGCACGCTCGCGGCGGAGGCAGAGAGCCTGCGCCTGCCGCTCGCTCCGCGCGCACGGCCGGCGCGCGCGGAGGGCCCTTCCTCCTCTCGGGGGCCCCTCGGGGCGGCCCCTCGGTGGCCACTCGGGAGGTCGAGCGGCCGCCGCCGCGGCGCGCCGAGCACGACTTCCTGGGGCCGTGAGCGTCCACCGCCGAGCTTCCACGGGCACAGCTCGGACTCAGGCCTCGTCTCGGCGGCGAGCCGTGGGGGGGGGAGGGGAGAAGGGGCGGGCGTGGGGGGGGGAGGGGAGAAGGGGCGGGCCTCCTCAGAAGGGGCTGACGTCCCCCAGGCCTGCTGAGAAGTTGTCGAAGCCTCCCCCGAAGACGCACGGAGCTTTTCAGAAGGCGCGAGGGCCTCTGAGAAGTCCCGCCGCCTTCTGATAGGGCCTTCTCCTTCTTGCTTCCCCCCCCAGGGTGCGCCGCCGATTGTCGGACACCAGCTTCCAGCCATGCCACCTGGACCATGGTCTGGTCCCAGAGTGGGACTTTGAAGAGTTGGTGGCGGGGGCCCTCATCGCCAGGGCTGGAGCTTGCGGCCAGGAGGCGCGGTCGGGACAAGCTCTGGTCGGGACGGTTCCCAGGAAGGGGCCAGGGGCCAGTCTGGAGTCCTGAGCGGCGTTCTCGCTAGTCCCGTCCTTCTCCTCCACCTCCCCCTCCCCCTGCTCCGGCTTTCCTCGTTCTCAACTTCGTCGTCGTCGTCGTCGTCGTCGTCGTCGTCGTCGTCGTCGTCTTCGGCGTCGTCTTCGGCGTCGTCCAGTTGTTCCCCAATGTGACTTTCCTAAGAGGTTCTTACTTAGTTAAAGTAACGGTGCCTCGGGGGCTTGCTTTGCCCATTGCTCGGAGATTCCCCTGGTTCCTCGGGTTCCCCTGGTTCCTCGGGTTCCTCGGGTTCCTCGGGTTTCTCGGGTTCCTCGGGTTCCTCGGGTTCCTCGGGTCCCCTGGGTTCCCCTGTTCCCCCTGGTTCCCCGCCCCCGGTGCCTCGTATTTTTATTGTGCCCGTTTCAAGCAATGCCAAGCAACGCAAAGCAATTCTAAGCAATGCGAAGCAATGCCAAGCAATGCCAAGCAATGCCAAGCAATGCCAAGCAATGCCAAGCAATGCCAAGCAATGCCAAGCAATGCAAAGCAATGCCAAGCAGTGCTAAGCAATGCCAAGCAATGCCAAGCAAAGCCAACCAATGCCAAGCGAAACCAAGCAATGCCACGCAACGCCAAACAATGCCAAGCAAAACCAAGCAATGCCACGAATTACGAAGCAATGCTAAGCAACGCCAAGCAATGCCAAGCAATGCCAAGCAATGCCAAGCAGTGACAAGCAATGACAAGCAATGCTAGGCAATGCCAAGCAGTGCCAAGCAGTGCCAAGCAACGCCAAACAACGCCAAGCAACGCCAAACAATGCCAAGAAGGTTTCCCCTAATCAGGGTCGCGCCGGGTTCGTTTGTTTGACAACTGGCAGACCGAGGACGACCTCGACAAGGAGGCCAGATTGGCCATGGAGGCGACCAATAGGGCCTCGGAGGAGCTCCTGCGGCAGCACCTCGAGGACTACCTGCGGCGCAACCCGCGCGCGACGTTCAAGTCGTGGATCGCGGATATGGTCCTTCTACTCCTCCTCCTCCTCTTCCTCCTCCTCGGCCTCCACGTCCTCCTCCTCCTCCTCCTGCTCCTCCTTAGTTTCCTTATCCTCGTCCTCCTCGTCATCAGTCTCCTCCTCCTCCTCCTCCTCCTCCTCCTCACCCCTGGACGTGGTCCCGGAGAACGTGTTTCTGGACCCGCGGCTGGAGCACGAGGGCAGCGCATGGCTGGGGATCTGGAGGCCTGGGGGGCGCCGGCCGTGTGCACAACGCTTCCGCTCCCGCCCTGGGCCGAGCGCGGGCCCAGCGTCGGCGTACACGTAGAGCTTCGACGATCTCGGGGGCGGCCAAGAGGGGGATGATGACTACAGTCAACCCGCATACTGAGGATGGGCAACCTTCGCAAGGGTACGCTTGCATCCTTACCTCCTCGGTCCATCCTTGGCCACTTTCGTTGGCCGCGCCGCGCTCGAGAAGCTTCGGAATGGGCGTCCAAGGCCCTTGTATCCTTCTCGCGCATCCATACGATACGGGCAGACTGTAGGGGGGGGATATAATGGCCGAGGCCATGGTATCTCCCCAGATTACATGGCGCCTCTTCTTTTTGCAATGCGTCCCTGCCCCACCCCCCTGGGCTGCACGCATGCCGCCGACCATGATTTGCGCCCCCCCCTTTTGGACGCCCCCCTCTTGGACGCCCCCGACGATCGGGCGGGCCTACTTGAATCACCGCGGGGGTTGCTGAGGGGACAGGGGGGTTTTAAGCGGATGCCAAGGTGGCTTGTGTCTGGCCAAACCTAGCGTATGAGTGGGTCAGAAGGGTCCCAGATGGCTTAGGGGGTGAAGATCTGGGCTAAGTGGGCTCCGCGCTCTCAGCGGAGTTGTCGAACTCACCCAGGTCACGTAGGGCATTCGTACCTCATTTACCATTTAGTCAACGCCATAAACCGTCCATTAGCACCACTTATAGCCCCTTATCCACCTCGCAACCCCCACGGCGATCCAAGCAGGACAAGGCTAATTCGTTCCAGAGCATTCTGGAACGCTCTCAGAGCGTTCCGAAGCGCTCTGAGAAGGCCGCGGCGCCCGATACATCCTCCAGAGCCGCCAGAAACTCATGGATCCCCGATTTGTCCTAGTCCGATCGTATCCCCGTCCTGGCTTCGTCTTAGACGACCCGTGTTTTCAATCTGGGCGTTGTTCATTCCTTTCGGCCTCCGCGGGGCCCTCATCGGGCCCCGGGGCCATGACAAGTCTCATGGGGCCCCGGGGCCATAGCAAGTTCATGGCTCCCGGCCCCTGTCAGCCGGAAAGATATGTGACAGGAAATCATGTAGGTGACCGAAAACGTGTCCGAACTTGTGACGGAAATCTTCGTGTGTCCAAACAAGCGATCGACCTTGAACACCGTTTGGGTTTCGAGCCAAGAGTTTCGGTTACACTTCTGGCGCGTTCAGAAAAATTGAGCGTCACATTCGGTCACACTCGGGCAGATTTTTTGATGCAAGTTCGCTCACTACCCCCCCCTGATAGAGATGAGGCTGCGTGACAAAAGGACCCAGGGCGAAAGACTGCCCCCAGAGCAGAGATCCAGACTTCCTGGGGCCGCGAATTGAAAAACCCAGATCGGCGGATGTCTGGGTGCGCGATGCCCCCCCTCCCGCCGGGCCTGGAGGGCGGGGCAGACCCCGGTCCTGGGCCCAGGATGGACCTGGCCAGCCGGAGGGCTCTGGGGCCTCTCGAGGCCTCAGGCAGGGTCTCGGTGGGGTCTCGGTGGGGGCTCTCGGCGGGGGCTCTCGGCGGGGGCTCTCGGCGGGGGGTCTCAGGCGGGGTCTGAGGCGGGGTCTCGGTGGGGTCTCGGTGGGGTCTCGGGCAGGGTCTCAGGCGGGGTCTCGGGGGGGTCTCGGTGAGCTCTCTCGGTGGGGTCTCGGTTGGGCCTCGGATCTCCGGAGCCCTTGGAGCTCGTAGTGGCCCCCTCGGGCGCCAGAGGGGGGCCCTGGGGGCGTCCTGGGGCCCGGGAAGGGCACGGCACGGACACGGAGGTCCGATGTGTTGCTCGCTGACAGCGCTTCGCCAGAGGATTCTTGTCGGGTTTAGGGTTAAGTCGGGCCTGTCCCCTAGAGGAGGAGTATTCCAAATAGGAGAACATAGTCCGGGGACGATTTTTTGCCTACTTTTGAAAATTTGTCATCCAAAATCCGCCTGTAGGGGGACACGCCCGACCTAAGTTTAGAATGGGCGGCGGGCGAGGAAGGAGGAAAGCGGGAAGGAGAGGGCCTCCTCAGAAGGCGGCGGGGCTTTTCAGGAGCCCTCCGGCCTCTGAGACGTTCTCTGAAGGCCGGGAGGCCTCCAAGCCTTCCGACCCTTGACCTCCACCTTCCGAACCTTCCGCGCGGCAGTTGCCGCGGCGGCGCGGCCGCGGAGACCGCCGAGACCGCCGCTGCGGCCTCGACGGCAGCCTCGACCGTGGCCGCTCTGGCGGCCGCCGCTGCGCGGCTTCTGCCGTCTGGAAGGTGCGGACGGTGGAGGTCGAGGGCAGAAGGCCCAGGGTTCGCCAGGGACTGGCTCCCTCGCAGAACGGTGAAAACCCTTCCAAGACCCTCCCGAAACCCTCCGAAAGCCCTCCCGGAGCCCTTCTCCCAGAGGGTTTTCGGATGGTTTTTCCAGTCCCTGGCTCATCAGTCGAACGGAACATTCACCTCAAAAATGTCTGACGTGGCTGAACTGCTTGTGGGGAGAAGGCCCGCACCTCCGCTCACCCCCCTCCCCCGGGGCTCGCTGCCGACAGCGAGGACGACAGAGAAGCCCTAGGCCCTGCAGGGGGGGGGACGGGGTGCCCGTGCCCGCCCGGTGCCGGCAGCCGTTTCGCCGGAGACCCCCCCCCCCATCGGTGGTTCCAGGGTGGGGTCCTGAGGGAGGGGGTTCTGAGGACAGGAGGGGATCCAAGGGTGGATCCAAGGGATAGGAAGGGACCCCAGGATAGGAAGGATAGGGTCCTGAGCATAGGAGGGGATCCAAGGGTGGATCTGCATTGCCTGAGGCACCTCGCCCTTGAGACCCCACCCCTCAGCACCCCATCTTTGAACCCCCGACTCTCCCCATCGGTGGTTCAAAGGTGGGGTCCTGAGCGATGGGGCCCTGAGGATAGGAAGGGACCCAAGGGTGGATCTGCGTTGCTTGAGGCACCTCGTCCTGAAGATCCCTCCTTTCAGCACCCCATCTTTGAGCCCCCGGCACCCCACAAGTTGTCCAGGAGTTGTGCTTCCGCCTCCGTGCTGGCTGCATCGTTGGTCCGGACGGCCTCGACCCTTGGCCCTTGGCAAGCACGCGCGCAGCGGTGCACACGGCGGTGCTCGCACCCCTGGCCCCCGGTTGCCGACGTCCTGCTCCTCGGCCCACCGCTCCACCTTTGCTTCTACCGAGTGCCCCCCCGCCACGAAAAGATGTTCACGGAGGCCCTCCAATGGATTGTTCCTGGGCCTCAGGGGAGGGCGGCGGTGCATAAATCACCACCGGGGGCCAGCGATTTTATACACCGACGCCTTCCCTGAAGGCACATGCCGGTTTCGTCGGCGGGCGTCTGTGTATAGAATTTCGTGGCGTATTCATTTTGTGCCCGTGCTGAATTTCCCCAGCTCTTCTTCAGATTCGGCTCTTCGGGGCTGGTCGACAGTCCCAGGGCCTGGCGAGGGCCCCTTGAGGCCGAAGGCGGCGACGAACCTCCGCGCCCTGCCAGCACAGAAATGTGTGGGCGGCCCGGGTACACTGCGATCCGACGTCGCGAGCGAAATGCAACATCTCCGGACATTCCTGAGTGGGGCCGCATGCAGTGGGGCAAAGAGCTTGATACGCCGTCAAACCGAAGCCTGGGGTCAGCCTGAGCAGGCCCGTCAAGCCTTCGCGGAGCTTTCGCTCCGCGAGCCTCTTGGAAGCCTCTTTGAGCCATCATGGAGCCTTTTTACAGCGTTTTTGGCCCGCTTGGGGCCGTCTCAGGGGGCTTCTTGGGGCTCCTTGGGGGGTCTTGGGGCCCTCTTGGGCAGAGGGCTGATGGGATCACGATCCACGATCCCTATCTTTCTGCGGTGTTTCTCGAGCCAGATCGATCTGTGAGGGCCCCGGAGCCGGGCGAAGACACCCGGTATGTAGTGAATTGCATCGCTTGGTACAGTGGAGACCCATGCCACGAAACACCCTGCTTGCCTCCAGGGTGCCCTAAGTTTCTTGGGGTTCCGACGGTTTTGCGATGGAAGGCGTGGCGTTCCCACACCAAAAGTTCAGTGGACGTCCTGGGGTCTCAGGGTTGGGTTTCTTGCGAAAGATTTCCTGCGGACTGGCCTCCGCTGTAATATACTCTGGTCTCCGACGTTGCTCGCCTGGCTATAAGACATAATGCATTGGTTCCGTGCGCGGCCGCACAGGGCCCGACCCCTCTCCTTAAGGGAACACTTTTTTTCGTCCCGGGTCCACTCTTGATGGCCCCGGAGCCCGAGAGCGGGCCCCAGAGGCCACAGTGGAAGGAAGGCGCCAAGGTTCCTCCACCCAGGCATGCGACGCCCTGATGTTCTCAGCCCTAAAAAGCCAGGAGCCTTTCCCCAGGACTGGCTTTTCATCCCGAGCCATTTTTTGACGCTCCCGAGGCCCGGCGAGGGCCCCCAGGGCCCGAAAACGGCGAAAAACCGCCCGTCTTGATTTTTCCACAACGCGATCATGTCTGGGAAACCAATCCGCGGAACCTCCCGGCACGCAGCCAGCGCCCTCTTGCGCGGAGGGACCTCTCTGCCGGCGGCTGTGGCCGGGCCGACCGCGCGGGCGCGGCTGCCGCGGGCGCCGACGGGCGGGCGGCGCCGGCCGGGAGCGGCCCCGAGGAAGCCGGCGGGTCGCCTGGGCGGCTGGATGACTTCTTGGCGGGCGTGGGCGAGGCCGCCGCCGAGGGCTCGGCTGCGCGCAGGAGCGGCCTGTCGCCAGAGTGACCCGTAGTGCGACGAGACGCAAGAGTGACCCTTCGCCGGAGTGACCCCTGGTGCGGGCGGGCCTGATTGGGGTCCCCCGATCGCCGAGTGCGATGCGATATAGTGGCGTCTTGCGCGCTGGCGTTTGCCCCACCCGCGGCCCCCAAGAAGCCGCGCACCAAAGGGCACTCTTACCCAGGTTCACTCTTGCGTGTAGAAGCCGAGCAGGGCGGACCCGCGGGGCCCCTGGAGCACTGGCTCTTGCACGGCGTTGGGAGGTGTCCATGCGGAGGCCCGTCGCCGTTCTCGGCCTCTCATGGGGCCCTCGCTGGGCCCTGGGGCCGCCCGATCTTCTCCACGCCGCTGGCGCCGATGCGTCTCAAAGATGAGCCTGATCTTCTCCACGCCGCTGGCGCCGATGCATCGCCGATGCACCGCCGAAAACGAGGACCAAGGGCAGCAGCAGACGGGAGACAGGAAGAGGAGGAGAACGAGCCACTTCCGGGTGGAAGGCGCGATGTTCTGAGAACCTGCGGCGGGCATCATTCGATTCGGGCGAAGGGAACTGTGCACACGCACCGATCCTGGCAAGGCCCATCCCTGACCAAGGATCGGTGCATATACCTCCCTAGCCAAGGCAGGAGGGCGTACGCACCGATCCTGGGCTCAGGATGGGCCTAGCCAGAATCGCTGTATGTGCATGCTTCTCTCTCCTCTATCGATGCGAGTGGACCGCGGCACATGTCAGCGCCGAGGGCAAGCGGGTGCGCCTTCGCCGGCGTTGGCGTGCCAGCTG
>CAUYUJ010020841.1:102182-117182 GCA_963575745.1 Prorocentrum cordatum
GCATGCATGGATGGATCGATGGATGGATGCCTGTCGGTCGGTCGGTCTGTCTGTATGTATGTAATGTAATAAAATGTAAGGTGATGCAATACAATGTAATGCAATGTAAGGTAATGTCATGTGCTGTAATGTAGAGTAAGGTAAGTTAACGTACTTCGTTTTTTTTTCGGGCCATGTAGTGCAACGCAATGCAATATCAGGTAATTCTGCCCGTGTGTATGTATGTATGTATGTATGTATGTATGTATGTATGCATGCATGCATGCATGTATGCCGACATGCATGTCGGTAGGTAGACGTGCATGTATGTATGTATGTATGCATGTATGTATGTACACATGCGTATCTCTCTGTCTGTATGCATGTATGTATATGTCTATATATGTATGTATAGGTTTCTGTATGGACATATACATGTGTACATGCATGCATGTACGCATGTATATGTGTGTGCATGCATATATGCATACATGCCTGTGTGTATGTATGTACGCATGTATGTATGTATGTATGCATGCATGTATGTATGTATGTATGTATGTATGTATGTATGTATGCATATATGTATGCATGCATGCATGCATGCATGCATGTATGTATGTATGTATGTATGTATGTATGTATGTATGTATGTATGTATATATGTATGTATGTTTGTATGTATGCATGTAGGTATGCATGCATGCATGCATGTATGTATGTATGTATGTATGTATGTATGTATGTATGTACGTATGCATATATGCATGTATGTATGTATGCATGCATGCATGCATGCATGCATGCATGTATATATGTATGTATGTACGTCTGTATGCATATATGCATGCCTGTTTAGGTGTGTGTCTGTATGTATGTATGTGTGTATGTGTGCATGTATGAATATGTGCATGCTTGCATCTATGCATGTATGTATGCATGTATGTATGCATAGGTGTATGTATGTATGCATGTATGTATGCACGTGTGCATGTATGCATGTAAACATGTATGTATGTATGTATGTATGTATGTATGTATGTATATATATATGTATGCATGCATGCATGTATGTATGTATGTATGTATGTAAGTCAGAGTGAGGGGGCCGAACGGTCATTCACTGTCCCTGGGTGCGTGGCTGAAGTGGAATTCCGCGGCGCGGATTCTCGTTGATGTTTGTTGTTGTTTGTTGTTGTTTGTTGTCGTCGTCCCACCCGCAACCCGCCCCGCGACCCAACCCGCGACCCACCCGCGACCCACCCGCGACCCACCCGCGACCCACCCCGCGACCCACCCCGCGACCCACCCCGCGACCCACCCCGCGACCCACCCCGCGACCCACCCCGCGACCCACCCGCGGCCCACCCCGCGACCCACCCGCGAGCCACCCGCGACCCACCCGCGACCCACCCGCGACCCACCCGCGACCCACCCCGCGACCCACCCGCGACCCACCTTCGACCCAAACCACGTTCAAGGTACAAACCACCATTTTCGGCGCCTGCGGCGGGCTTTTTTTGCATTCCTTCCAGGTGGAGAGCCCGCGACCCACCCCGTGACCAACTCGCGACCAACCCGCGACCCAAACCACGTTCAGGGTACAAACCACATTTTTCGGCGCCTGCGGCGGGCATCTTCTGCATTCGTTTCAGGTGGAGAGCCCGCGGCCCACCCGCGACCACGTTCAGGGTACAAACCACATTTTTCGGCGCCTGCGGCGGGCATCTTTTTCATTCGTTCCCGGGGAGAACCCGCGGCCCACCCGCGACCCAAACCACGTTCAGTGTACAAACCAATTTTTTTGGCGCCTGCGGCGGGCTGCTTTTGCATTCCTTCCAGGTGGAGGTGGAGAACCCGCGATCCACCCGCGACCCAAACCACGTTCACTGAACAAACCAATGCCGCACAAGCGCGGCGGCGGATTTTTGCATGCCGTCTGAGCCCGCAAGGACCTCTCCAAGCCCCGCGCATCCACACCAGCCCGTCCAGCAACTTTGCCCTGGCGAGATGCCTTGATCAGAGAAGTCGGGGAGCATAAAGTGGAAACAAGGATTGCGTTGCAGTTATCTTGGGAAAGGAGGGGGAGGCAGGAGGAGTAAACAGGGGACGAGGAGGACGCGGAAGAAGAGATGATGTAAGGAGAATGTGGAGAAAGAAAAGGAGGAGCAGGAGGACGAGGAGGGGGAGGAGGGGGAGGAGGACGAGGAGGGGGAGGAGGGGGAGGATGATGATGATGATGGACGACAATGGGAGGACGATGATGGAGGCCGATGAGGGGGAGGACGACAGTAGGAGGACGATGATGAAAGGACGAGGGGGGGGAGAGGGAGGACGAGGAAGAAGAGGAGGAGGACGAGGTGGAGGAGGAGGATGACGATGACGATGAGGACGAGGACGAGGAAGTGGAGGAGGAGGAGGAGGAGGAGGAGGAGAGCGCCATCGACAGGGAAGGTGGGGGCCACGAGGTCCGCCAGCTCGACGACGCCCGCGTCGCCCGCGCCCGCCCCCTCACTCTTATCCGCAATTGCGGGGTGCTACGTATATATATATATATTATATATATATTATATATATGTATGCATGCATGCATGTATGTATGTATGTATGCATGCATGCATGCATGTATGCATGTGTGTATAGATGTATGTATGTATGTATGACTGCGCGTATGCATGTACGCATGCATGTATGTATGTATTATGTATGTATGTATGTATGTATGTATGTATGTATGTATGTATGCATGTATTTATATACTCATGTATGCATGCGTGTGTGTGCGTGCATGTATGTATGTATGTACGTAGGTAGGTCTGTACGAATGTATATATGTATGCATGCATGCATGCATGCATGTATGTATGTGTGTATACATGTATGTATGTATGCATGTATGCATGTATGCATGCATGTATGTATGTATGCATGTATGTATGTATGTACGTATGCACGTCTGTATGTATGTATGCATACATATATGTATGCATATGTGTGTATGCATGTATGTACGTCTGTCTGTCTGTCTGTCTGTCTGTCTGTCTTTATGTATGTATGTATGTATGTATATATATATGTACGTAGATGCAAGCGTCCACACATGGTTCTGTTTGTGTATACATGTACATACACACCAACATAAACATGTCTATATCTGTATGGTGTATGTCCTACTGCATGCATGTAGGTAGGTAGGTAGGTAGGTCGGTAGGTAGGTAGGTCGGTATGTGGGTAGGTAGGTAGGTCGGCATGTATGCAGGTATGTGGGTATGCAGGTATGTATGTACGCAGGCCCTCGAGAGGGGTCCCGGACGCAGAGCCATCCCCCTGGGGAGGGGTCGGGGCCTCCCTGGGGCAACACACCCTCCCCTGCGGCGGGGGGGGGGTCAGGCGGTCGACAGGTCCAGGCCCCCGCGCGTTGCCTTAAGTCGGGCCTGTCCCTCTACAGGAAAAATAATCAAAAATAGCAAAACATAGCCTGGGGATTTCTTTTTATATAAAAACGAAATAAAACATATTATTATTATTATCATCATTTTTATTCTTATATATATATATATAGATATTTGATTATTTTTTACTGAATATGTATATTATTCCCTACCTAGGCTCTGCCTAGAAGGGTTCTTACTGTCTTGGCTTAAAGGGGCCGGGCAGTGCAACCCGCCCCGGGCGGTTCCCCCAGTCCCTTGGGAGCCAAGCAAAAGCAACAGCAAAAGCAAAAGCAAAAGCAAAGGCAAAGGCAAAAGCAAAGGCAAGAGCAAAAGCAAAGGCAATGCAAAGCAAAAGCAAAACCAATGCGACAGTGTATATGCAGATGTAGATGTACGTGTAGGTGTATATGTGGATGTAGGTGTAGATGTAGATGTAGATGTAGGTGTAGATGTAGGTGTAGATGTAGATGTAGATGTGAATCTCGCTGTTGATGTAGATGGAGATGTAGATGCAGGTCTACTTGTAGATGTAGCTGTAGGTGTAGATGTAGATGTAGGTCTAGATGTAGATGTAGGTGTCGATGTAGATATAGGTGTAGATCTAGATGTAGATGTAAAGAACTCCCCAGTGCCCCGCCCTCATCTCCGTGCCTGCTTGCTTTTGCTGCTGTCTCGGCGACTTGCTGCCTGCTTGTGCTGCTGCTTCACTTACGGCGTGGCGTCGGCGGTTCTGGCGCTACTGGTACTACTACTACTACTACTACTACTACTACTACTACTACTACTACTACTACTACTACTACTACTACTACTACTACTACTACTACTACTACTACTACTACTACTTACTACTACTACTACTACTACTACTACTACTACTACTACTACTACTACTACTACTACTACTACTACTACTACTACTACTACTACTACTACTACTACTACTACTACTACTACTACTACTACTACTACTACTACTACTACTACTACTACTACTTCTACTATACTACTTCTACTACTACTACTACTTCTACTTCTACTTCTACTACTACTACTACTACTACTACTACTACTACTACTACTACTACTACTACTACTACTACTACTACTACTACTACTACTACTACCGCTGCTACTACTACGACCCCTACTGCTACAACTACGACGATGAGGAGAAGGAGGAGGACGGCGTTTACCGCTCCTACTAATGTTGCTTTCTTAGAGGCTCCAACTCCTAGGTAGGGTCGCGCTGGGATTATTATTATTATTATTATTATTATGCTTTATTTTTGTTCTTCCCGACTATTTTTAGTTCCTCGCCGAGCATCCGCCTATAGGGGGACATGCATGCCCGACCGAAGCGTCGCGAGCAGAGGGTCACGGCGGAAGGCGCCCGTCTGGGGCAGCTTTCTGCCTCGCGTCGGGTGCTGCTAGAATCGAAGAAGGAACGCGGCATCCACATTCAGTATCGTTTATCCGACCCCCATTCCCATCCCCATCCCCATCCCCATCCCCTTCGAGACCCCCACCAAATTACCCCCCAGTTGGGGATGCACCCTTCGAAACCCGAAGGGGACGACCAATATCCCCATCTAGGGGGGTAAATCGGCCAGTGGGGCCCAGGCCACGCCGCTGGGGATGGGGATCGGTTAAACGATACTCACACATGAATTTTTGGCGCTCCGCGCGGGTTTCTTGGATCTGCGCTTGGCCCCCCCGGCGGCGCCTGCGGCGCCGCCCCTGGGCACGCTCCGCGCGCCATGGCGGCGGAGGTTCCAGCGCAGATCTAAGACCTCTGGCGCGGAGCGCCAGAAGCTTCAGTTGATGCCATTCTCTTAGGTTTTTAATATTTATCTCTCTTTTCTTCTTCTTCTTCACCATCTTTTTTGTTTTTTTTCTTTCTTCTTCTTCTTCTATAGAAGTGCCCCTGGCCCAAGGTGCCCCCAGGATTCCCGAGGAGGCCCCCGCGGCTTCCAGAGCCCCCCCCCCGCGAGGCCGGGAGGGCCCCAGGGGCTCCAAGCTGGAGCGAAGGGCCGGGGGAACACCTCGGGCCAAGGGCACCTTATTCTGGCAGCCCCCGACTGCTGGGCCCGGCGGCTCGGGACGAGGAGCTGGCCTAGGGGAGTGTGGAGGGTTTCTCCGACGGGCTTAGGCGACCCGTCCTCCTCCTTCTCCTCCTCCTCCTCTCCTCCTCCTCCTCCTCCTCCTCCTCCTCCTCCTCCTCCTCCTCCTCCTCCTCCTCCTCCTCTCCTCATCCTCCCCCTCCTCCTCCTCCTCCTCCTCCTCCTCCTCCTCCTCCTCTTCCTCCTACTCCTACTCCTCCGTGCATCTCCTCCTGTTCCATCTCCTTCTCCCCATCCCCCTCCTCCTCCTCCTCCTCCTCCTCCTCTTCTCCTCCTCCTCCTCCTCCTCCTCCTCCTCCTCCTCCTCCTCCTCCTCCTCCTCCTCCTCTCCCTCTCCTCCTCCTCCTCCTCGGGTCGCCTACGGCCCTGGGGGAAACCGTGCAGGGGAGTGTTCGTCGAGATCTCCAAAGAGGTCCGCGCTGCGAGCAGAGTCGCGACGACGTGGGTCTCCTGGGGGCGGGAGCGGGGGGGGGATCTGTCACGGGGAGCGAGAGGGGTGAGCGACCCTTGCCTCCTCGCTGACACAATAGCGCTCCAGACTTGCAGGCCCTTGGGGACCGCGAAGCGCCTCGGCCAGAGTTTCATCTCCAGGGTTGCAGCGCTGTTTTTTTCAGCCCTCCCGGGAGGTCCGGGGAAGAGGGTGGCGGCGGCGCGGGCCGCGGCTCGTGCTGCGGCCGCGGCCGCGGCTCGGGCTGCGGCCTGGGCTGGGGGCGAAGGATTGAGGGTGCGGATGGGAGGACTTGAGTCGGGCGTGTCCTTCTACAGGAGGAGTATTCAAAAATAGACCTCCCAAAAAGTCAGGGGACGATTTTTTAGTACTTTTGAATATGTTTTTGAGGTTTTGATTGTCACTATGTTTATTTTTAGTCCAAGCTCCGCTTGTAGGGGGACATGCCCGACCTAAGGGAGGGATCGATGCGCAAATCATGGGAGCCCTGTGAGCCGTCTCGCGCTCGCTGCCAGGGGCTGCCCTGCGGCTCGGCCCCCCCCCGCGCGCCCCCCCACGGCGGCCTCGCATCGCGCGGGGCACTTCGCAACACCGCGGCTGGGGTTGCTTGGACGCGTGTGCGGACTGCATCTGCCGCGCTGCGACGTAAAAAAGCGGTGTGCTGTCTCAATTCCGTTTGTAGCGCCGATCAGCGTCGAGTAGCGTCGAGTAGCGCCGACTCGCGTCGACTAGGTCGATTAGCGTCGGCCAGCAGGATGGTATGGAAGGCTCCCATGAGCTGCCACCGAAGGAGGAGGAGGGGGAGCCGTGAGGTGGGCGGGCCTTCCCTGGCTGCCCTCCAGACCCGCGCGGGCCCCCAGCCCGGCGGCCGCGCCGGGTCCTCGGTTTGCGCCCGCCGCTTTTCCCCGGGCCGGCAGTGAGCTGGCGGACGCAGGTCGGGGGCGCCCAAGAGGGGGGTGAAGACCAGGGGTGTGTGGGCATCATGGCCAGGGCCGTCATACCTCCCAGACTGCCTGGCGCCTTCTTCTTCGGCTACTTCTTCTTCTTCTGATTGTTATTGTTGTTATTCTTGTAGTTGTTATTCTGGGTATGTCTGTTCTTCTTACTATTATTAGTTGTCTTCTTCGTCTTCGTTGATTTCATTTTCTTCTTCATATTATTGTTCTTATTGTTCGTGCTGTTATTATTCTTAGTATCATCATTATTATTATTATTCGTTTGGCTATTACTATGCTTCTTCTTATTCTTATCATTCTTATGAGTAGTGTTATTAGTATTCGTACAATTGTTACTGCACTTTGTGTTAGCATCCATATATCTACATCAGTACTCTCATCATGGTTATTAGTATTCGTATTCTTAGTATTTTCATTCCATTATGATTATTACTGCCATTATCATCGTTCTTCTTATTATTATTCTTGTTAGCCATATTCTTATTCAAGACGCTTCGCGGTCACCGCCCGCCCATTCCAGGTCTCGCCGGACGAGGCGAAGACGGCTCCAAGACGGGATAAACATAGCCGAACGTAATTTCTGACCCAGAGACGAAGATGGCGCCAAGACGGGATGATTACATCCCGACAATGGTGATTGACTTCCGCCCAGGTGTGTTTTGCATTCTGTCATGCGTTCATTTCCTCCTCCATCCCATCGTCGGTAGGACTCAGGTGTGCCGTGTGGCTGACCGATGTTCTATTTGTCGATTTGCCGTCGCGGATCAGTGGTATGGACGCTGGCCGTCTTGACCTTCGCTCCCTGTCCACAGCAGGAGGCCAGAGATAGCCAGAACGCTGCCCAAGACCAGCCATGCAGGCGATTTCTCTCCCCCAATCCCCGACTTCCGCCAGAAAAGTTTGGTCGCTCAGCAAAGGGGAGGAATCTTGGGATACATCCCGAGGGGGCTATTCGGACGCACCCCTGTCGAGGATGGACGCCCCCCCCTCGTATATCCCAGGGTTGGGCCCCAAATTGTTGATCCTCTCGAAAACCTCACGGAGCCTGGGATAGGGGTCGACGCATCCCCTTGGCTAGCCAAAGACGCCCCGCAAACGGCCCCCAAAGGCGCCAACAAGGGCCGAAGAGGGCCCAGAGAAGGGCCCCATAGGGGCCCAAGACGGGCCCGAGACGGCCCAGGCGGGCTTCCCCAAGCGCGAGCATCCCCGCATTGGACCGCAGCCCCGTCCGTCTTCCGGTGAAAACCTGGCCGGTTCTGCGTTTGAAATTGAGCCCAGAGCGTGTCCAAAAACGGCGTCGAAGTTGACACGCTGAAAAATGCCCCAGGCGAGCCCGGAAGTCAGCCAGAAGGGGCGTCCGGGCGACCCCGGGCGAGGCCAAAATTGTGCAAAACTGTTGTTTTTTGTATTTTTTGGGAGTTGGAAGTTTCCAGTCTGTTCGAGTTGTTGAGCCCAAGAGGCGTTCTTGAGGGCCCCAAGAGTCGATTTCAGAGGCCAAGAGGGGCTCCCGACGGGGTCAAAATCGAGCCGAAATGCTGCCGAAAACCGTATTGGAAGCGAACTGAAAATCGAACTCGTCTTGGACGCCGTTGGGAAGTCCTCTTGGGGCCCGACAAGGGTATTGAATGCAGCCAGGCGACGGAATTGCGGAGGCCTCCGGGGGGGGATTAGGGGGGGCTAAAGGTCTGGAAGAAGCCTTCGAAGTTAAGTCTCACACGCCCCTCAGCACAGTGGGCGGGCGGATTCTTATTGAATCGTTTTGCTCATTCCGCCGGCCCATATTATTGCGCGCCGTTGTCGACTGACCGAGTGGTCTTTCGCGGTGCGGAGCTGCAGTATCAGGCCTTGCGTTCGGCATGTGAGGCTTCTTGGTGGCCGCTGGGGGAGTCTTGAACGCGTCGCGGGCCGTCTGGAAGCGTTTTGTCTATGGGGACTCTTTCAGGAGGCCTCTTGGTGGTCTCTTAGGGACTCATAAACGCGCCTGGTCGTTGGCACTTGCTTGCGTGCTCGGGGGGGCACTTGGGGGGCCTCCTGGGGCCGCTTGGGGGCCTCTTGGGGGCCTCCTGAGGGCCTCTTGGGAGCCTCTTGGGGCCTCTTGGGGGCCTGTTGGGGATTCCGAGGGGCTTCTTAGGGCCGAGGGCTCGAAATGTTGTTTCGTGTTCCCCCCTGGGACCTCTCTTGGGGCGTTCTTGGGGCCTTCTTGGGCCGTTGGAGGCCTCTTGGGCCGTCTTGGAGCCCTCTTGGGCCCTCTTGGGGCCCTCTTGGGGGCCTCTTGGGTCCTCTTGGGGCGGTCTTGGGGGCCTCTTGGGCCGTCTTGGGGTGTCGGGAAGCCGAAAAGGTGGAAACGCCAAAATCTTTCCAAATCCTAAGGGGAAGCAATGATTTGTGCCTCTTGGGGCCCTCGTGCGAGTGCTCTTGGAGGCATCTTGGGCCGTCTGGGGGCCATCTTGGGCGTCTTAGAGCGATCTTATGGCATCTCGGAGCTCTCTTGTATCACCTTGAAGGGCTCTTGGCGGCCTCTTGGTCTTTCTTGGGGCTCTCTGGACGGCCTCGAGGGCGGCGCCCAGGAAGAAAACCATCTCTGATCCGAGTCTCCCAGGAGCTGCCCGGGGTACTTTTCGTTCGGGGACCCCCAGGGGCCGCCACGCGCGCGCGAAGTAGAATCACTGTAAAGCAGTCGCTGGAGATCTTAGCACGCCTCTGGCCCGTTGGGCCAGCGAATTTTTCTTTGATTGCCTCCTTCTTCTTCTTTTTCTTCTTCTTCTTCTTCTTCTTCTCCTTCCAGTGCGCATCCCCTGGCCCCCTGTTCGTCCGCGCACACGTGCCTCGCGCCATGGTGCGCGTCAGCCCCCCTCTCCTCCCGGGGGCCCTCTTCTTCGGCGCGCCCGAAGAATCGTAGGTGCTCCGCTGCCTCTGCTGCTCGTTTTTGTTTGTTTGCTCCTGCTCCCTTCGGGCCGAACGAAAGGCGGGGATAGGGAAAGGGGGGGTACGAAATCTGCTGCCTGCAGCCGGTTTCGGCCCCGGCGCCGGCCCCACTCCTCGACACCTGGGCGCCTCCTGGCGCCCGGAGGCGTTGGGAGAATCAGCTGTGTGAGCGGATTCTCTGCCCTACCCTCTGCTACCCCCCCCTTTCGTTCCCCCCGATACCCTGGGCGGGCTGTCACAGATGCTGCAGCCGCGCGCTCGCCAGCGGGACAAAAGTCGGGGGTGGACAGAACCCCCAACAGTGACACGTCGATTAGTGAATTGTCCGTTTTCGGTTTTCGAGAGGGCGCCGTGGTCGTTATTTCCCAGGCTTGCGCCCGCCAGGTTTGGCCCCGAAGTCGTTTTCTCTAAACCACGTTTTACTAAAGGGAGGTCTGTCCATCCCCGAAAAAGGGAGCCGCGACCGGGGCCGAGGAGACCGAGCAGAGCACTCCGGGCCCCGAGGAGCTCCGGGGCGGAGCAGCCGCCCCGACCCCCACAGCCACCAGCGCTTCGATTCTCGGAGGCCCGTGGCCGGGCCGGGCGACGGGGCAGAGGAGGAGGAGGAGGAGGAGGAGGAGGAGGAGGAGGAGGAGGAGGAGGAGGACATCGGCGGCGACCCAGGGGGGGGGAGTGAGAAGGGGCGGGCCTTCTCAGAAGGCTGGGAAGGCCGGAGCGCCTCTGAGAGAAGCATCGGCGCCTTCTGAGAAGGCCCGGCTCCTTCTCTCACTTCCCCCCTCCTCGCTCGCCGCCGAGGACAATTAGGGAAGCAGCGGGGGGAGAGGGAGCGCACTTTGCTGCGTGCCTCTGGTGTCGGCCCCGCCGCCGGGCCCACTCCTCGACACTCGGGCGCCTCTCGGCGCCGGGAGGCGCCAGGAAGACCAGCCGCGCGAGCTGATTCTCCACCCCGCTCTTTGCTATGTATGCTACCCTCTGATCCTTCCGAGTCAGGACCCCCACCCTGCCAGGCCGATCCGCAAGTTGCCCTCTTTTTCGGTTCCCGACAGGAGGTGCCGCGGCCGCGACATTCGAGGGCCTGGCGCCCGCGGGTCTGGCCCCAGGTCGTCTCCACTGACGTTTTTTGTTGTTGTTTGTTCTTTCAATGCTGTTCGTCTTTTGTTGTTTGGCTAACGGTGGTCCTGTCCACCCGTGCAAACCAGCGTTTGCTAAACGGCCCTGGGCGATTGCCGAGCCGCTCCGCTCTGCCCGAGCTCCTTCCCTCGGGTGCGCTGGCCAGGAGGGCCTCGCTTGCAGGGGCGCCCGCTTCTAGGCAGGGTATATGTGTGTGTGTTCTCTCTGCCCTCAGCGATCATCCCTGCGGCCAGCGCCGTCAGCGTTACTTCGGTTCACCACATCTCCAATGCCGCCGCAAGCGGTCCTGCCGCCACTGCCCCGCAACGCATACCGTGTCACATCAAGGGCACATCGCGGCAACACGCATTGTCTCGGAGAGGCGCGACCCTCCCCACCGCGGCCAAGGCAGACTGCCAGGAGCGAGGCGGGCGGGCACTTCGGGTGTAGTGAGTAGGCATCGCCGTCGAGCTGTGGTCCGAAACATCGCCGCAATGTGGTATGCAAGGTGATCGTTTTTCATTCATTGTTTTGCCGATCGGCGCGGCCCCCCCCCCCCCCCCGCCCACTGAAGTAGATCTTGGCTGTTTCTTGGCGCCTATTTCGAGCGGGTTGAATCTCCCCCAGAGGCAGCAGTCTTGCAAACAGTCGCGCTAAGCAGCGGTCTGGAGCGAGCCCCCCGCTCCCCCACCCCTTTCCGCCCAATGTCGAAACGACGAATAAAAAACGCTCACAAGATGGACGTGCGTGTGATACAAGGCAGGAAGGTGACGCCGTGGTATGGCAGCTGGAGCCGGTGGTCATGCTCTGTGCTGGCCCCGTCGGCTGTCGTTCTGCTTTGTGCACGCTCACGATGTGCATTGGCCAGCTGGGATGCCGCGCTCGCTCGGCGGAGTATGGAATGACAACACCGTGTCGCTTGCTGTGCCCTCTGTATCCACTCAGTGCCGTCGGGTTCGGAGGGGCGACCAGCGCTGCCCCGTGAGGTGATAGCGTTGGACTCCCTGGACACTCCAGAGCATCCGGAGGATGCGGCACAGGATCCAACGCGGGCGGAGGAGGCAGGGTGCCAGGAGGGTGAAGGAGGTGAGGAGGTATGGCATGAGCGGCGGGCGAGGGGGGTTGCGACAGAGACGATGAGAGGAAAAGGCTCGCCGACGGGAGCGGGGCAGGAGGAGGGAATGACGGGGGGGGTGGGGGGGAGGACGGGATGGTGAGTGAGAAAGGGATGGATGGATGGATGCAGTCAACTGGCATGAGGTGTCGTCTCCCTCTTTCCCCTCTTTCCCCTCTTTCCCTCTTCCCCTTTCCCCACCCCCACCCCCCCCTGTTCTCCTCTCCTCCCCTTTCCCCCCCTTCCCCCTCCGCCTCTTCCCCCCTCACCCTGTTCTGCTGTTTCCCCCCTCCCATGCCCCTCTTCCCTTTCGTGCCCCCTTCCCTTCTTCATCCTCTTCCCCCTCCCTTCCCCCTCTGCCCTTCCCCTCCCGCCCCCCCCCCCCTTCTTTATCCTCTTCCCCTCCTTTCCCCCCCCCCCCCCTCCGCCCTTCCCTCTGCCCGCCCCCTCCCTTCTCACCCTGCTCCTTCGCCCGCTCCTCCCTCGCCTTCACCCCTCGCCCTCTTCCCTTTCCCCCCTCCTCTCCCTGAGGCCTCTTGGGGCGTCTCGGGGGCCCTGTGGGCCGTCTTGAGGCCATCCTTGCCCGTCTTGACGCCCTCTTGGGCCGTCCTGGACTCCTTCTGGTGAACACCTCGAAGAGCAATTGGGATCGCGGTCATTTGTTTATTGGATCGTGATTCCATTGACCTTCCCCTAGGGAGGGTGAAATGGGGAAGGGGACAAGCCAAGCATCTCACGCGCCTTTATCACGCCCGGCAAGCCAGGGGTCGGCGCATCCTCGACTCCTGGCATACGAGGGTCCTCGAACCCTCGGCCCACTTCTCCCTCGAACCTCGGGCCCCGAAGCATTGATATCCTGCCTTCTCGACTCTTCGAACCTCGGGCCCCGAAAACCCTCAGTCCTGCACCCTCGCCTCCTCGGATCACGGGGCATGGGAACCTCGATTCTTCCTCGGAGCTCGGGCCCCGAAGCCTCGATCCTGTCTCCTCGACTCCTCGAACCTGGGGCCCCGAAGCCCTCGATCCTGCACCCTCGCCTCCTCGGAGCCTGGGGCACGGAGACCTCGATCGCTGCTCCTCGAGAATCCTGGAACCTCGGACCTGTCGCATTTTTGTGGCGACGTGGGCCCCCGTGGAGAGGTCTGGACCAACTCTCCGTGGGCCAACCTGTGGTGAGAGTCGTTTCCTTTTGACGGCCCCACGGAGCCGGGAGACGGACGGCCCCCAGAGGCCGAGCCGTCGAACACCCACTGCCGTCGAGGAGGAGGAGCGCGGCGCCTCGCGCGAGTCTCCCGAGCGGCCGCGGGGGCGGCCGACGAGCGACAGCGCGGCGCCCTCACGCCGCGATGGCGGAGAGGGCAAGGTCGAAGACAGTGTGGAACAAGACCCACTCGCAGAGGAGGAGGGCCAGGGGCGCGTCGACGTAGGCCAGCACGCCGCCGACGAAGCAGGGGCTGCCGCTGAAGAAGGCGCCGTGCCACCAGCCGGCCACGGAACGGCAGCGAATCACGACATGGTCGATCATCGCGCCGCGTGGCTGCGAGAGGGGCCAATCTGCGGGAGCAGCGCCACTGGGGTGCGGCGGGCACGAGGCGCCAGTCCCTTCTCGACTCGCCTGATCGCATCTTGCTGGTTGCGGCGCGTGGACTCGTTGGGCGAGAGCCCTTCGCACCTCAAGCCAAGCTTTCTCACTGTGCGGACATCACCCGCAGCACAGTGGGAACCGCAGCGTCTGCAACAGTAGACATCGTTGCCTTTGAACACGTCGTGCCCAAGTGTGGCGAAGGCGCTGCCTACCTCCTCGGCCAGGGCAGGTGGCACCAGGGCCGCGGGGGCCGAGGGCTGCGAGCTCCCTTCGAGCGCCAAGGCCGCGCCCATGGCCATGCCAGCCCTTTGGTCGCTGCAGAGGACCCAACCCTCGCCGAAGGTGCGGAAGTACTCGGCGTTGAGAGCACTGGTAACACGCGAAGGCCGACGAACACGATGGGAGCCAGCTTGCAGCGAATTGAGGGCGGAGCCTGTTGTGGCCGTGATTCCGCATTGGGTACATCGGTACCGCCCGAGGCTGGCACAGTAAGCCAGGACATGGTCCGTGCTACGTGCCACCACAATGGCCCTGGCCTGCTCGCAAGGTGGCCTGAGGACCTCCACGTTGCATCCCCATTATTTGCGAGCCACCACCTGCAGTGCCGCCCACGAAATAAACTGCAGGACCTTGCGGTGCTGTTTCAGCGCAGCAGTTACCGCCTCGGCAACCGACCCAGCCAGTGCGTGAGAGGCCGCACCGCAGCGCGCGAAGTAGTCTGCCCAGCCGTTGCCAAGCCAGTCGCGCAGCTCCTGCGGTTCTGTGCCCACAAGCTCCTCCAAGGACCTGTGCGCAGGCGTCCATCGGAACTTGGGAGGGTCACGCAGAGTGCGTCTGCGGCTGGCCACGAAGATGCCCCGCCACGCTCTAGCTTGCTTGGCACGACCCTGCTCGAGCTCGGGGCACCAACGCTCTCCTTCCTGGGCGAGCGCCAGCAGATCAGTGACGAAGCACTGGTGGTCAGGGACAGCGTCGAGCCCCTCCCTGATCGCGTACCTCTCAGCGCGGCCAACAGTGCACCAAGTACGGGAGGGGCCCGAACCGCGCCCTAACTGGGAACCAAGAGTAAGGATCAAGCTGCACAGCAGCTTGTCCACACCTCCGCACCTCGGGAATACCCGAGTCGTAGCCAGACCCGTCGGTGTAAGAAACGGGGCCCCAACCGCCATGGGCGTCGCCCCAGAGGCAGACATCATGCCTCCGCGTGTCTGCGCGTGGCAGATAGGCGGGAGGCTCGGGTATGCCAAAGACGAGGTAGGACTGCTCGAAATTCGGCGTGCCTGATCCAAGACCCGCTTGGATAAGTTGGTCGCGCACTTCAGCTGG
>CAUYUJ010020841.1:119682-134682 GCA_963575745.1 Prorocentrum cordatum
TTTCTCACACGGTCGGCCCCCAGCGGTGTAGCTGATGATGTCGGCCCATGCGTCGCTCCTCGCACTGGCAACGCCTGCTGCCGCTGCTTGCCATTCTCGTCATGACAGCGCTGGCTGCCACTGCCTATGATTGCGCACGGGCTGACTCCATCGGTGTAGCTGATGGTGTTTGGCTCCTGCACCTGCGCTCCCGCGATGCCAGAGGTTGCCATGCCACTGCTTGTCCTTTATCGCGCTGGCAACAGCGGCTGCCACTGCTTCCTTCCTCGCACGATCTGATCTCAGCGTTGCAGCTGACGATGCTGCTTTCCTTGAGGTTTGAATCTTGCACTGTTGCAGCGGCCGGGCGTCGGCGGCCGCTACTACTCCTGGCGGCCCCGCTCGCGCCCGAGCTCAGAATTGTGGCTGATGACCTGATGACGTTGAGCGCGGCGATTTTTCGTGGCGGCCCTCGAGCGCGAGGCCATGCCAAAATCGGCGCTCGAAACGCCCGCACGCGCCGCGTGCAGGCCGCGAAATGGCTAGGGAGGAGGAGGGAGGGGGGAGGAGGAGGATTAGGAGTAGGAGGAGGAGGAGGAGGAGGAGGAGGAGGAGGAGGAGGAGGAGGAGGAGGAGGAGGAGGAGGAGGAGAGGAGGCGGAGGAGGAGGAGGAGGGAGGAGGAGGAGGAGGAGGAGGGGGAGGAGGAGGAGGAGGAGGAGGAGGAGGAGGAGGAGGAGGAGGAGGCGGGGGAGGAGGAGGAGGAGGAGGAGGAGGAGGAGGAGGAGGAGGAGGAGGAGGAGGAGGAGGAGGAGGAGGAGGAGGAGTAGGACCAGTGTAAACCCAAGACCGATATTGCTAAAAACCCTCCCTCAATGTTTTCTCTTCATAGGTACCGGCAAGGATATACTTTCACTGAGGGAAGCGCCCCGTTGGAAGACTAGACAATAGCTTGAACATCCCGAACTGTACCAGAACATCATTCCTGGGATTTCAACGCCGCGAATCACCGTTACTGTTGTGTCTTGACGATTTTGGATCGTGCCAGAACACCACTTTTGGGATTTCAGCTCCACGAATCAACGTAACTGTTGCGCCATGACGCTCCTGCATCGTGTCAACGCACCATGTCTGTGATGTTAACCATGAGAATCATGGAAAATTTTGAAAACTCTGAAAATGAAGATTCGCGGCTCCAATGCGAGAGCAACATTTTGAAAAAGAGCGGCCCTGCATCCGTGAAGCATTTGTAATTTTCAAAACCAATGGGCGCGGCTTGGAAAAAATGGAGCCGCCCTCTATCCGTGAGGCTGTTACAACTTTCAACACGAATGTGCGCGGCGCTAGGGCGAGAGCCACATTTTGAAACTGGCCCGCCCTGCATCCGTGAAACTGCTGAAACTTTCAGACGAATGTGCGCGTCGCTAAGGCGAGAGCCATATTTTGAAAACCACCCGCCCTCCATCCGTGAAGCTGTTGCAAGTCTCAAGCTTCAGGATCATCAGTGGTGAGGAAGTCCCAGGCGAAGCGCTGGGCCCGCCCTTTCGACCGCCCTCGGGGTGCGACAGAAAGGAGTTATTTATAAGGAAGCGTAATGGAGGAGGATGAGGAGGATGAGGAGGAGGAGGAGGAGGAGGAGGACCAGTGTAAACTCAAGACTCACCAAGGATGATGGGATCCTACAAGAAGGTCGTTTCATTGTGGGCAGTGTCCCATTGGAGGACAATCGTCTGAGAATTCTCAATCGTGCCAACACCATTCCTGGAACTGCAGCGCCGCGAATCAACCTGACTCTTGCGTACTGACAGTCGCAAGTCGTGCCAGGACACCATTCCTGGACGTCAACACCGCGAATCGATGTGATTGTTGCGCCTAACAATCACACATCGTGCCAGATCGCAAATCCTGGGGCTCTAACCATACGAACCTTCGAGCCTGCTGCAACCTTTTCAGACAAGTGTGCGGCGCCAATGCGACAGCCACATTTTGAAAACGAGCCGCTCTCCGTCCTTGAAGTTGTTGCAAGCTTTGAGGACCCATGTGCGTGCCACTAAGGCGAGAGCCACATTTTGACATCAACTCGCCCTCCATCTTTGCAGCTGTTGTGCACTTTTAGGACCGGTTTGCGCGGCGCGAAGTCGAAGCGACATCTTGAAGACCACCTGCCCTCCACCCTTGAAGCCGATGCAAACTTTCAAGACGAATTAGCGCGGCGCTAAAGCGAGAACCACATTTTGAACACTCTGCCCTCCATCCGTGAATTTGGGTGCAACTTTAGCCATACATGGTGAGGAGTCCTCAGGCGACACGGGGGAGGCGGGAGATGCGGGAGGCGGGAGATGCGGGAGGAGGTGGATGAGGATGACGAGGAGGAGAATGCTGAGGAGGAGGAGGAGGCGGAGGAGGAGGCGGAGGAGGAGGATGAGGAGGAGGAGGAGGAGGCGGAGAAGGGGGAGGAGGAGGCGGAGTAGGAAGAGGAGGAGGCGAGCACGAGGATGAGGCGAGAGGAGGAGGGTACTGAGGGTACTGACTACATCGGGGAAGGTATCCCCCCCGCTCGCCACGTTGGGCGCCGTCATGGCGGAGACCGCCAAGCTCGCGGGCGCGCCCGCGCCGTCCGCTCGCCGCGTGGACCTCAAGGGCAAGTCCCTCGAAGCTCCCCAGCGGCGGCCCCAAAGGGCCAAGGCGAACCCCGCCCACATGGGAGTTTGCCAAGTCCCGCAGGGACTCGGCCAACGCACACCCAAGCCCAGGGACCCGCCACCGAAACCAAAACCGCAAGGCCACAACAGGCCCCGTCGAACAGGGGCCCAGCGAGCCCCTCAGCCCGAGGGAGACGTCGAGGGCCTCTTGCCCCTGGAGCCCAGCCAGGCCTTGAACTCGTCGAGCTCGGCCCAGTCGAACCCCTCGAAGAGGCCGCCCTCCAGCGCGTCCAGCTCGGTCCTGTACTTGGCGGCGTCCGCCTCCGAGCCGTTGGCCGCCGTCGAGTCGGCCTCCTTGTCCTTCTTGTCCTTGTTGTTGTTCTTCTTCTTTTTGCCAGCCAGCTCAAAGTCCCCGATGTAGAACTCCGAAGGGCCAGCCGCAAGATCACCAGCAGCTTTGACGTTGGGCTCCAGCATGCACTCCCCGCCGCCTTTGCTGCCGCCATTGACACCGCCATTCTCCGTGGAATTCGGCCCACGGTCCTTCTGCCCTCCACCATCGTTCACACAGGAGCTGCCTCCGTCACGATGGTGTCCTTGTCCTTCTTGATGTACTTGTCCCAGCGCCTGAGCTTCGGGAGCGCCCACGTGCCCCAGGCCTCGTCCTCCTCCAGCACTGCCGTCGCTGACGAGGCCTCCTCCAGCACCTTCGTCCTGATGCCCTCCTGCTGCACGTCGCAGCTCCTCAGCTCCAGGATCTGAAGCCCCTGGCGCTCCCGATTCGCCCAGTCCCTGGCCTTCTTGGATGGAGCGCGCGTCGGCGACCCCAAGCGAGTCTTTGATGACGCTGCCACCGCCTCCTTGTACGTCATGTGGAGCGGCTTGCCCGCCACCTGCGGCTCCTCCTTGAGCTTCTTCGACTTGGCGTCCCCCAGCCTGTTGTTCTTCTTCTTCTTCTTCTCCTCCTTCTCCTTCTTCTCCTTCCGAGATGGCCTCACCACCTCGTACCTCGCAGCCTTGTCCGACAGAATCGTCTCGATAGGAATCGGCCTCTTGTCCTTCGAGCCCGTGACCTGCTGGGCCGTCCGCCGAGGCAGAGGCTGCACCCGAGACGTCGGAGGGCCGTACCCCAGCCCCAGCGCCTCCAGGCTGAACCCGCTCATGGCCGAGCTCGACCACCACCTCGCTCCAGCGATGACGACAGCTGAGCTCCTCCACAAAATTGCCCACCGCCTTGACCCCGTCCGCGAACCAAAATTAGGTCGGAGGCGATGCGGATGACTAGGCGCATGCAACGCTCCGTGCAGCAGCGCCCTTGTGAGTTGCGCTGCGCGACGCCGAGCCGGCCGCCACCCGCCGCCGTGGGCCGCGCCGAGTGCCGCGCGCGTGCCAGGCAGGGGGGGGCCGTTTCAGCCACAAGGGCTGCGAGGAGGAGGACCAATAGGAGGAGGAGGAGGAGGAGGTTGGATGAGGAGGAGGAGGAGGAGGAGGAGGAGGAGGAGGAGGGAACAGGAAGAGGAGGAGGAGGGAACAGGAAGAGGAGGAGGAGGAGGAGGAGGAGGAGGAGAGGAGGAGGAGGAGGAGGAGGAGGAGGAGGAGGAGGAGGAGGAGGAGGCGGAGGGAGCGGCGAGCCGGGGGGATGACGAGGAAGAGAAGAAGGAGGAGGAGGAGGAGGAGGAGGGGGAGGAGGAGAGCCATCGCTGCGTCGCCCCGCAGAGGTGGCCTGGCCGTCGGGCTCATCCGAGAGCGCCTGTCGGCCACCATCCGCCGCCCCGCGCAACGCACACCTCGGCGCCGCGCCCAGGCTCCAGCGGGGCTGGGCCCTTCAGAAAGAGCGCTTTCTGCCGCTGCTGGCAGATGGGGGGGTTCATCTTTCCACCCCTTCTCCCCCAAAACCAAGGGGGGTGGGGTCCAGACCCCCCCCTCCCGCTGGGGAAAATGAAGTAGAGTAGAGTAGAGTACGGAGGTAGGTGTACATGATTTTCGAGTAGGGCAGGAGTAAGTAGAGAGTAGTATACGTGTAGAATAGAACAAACGTATCGTAGAGTGGAGCAGAGCTGAATATAATATAGTATGAGTAGAGTTGACCAGGAGCAAGGTCGAGTAGAGTAGAGTAGAGTAGAGTGGAGTATGTTGGGGTACCGTATGGCATAGTAGGGTAGCGTAGAGTAGGCCAGAGTAGAGTAGAGTAGAGTAGAGTAGAGTAGAGTAGAGTAGAGTAGAGTAGAGTAGAGTAGGGAAGGTTCCGAATAAAGTAGAGTACTAACAAACTGCAGTACAGTAGAGCACGTTGGGGTGTGGTAGGGTAGTGTAGAGTAGGGTGGAGTAGAGTAGAGAACATCGAGCCGAGTAGAGAAGAGTATATGGGTAGAGTAGAGGACCATGTACCAGAGCAGAGCTGAATAGAGTAGAGCAGGAGAAGAGTAGAGTAGGAGCAAAGTATATAATAGTCGAGTGCGTAAGGGTATGTAGCACCTCGCAGTTGCGGATAAGAGTGGGGGGGCGGACGCGGGCTGGGTCGCGGGTGGATCGCGGGGTGGGTCGCGGGGTGGGTCGCGGGGTGGGTCGCGGGGTGGGTCGCGGGGTGGGTCGCGGGGTGGGTCGCGGGGTGGGGCGCGGGTGGCTCGCGGGTGGCTCGCGGGTGGGTCGCGGGCTTCCTTTCATGGGCAGCGATGGTGGGGATGGGCGCGAAATCGACGCGCGCCAGATTTTTCGGGAGGTTCGGTTTTCAAGGGTTTCGCACGTTTTCGTTAGCTCTTGTAGGTTTTCTCTCTCAGGGGTGCCTCGCAGCGGCTCTGCCTCGACGAGGGCGCGCTGGGGGTGCTTGGATCGCTCCGAACGGTCGCAGGAGGCCTGAGTTGTGACCCCAAAGTTGCCCTGGGATCGGGCCAGGGGTAATGCGTCGGCCCCCAGTCGTCCCTTCCTCGACGGGAGGGGCCCGATGGCCCCACCCCGCCCATGGCACGTCGGGATCCGCCATCGGCGGGGGCGTATCGCCGATTTTTCCAGCGATGCAGAGCTCGGATAGCTGGGACGGGCGCGAGCGCAGACGCGCGGGCGCGGGCGGCCGGCTGCGAGCGCTGGTGCGCTCGCGCGCGCGCGGGGGGCGCGCGGGGGCGGGGGCCCGGGCCGTGGCGCGGCGGCGGCGGCGCAGCGGGGTTCGAGGTCTGAGGTTTTCGTGCGTCTTCGACTCCTCGATGGTCTCACGATCGGCGAACTTTTCTCGTCGGCGGCGAGGAGGCAGGACTGCTGCGCCAGCGGAAGATCTAGACGGGGACACCGAGAAGCGACTTGCCCGGCGTGCAGGAGGGGAGACTGACGATCGGCGAGCATATAGCACCCCGCACTCGCGGATGAGAGTGAGGAGGGCGGCGGGGTCGTCGGCAGTCGGCGAGGCCCCGAAGAAGCCTGCCGCAGGCGCTGATTTTTCAGCAGCAAATTATGCAACTAGCCTGCCGCAGGCTCCGAGTGTTTCGTGACAGCAAGTGGGTCGCGGGTGGGTCGCTGGGTGGCGGGTGGGTCGCTGGGTGGGTCGCGGATGGGTCGCTCGTGGGTCGCGGGTGGGTCGCGGGTGGGTCGCTGGGTGGGTCGCTGGGTGGGCCGCGGGTCGCGGGTGGGTCGCGGGTTGGTCGCGGGTGTCTCCCGGGCGGGTCGCGGGTGGGCCGCGGGTCGTTCGCGGGGTGGGTCGCGGGTGGGTCGCGCGTGGGTCGCGGGTGGCCGGGTTGGTCGCGGGTGGTTCGCGGGTGCGACGACGACAACAACAACAGCAACAACAACAACAGCAACAACAACCTACGGACAAACAAACAAACAACACACAACAAACGACGCAACAACAATAACAACAGCAGCAACAACATCAACATCAACAACAACAATAACCACAACACCACCAACAACGACAACAACAACCACAACAGCAACCATAACAGCACCAACAACAGCAACCACAAAAACAAGACCAACAATAATCGTTTTAAGTCTGTTCGCTCTTATCTGCTCGCGTGCCACTTAGCACGTATATCCCAAACCATCGAAACCCTCGATACCCGCCCTGTTCGTCTTCGATCGTCTCCTCTTGGGCCTATATATTCCCCAATCAGAGCTTGCTTCTGTAGGGGCCCTAGCGGATTCATTTGGTTAGTTGAGCTTTGCCGCCGATTTCCGCGGACCACCCGGGTGCCCAGATACCCGGGTGCCCGGGTGCCCGGGTGCCCAGGTGCTTTATAGCCCTATAGCCCTGTAGCCCTTTAGCTATAGCCCTATAGCCCTATAACCCATGATACCGGAGAAAAAACCCAATCAGGGCTATAGGGCTAGGGGGCTATAGAGCTATGGGGCTATAGAGCTATAGGGCTATGGAGTTGTAGGGCTATAGGGCTATTCGGCTATAGGGCACCCCCGGGCACGCCCGGGCACCCGGACCCGGGCACCCCCGGGCACCCCCGGGCACCCAGGCACCCCGGCACCTGGGCACCCGGGCACCCCCGGGCACCCGGGCACCCAGGCGTGCAGCGAAAATCGGCGGCATACCTAACCTAACCATATGAATCCGCTAGGACCCCTACAGAGGCAAGCTCTGATTGGGGAAATAGCCCTATAGCCATATATCGCCATAGCATTATAGCCTCATAGCCCTATAGCCTTATCGCCCCATAGCCCTGTAGCTCTATATCCCTATAGCCGTATAGCCCTGTAGCCCTATAGCCCTATAGCCCTGTAGCCTAATAGCCCTGTAGCCCCATAATCCTCTAGCCCTCTAGCCCTGTAGCCCAATAGCCCAATAGCCCAATAGTCCTGTAGCCCTGTAGCCCTATATCCCTATAGCCTCATAGCCCCACAGACTTTTAGCCTTCTAGTCCTATGGCCCTACAGCCTTATAGCCCTTTAGCCCCATAGCTCTTATAGCCTATAGCCCGGTAGCCCCATAGCCCCATAGTCCCATATCCCTATGCCCTACATCCATATGGTCCTATAGTCCGATAGCCCCATAGCCCTATATACTCATAGCCCTATGGCTTTATAGCATTATAGCCCCATATCCCCCAAACCCAATATACTCATAGCCCTATAGCCCCGCAGCCCTATAGCCCTATGGCCCTATAGCCCTATAGCCCTATAGCCCTACAGACCTATAACCCTATGGCCCTATAGCCCTATATTTCCATAGCCTTATAGCCCCATAGCCCCATCGCCCTATCGCCTAATAGCCCCATCCATAGCCCTATAGCTCTAAAAATACTTTGATTGGTTTTTCTTCGGTATCACATATACCTATATATATATATATTTTTGCTCTTCTCTCTCTCTCTCTTTCGTACCTGCAGCGTGTATTTCGCGCAGCCCCTAAGGCAGGGGAAGAGAGGACGGATGGAAGGAAGGGACAAGAGGGAAGTAGGAGGATGAAGCACGACAGAAAGTAGCAGAAAACGGGGCCGGAGGTGAAAACACGTGGCAGAACCACACGGGCAGGTCGGGCGGGTATACCCTAACGGGCGGGTCGGGAAGGCTGGCCCAGGCGGTCAGGTCGAGCAGGCCGGTTGCTGAAGCGTGTGTCCCACATGAATCGCGAGGACGTCTCAAGCAATAGCGTGACTCCCAACTGAATCGTGAGGAAATTTACAACGAGAGCAGATTCCTGAGTGTCGAGGGCGCGGCATCTGAATAAATTGCGAAGAAATCTAAGGCGCGAGCGCGATTCCTGAGTGACTTGCAAGGAAGTCTTAAGCGAAAACCTGATTCCTCAATACATTGCGAGGAAGTATCAGGTGGGAGCCGTTGTTGTTGTAACTCGGTGGCCAGGGGCGCAGTTTGACGCTCAAGATATTCCCTGAAGATATTCCCTGATAAAAAGCAGGGTGCGAGCCCCGGGAGGGGCATTCAATTGAAAATGTAATGTGCACCGGGCAGGTGGGATCAACGGTAGTTATTTTCTAGAAATGAGAGTTCAACAACAGCAACACCAACAACACCAGCAACAATAGCAACAACAATAGCAACAACATTACAATCAACGACAACAGCAAACACAACACAACTTCAATTTCAACTTCGACAACAACACCAGTCATTTTATGACTGTTCGCTCTTACCTGCTCGTGTGCCACTCAGCACGTACATCGTCGTCTTCGTCGCCGTCGGCGTCGTCGTCGCCGCCGCCGCCGTCGTCATTGTCCGCGTCGTCATCGTCGTCGTCGTCGTCGTCGTCGTCCGTCGTCCTTGGGCCGTCGTCCGTTTCCCGTCGTCCGTCGTCGTCTTCGTTCGTCGTCGTCGTCGTTGTCGCCGCCGCCGTCGTCGTCGTCGTCTTCGTCGGCGTCATCGTGGTGGTCGTCGTCGTCGTCGTCGTCATCGTCGTCGTCTTCGTCGGCGTCGTCGTCGTCGTCGTCGTCATCCGTCGTCCGTCGCCTGTTCCTTGTCGTCTGTCGCCCGTCGTTCGTGGTCCGTCGTCCGTCGTTCGCCGCTGTCATCGCCGTCGTCGTCGTCGTGGCGGTCGTCGTCGTCGTCGTCCGTCGTCGTCTTCGTCGGAGGCGCCGCCGCCGCCGCCGCCGCCGCCGCCGTCGTCGTCGGCGTCGGCGTCGTCGTCGTCGTCGTCGTCGTCGTCTTCGTCGTCGTCGTCGTCGTCACCGCCGCCGCCGCCGCTGCCCCTCTCGTCGTCGTCGTCGTCGTCGTCGTCGTCGTCGTCGTCGTCGTCGTCGTCGTCGTTGTCGTCGTCGTCGTCGTCGTCGTCCTCCATCGGCCATCGCTGTTGTCGCCGCCGCCGCTGCCGCCGTAGTCGCCGTAGTCGCCGCCGCCGCCGGCGTCGTCGTCGTCGCTTTCGTCGCTGTCGTCGCCGCCGCCGTCGTCATCGCCGTCGTCGTCGTCTTCGTCGTCGGGGGCGCCGCTCCTGGGCGCTCCGGCGCTGGCGAGCGAAACGGCTCGGGCCGAAAGTTCGGTCAATGGGAGAGGCCCCTCTTCGAGAGGCGTATACAAGTCCGCCGCCTCCAAGGGTATACCCGACGGATTCTGTGCGCAAAACGACTACCCTGGACAAGCGTTCCCAGCACAAGGCCGTAATATGTGGCAGTTTGCACCGCGAGCCTCCAGCAGCCGGGTCTGCTCAATAATTCCTTCCAGCCCTCCTTAGGGAGCGTCTTCAAGGCCTTTTGGGGCACTACGGGACCTCTTGGGACCCTCTGTGGGCTCCTTGGGTGTGGTTTGGAGGCCTCCTGGGAACAGTTTAAAAGTCTTTGAAGCCATCTCGTGGGGGACGGCCCTAAGAACCTCCGTGAGCTCGCCCTCTGAAGCCTCTCTTGCGGCCCTCTTTGTTCCCTCCTCCTCCGATGTCTCGCCCCCTCTTCCCCCCCCTCCTCCTCCACCTCCACCTCCTCCTTCTCCTCCTCCGCCAGCTCCTCCTCCTCCTCCTCCTCCTTCTCCTCCTCCTCTGCCTCCTCCTCCTCCTCCTCCTCCTCGTCCTCCTCCTCCTCCTCCTCCTCCTCCTCCTCCTTCCTGTTCATGCAAGAACCATGGCACGCGTGCCACTTGTTTGTGTGTCCCTGGGCCCCTTTACACGTCGCTCGTTCATCGGCGAACGTTCGAGGGGGACGGCGCCCAGGGCCCCTCGACGGGGCATTCCGAAGGCCTTTGTCGCTGGCCGTAGAGGCTCGTAGAGGGCATCTTCTGGGCATTCCGCGGCAGACCAGCGAGCCGCGCACGAAGGCCTCCGATGGGGCCACTCCGGGTCTTTTTAGGGGGCCTTCGAGTCGTCTGGGGGTAGTCTCGAGCAATCTCGGGCTTTTCGGGGCCATCATGGAAGTGCATTGGTCCGTCTTTGGGGTCATCTCTTGCTGCGGATGGGCCGTCTGGGGGCCGTCTGGGGGCTCTCGGGGCGTCCTGGGAGCATCTGGAGACTTCTTGGGCATTGTGTTGGGGTCCTCTTGGGGATTGCTTGGAGCCCCATTGGGGTCGTTTTGGGGTCTTCTTGTCGGCCTCTTGGGTTGTCATGGGGCCTTCTCGGACGATCTTGGACTCTTCGGGGCCGTCTTGGGGCAGTGTTGTGCCCCTCTTGGGCCGTCTTGAGGCCTTCCAGGGGCGCTGTTGGGGCGTCCTGGGGCCCCCCGGGGCCGTCTCAGGTTTCTCCTTGGCGGGGCGCGGCTGCCGCCAGCGGCGATGATGCGATCGGGGCCGAGGCAGCTGTCCTCATCTCTTCGAGGATGGGGGGCGAGGCTGATCGACCTGCGTGTCATGACAGGGCAGCCCGCCGTCGCCACCCTCCCAGGTGGCAAGCGGACTCAGCAGACACAGCGTGGTGCCGCGCTGCTTTGCAGCTGGTCCAGCTCCCGCATGGCGTCAGGCTCTCTGGGCGCCCTGGGTGAGCCAGTGAGCGGGCGCGCCCCGTCAGGCCAATGACCTCCGCACTCTCGGTGGCGAAATCCTGCGCCGACCGCGCAGCATTGGTGCATCGCCCCGCCCAGTCGCTCCCTCGCCCGCTTCCTCTCCCCCGCGGCCAGCAGATGTGCGAGCTGCGCAGCTGCCGTTGCGCTTCTTGGGGTGGGGGAGGACGGAGTGAAGAGGGAGGGATTAGGAGGACGATGATGATGATGATGATGATGATGATGGTGGTGGTGGTGGTGGTGGTGGTGGTGGTGGTGGTGGTGCTGGTGGTGCTGCTGCCGCTGATGATGATTATTATGATGATGCTGATGGTGGTGCTGGTGGTGATGGTGATGGTGATGATGATGATGCCCTTCTGACGATGATTGTGATGGTGATGGTGATGGCGATGGTGATGGTGGTGATGATGCTGCTGATGATGATGAACGTGATGATGCTGACGATGATGATAATGAGGACGATGATGCTGCTGTTGATGACGACGTCGATGATGATGATGATGACGATGATGATGATGATGCTGCTGCCGCTGATGATGATGGTTATTATGATGATGGTGGAGGTGGTGATGATGATTGTGCTGGGTGGTGATGCTGCTGATGATGATGCTTTTGATGCTGATGATGATGCTGCTCCTGATGATGATGATGATGATGATGATGATGATGGTGATGGTGATGGTAATGATAATTCGTATGACGATGCTGATGGTTCTGAGGATGATGCTGATGATGATGATGATGGTGATGATGCTGATGATGATGATGGTGCTGCTGCTGATGACGATGATGATGCTGATGCTGCTGATGATGATGCTGATGATGATGGTGGTGGTGATGATGCTGAATCTGAGGATGGTGATGCTGATGATGATGACGATGACGATGCTGCTGATGATGATGATGATAATGATGATGATGCTGATGCTGATGCTGATTATGATTATGATGATGATGATGGTGATGGTGATGGCGATGGTGATGATGGTGATGTTGATACTGATGATGCTGATGATGATGATGATGATGATGATGATGATGATGCCGCTAATGATGATGATGATGATGATGATGATGATGATGATGATGATGATGGTGATGCTGATGATGATGATGCTGAGGATGAGGATGAGGATGATGGTGATGATGATGACGACGATGACGATGATGGTGCTGCTGCTGCTGTTGCTGCTGCTGCTGACGACGATGATGATGATGATGATGATGATGATGATGACGACGATGATGATGATGATGCTGATGATGATGATGATGATGATGATGATGCTGGTGATGCTGGTGATGATGCTGATGCTGATGATGATGCTGCTCCTGATGATGATGATGATGATGATGATGATGATGATGATGATGATGACGATTATGATGATGATGCTGATTATGATGATGATGATGATGATGATGATGATGATGATGATGATGATGATGATGATGATGATGATGCTGATGATGATGATGATGATGATGATGATGATGATGATGATGATGATGATGATGGTGGTGGTGGTGGTGGTGGTGATGATGATGATGATGAGATGATGATGCTGATGATGATGATGGTGGTGGTGGTGGTGATGATGATGATGATGATGATGATGATGATGATGATGATGGTGGTGGTGATGATGATGATGATGATGATGATGATGATGATGATGATGATGATGATGATGATGATGATGATGATGATGATGATGATGATGATGATGATGGTGAGGAGGAGGAGGAGGAGGAGGAGGAGGAGGAGGAGGAGGAGGAGGAGGTGGTGGTGGTATGTTTGAGTGCTGCTCCACATCCTGACCTCAGAAAGAGCGCGTTCTGTGGTCGCTTGGAGGGGGGGGTGTTGGAATCGGACCTCCCCCCTTGGATGGAAGGGGGAGGGGGGGGGTTCGAACCCCTCTTCCCCCCCTCCCCCTCCCCTCCCGTGACGGAGGGGGGGGGTTCGAACCCTCCTCCTCCCCTACTTCTCCTGTCTCCCTCTCCTCGGGCTGGCGCCTGCGTCGGCGGCGGCGGGCGGCGGCGGCGGGGACGACGACTTCCATTTCTGGGCTGGCGCTGGCGCCTGCGGCGGCGGGCGGCGGCGGCAGGGAGCGTCGACGAGGACGGCGGCGACGACGATGACCACGACGACGACGCTGCGCCAAATGGATGCCTCTTGGGGTCTCGTCGGAAGGCTCTCGGGGGCCTCTGATGGGCATTTGTGCAGCCTCCTGGGCGCCTCTTGGGCGTCTCTTGGGGCCTCTCTGAGGTGATGGTGGTGGTGGTGGTGATGGGCTGTGGTGGTGGTGGTGGTGGCGGTGGTGGTGGTTGTGGCGATGGTGGTGGTGGTGGTGGTGGTGTGGTTGGTGGTGGTGGTAGTGGTTGTTGTGGTGGTTGTGGTGGCAGATTGTGGTGGTGGTGGTGGTGGTGGCGGTGGCGGTGGTGGTGCGGTAGTTTCTGGTGGTGGTGGTGGTAGTTGTGGCGGGTCAAGGTGGTGGTGGCGGTGGTGGGTGGTGGTGGTGGTGTGTGTGTGTGTGGTGGTGGTGTAGTGGATGTGGTGGTGGTGTAGTGGTTGTGGGGGTGGTGTGGTGGCGGTGGTGGTGGTTGTGGTGGCGGTGTGGTGGTTTGTTGGCGGTGGTGTAGTTGTGGTGGTGGGTGGTGGTGTGTGTGGTGGTGGTGGTGGTGTGGTGGTGGTGTGGTGTGGTGGTTGTTGTTGGGTGGTGGTGGTGTTGTGGGTTGTGGTGGCGGTGGTGGTGGGTGGTTGTGGGGTGGTGGGTGGCGGTGGCGGTTGTGGTGGGGGGTGGTTGTGGCGGTGGTGGTGGTGGTGGTGGTGTGGTGGTGGTGTGGTGGTGGTTTGTGGTGGTGGTGGGTGGTGGTAGCTGGTGGTGGTAGTGGTTTGGTGGTGGTTGTGGTGGTGGGGTGGTGGTGTGGTGTTGGTGTGGTGGTGGTGGTGGTGGGTTGTGCTGCTGGTAGTGGTGGTGGTTGTGGCGGTGGTGGGGGGGGTGGGTGGGGTTGTGGTGTGGTGGTGGTGGTGGTGGTGGTGTTTTTGTGGTGGGGGTGGTGGTGGTCAAGTTTGGTGGTGGTGGGGTGGTTGTGGTGGTGGTGGTGGCTGTGGTGGTGGTGGCGGTGGTGGAGGTTGTGGCGGTGGTGGTGAGGTGGTTTGTTGAGGTGGTGGTGTTGGTGGAAGTGGTGGTGGTGGTGGTAGTGGTGGTAGTCGTCGCTGCGTCCCCGCCGTCGGCGCTGCTGGCCGCCCCCAGCGCCAGCCAGCGCCGGCGCCGGCGCGGGGGGGGGGTTTGGACCCCCCCCGCCCCCTTGGGCTGCCTCGGGTCATCGTCGCTGCGTCCCCGCCGTCGGCGCTGCTGCGGCTGCCAGCGCCGGCGCCGGCGCCGAGGGGGGGGGGTTTGAACCCCCCCCCGAGGGGGGGTTTCGGGAGGGGGTGGGGTTAGGGGGGAGGGGGGTCCCCCCCGGTTCTGATCGACGGCGCCGAGTGTTGGGGTGGGTGGGTCCCCCCCCGGTTCGAAACGCGCCGCCGAATGTTCCCAAGGCGAGCGCCCGTGAAACGCGCTCTTTCTGACCTCAGGAGGTCTGGAGATCTCCAGAGGTCGCCAGGAGCCCGATGAGGCCTCCGGGGCCAGTAGCTACGCAGGAAACGTTTCGACTGAGCTTGGAAGTTCGATTTCCGCGAAATCCTGGAAACACCTCGGCCCAAACCCCGACTCGTTTCGGATCATGCTTGGAAGGGTTTCATCCGAGGGTGTGTTTGTGCATCTTTTCAGGTGGCGGGCGATTTGTTCCTGGATTTGGCGTCTCTCGGGTTGGCTGGAGCCGGTTTCGTGTTCGGCCGTCTCTTTCTCGGGCTCCCCGTCCCGCTCCCGAGAGTTCGTTTTTTTGTCAGGACATGTCTGGACTAGCTGGCCTTTCCTCTGCCCGGATTCTGCGGTTTTCTTCGGCCATCATCTGCCCCTACGGCACTCAAACATGCTGATATTACGCGACCGTTTTTTATTAATTC
>CAUYUJ010020841.1:139682-149264 GCA_963575745.1 Prorocentrum cordatum
GGGGTGGTGCAATAGATTTGGGGCAATTGTATTGCAAACGTATTGCGCTGGAGAATTGTATTGCAGTGTGTTGCAACTAATGTATTGCCTGGAATGTATTGCACGCCCCAAATGTATTGCAACCCCACAAATCTATTGCACCAAATCTATTGCACCACCCCCTTGTCGCTGGACCCCCTTTTGGGTCAACCCGAGTTGTTCTCCGGTATCACACGTTTTTCCAAGGGAGTGGGGCGGTTTTTGCAACTTGGGGCCCTCTTGGAGGCATTTTGGAGCGTCTTTGAGGCCTCTTGGGCCGTCCAGAGGCGCTCCTTGACCGTCTTGGGCGCTTGGCGGGGGGCTCCACGAAGTTCACTGGGTCGTTTGGGGCGTTGCATCCGTCCCAGAGGCCCATGCGGAGCGCCCCGGGAGCGCCCGGAAACGCACGGGAAATTGGTGGTCAGCAGCAGACGACGACAACGACGACGACGACGACGACGACGACGACGACGACGACGACGACGACGACGACGACGACGACGACGACGACGACGACGACGACGACGCGGAGGAGGAGGAGGAGGAGGAGGAGGAGGAGGCGCAGGAGGCGGAGGAGGAGGAAGAGGAGGAGAAGGAGAAGGAGGAGGCGGAGGAGGAGGAGGAGGAGGAGGAGGCATAGGTTGATGTGGAGCGGGGTGAGGCCACCTCGAGAGAACGTTCGCCCTGGCCACCTGAGAGCGAGGCTCCCGCGCGCGAGTGAGAAGGCGGGGCAGCTCGCCGCCGACAGAGCAGCAGGGGCTTTTGGTCGGGTCGGGCGGTCGAGGGTCGAGGTTTTCAGGTGTTTTCGTCGGCCCTCCGCAGTCTTCCAGCCTCGTAATGTTCTCCCCCTCCCGTCCCCCTCCCTTTCCCTTCCCCTCCTCCTCCTCCCGTTCCCCCTCCCCTTCCCTCCCCCTCCTCCTCCTCCTCCGCCTTCTCCTCCTTCTCCTCCTCCTCTTCCCCCTCCTCCCCCTCCTCCCCCTCCTCCTCCTCCTTCTCCTCCTCCTCCTCCTCCTTCTCCTCCTCCTCTTCCTCCTCCTCTCCTTCTCGTCCTCCTCCTCCTCCTCCTCCTCCTCCTCCCTCCTCCTCCTCCCGTCCCCCTCCTTCCTTCTCATCCTCATCCTGTCCCCTCCACTACCCCCTCCTCCTCCTCCTCCTCCTCCTCCTCCTCCTCCTCCTCCTCCCCCTCCTCCTCCTCCTCCTCCGCCTCCTCCTCCTCCTCCTCCTCCTCCTCCTCCCCTCCTCCTCCTCCTCCTCCTCCTCTCCTCCTCCTCCTCCTCCTCCTCCGTAGCCATTTTGGCTCAAGATCTGGCTCCAGCGATCGCATGCCCTCGCCGCGTGCGCCGTCTCGGGATGGCTGCCGCTGCGCGTGGGGCTAGAGGGAGCCCTCTCGCGGCTGCCGACGCCGCCCTCCTCGTGGAGGCCGCGGTCGGCGCCGCGATCCGCGCTCCGCGCCGCACCGCCGCGGCGGTGGCGCGCGCGGCCATTGCGGCTGCCGCCTCTGCCCTGGCGGCGCCGTTGGTTGCGCCTGCCGCTGCTGGGGACGCGGCTGCGGGGCGACCTGAGGCGCCACGCGCCGTCTCGGAGGCGAAGCAGGCGCGCCGCTGCCGCCGCCGCCAGCGCCTCGCGGCGCGGCGGGCGGCCGAGCGGGGCGCTCGCACGCGCGCTTCCGAGGCTGCTGCGGAAGGCGCCGACCTCGACCTCGACGGCGACGACGCCGGCTCGGAGGCGGCCGCGCGCGAGGGGCTGCTGGCTCTGGAGCGCGGCGAGGCCGCTGCTGAGATGGACGTCGTGGACGAGTTCGACGACAGCTGGGCCGATGTCCCGCCACGCCGCGGTTCGCGGCGGCGCGGCAGGCAGAAGGCCGTTCTGGCCAGGGTTGGCGCGACTGGAGATGTGGCGCCTGGCGCGGCGGCGGTGCCCCCTGGGACGCCCGCGGCTGCCTCGGTGCCTGCTGCGGCCGCTGCTGGCTCTGCAGGCGCGTTTGCGCATCCCGCGAACGAGTGCGCGTCTGGCGAGCGCGCGGCGCTGGTCGCAGAGCTCGCGACGCTGTACTCCAAGCCCGTGGACGCCGCCTTCATGGCCCTTAAGCTCGACCACCTGCGGACCTACGCCGAGTTGGTTCGCATGCAAAAGTCGAAGTGAGAGGGCTGGCCCTCATAGGCCCCGCTGCCGCCTCGTGGTTGGGCCTCTGCAGAGCATGCCCCAGGTGCGCAGTGGGTGCTCCCAGGGGGGCCCTTTCCCTTCCGTTTGCTGCACGTGTGAGCCTCTCACGGAGGTTCGGTCGCAGTACAGCGGTTGGGGCTCCATATTATATAGCCTGTTGTCGTTAGTCCCCGCGGCTGACGACACTCAGTCGGCGCCCACCTCCTCCTCCTCCCCCTCCTCTTCCTCCTTCCCTCCTCCTCCTCCTCCTCCTCCTCCTCCTCCTCCTCCTCCTGCTCCTCCTCCTCCTCCTCCCGTCCCCCTCCCCTTTCCTTTCCCTCCTCCTCTTCCTGTCCCCCCCCTGCCCTCCTCCTCCTCCTCCTCCTCCTCCTCCTCTCCTCCTCCTCCTCCTCCTCCTCCTCCTCCTCCTCCTCCCCCTCCTCCTCCTCCTCCCTGGGGTCGGTCGCTCGAGGTTCTAGGCTTTCGGGCATTCCCGTTGGCTCTCGGCAGTCTTCCAGCCTTTGGATGCTCTCCAGCACCCGTGCCTCGCCGAGAGCGCTCCAGGGGTGCCTGGACCGTGCCAGGCGGCCGCTGAAGGCCCGAGGACGACGACGACGACGACGACGACGGACGACGAAGACGGACGATGAGGACGGAGACGACGCCGCCGCTGCTGCCGCCGCCGTCGCCGCCGCCGCCGCCGACGACGACGACGCCGACGACGACAAGCAGAGTAGAGTAGGCGTAGAGTCGGCGGCGGGGATCGCCGGGGTCGGCGGGCACCAACCGGATAGCCCGCGAAGATGCCAGCGCTCGGTGGGGTCGACGTAGCGACGGGATCAGTGGGTACGAAGACCAACAGCTGCTCCTGCCAAATCTGAGCAGGGCTCGCCGTCGGTGACGCAGGACACGGGGTCCGTTTGAGACAAAGAGAGGCCACCTGCCCGGCAGCGGCCGCTGTCGGTGCGGGGCGACGTTTGAGGTTGGGCATCGTACCAGTTTTTTGTTGTCCGCACCCATTTCGGGCCCGCGAAGATACAGTCAGCCCACATCGGCAGGACGAACGACTTTCCAAAGCTACCCTTGCATCCTTGTTCCGTCGGCGCATCCTCGGTAACTTTCGCTGGCCAGCCTCGTTCGGAAAACGTTCACGCGGCCCTCCAAGGCCTCTTGCATCCTTCCCGCGCGTCCTCATTCTACAGGTTGGCTGTTTCATCGCGAGGCCTACCGTCCTCGAGGCCCTCGCTTATCGCGAGTCGGTAGGGGCGTGGGGCCTGTCCGCCCCGTCTGCGCATGGTAGCCCGCCTGCCACCTGCCGCAGGCTGTAGCCATCGACGAGATCATCCGATGCGCTTGGCCACGGAGGAGGAGGAGGAGGAGGAGGAGGAGGAGGAGGAGGAGGAGGAGGAGGAGGAGGAGGAGGAGGAGGCTGACCCCAGGTGGGAGGCCCTAGGGTCCGGGACCCGCTTCCACCAGGTTCCCATTCCCCTCATGCCAGATCATGCGGGCGGAGACAGTTATAGTCGATTTTTCTGTCCCCGAACATCTGGCTCATCCAAGACATCGAAGCGGCTGGTTTGTCACCATTTTTCGGGCAGTGTCGGGCATCGGGATCGGGCATCTTTCTGTGGAGGCCAGTGTCGGGCATCGGGACCGTCCACAAAACAGTTCGGGATGAAAAGCTGGCCTTGTGTAAGGGGTCGAGAGGTCAAGTGGGGCCCGCGGGTCGAAAAAATGAAAGCGCCGCGTCTGCCCCCAGGGTCCATTTCTCATTTCGATCCGAACGATCCGACTCGATGTCGATTCCCGCCTGGCCCGATCCGATTCGATTGCGGCATTCCGACGATCCGATGTGGCCCGATGCTTGCATGGCGCTCTTGTGCATCCTGGCGCTGCAGATCTGAACAGATGTCGACTCCGCCTCGATGCTGGGGAGACCAAATGATACCGATATTGCTACTCCCCGGACCTCTCCAAGGGTGCGTTCTGACCGGGTTTTCGAGGCGTTTCCAGCGGTGGCAACGGGGGCCTCCGAGAGGCCGAAAAAGGGGACAACGGGCGAAAGGTAGTGGTATTGATACTTTTTCCTCTTCTGAGGTGAAGCCCGATCCGGCGCACAGTCCGATCCGATCCGATTTCCCGATTCGGTGCTGGTTCGTCTGGCCCCCCCCGCGCAGGCCGCAGCCGCTCCCCCCGCGGCCATGTCGAGGGTGAACCACGCCCGGACGCGCACACATGGCCCGGCTGCGGGGGGCGGGCGGGGGGCGGACGAGAGGAGGGGGCAGTTGAGGCATTCGGTGGGAGGAGGAGGGGGAGGAGGGGGAGGAGGACGATGAGAAGGAGGAGGAGGGAGGATCAAGTCGCGCGCAGCCGCTGCCCGGCCGCCTCCCTCCTCACTTGCTCTTCCCCTTTTCATTCCGCACCTTCCTCTCGCCCCTCACGCAATTGCCCCTGGCGCTTGGGCAGCGCCGCAGCCGGCGGCGGTCGCCGCACTGGGGATGGAGAGCGACGTGAACGTAGAGGAGGAGGAGGAGGATGTCCAGATGCAGGAGGGGGGCGAAGCGGCGGCGGCCGCGCCTTCTGGAGCAGCCCAATTTGGCGGCGCGCCCGGCGCCGCTGCTGCCCAGGGGAGCGCCGCAGGCGCTGCTGCCGCCGCTGCCGCGCCTGGGGCTGCTGCTGCGCCGCCTGCGCCGCCCGCGCCACCGCCTGTCGCTGCCCCTGGAGCGCCCGGCGGGGTGCGAGTCCGAACGTGGGGGGCGAGCCTCCAGCCTCGACGCAAGCGGGTGGCAGTGTGTGTTTTGTGCTGCTCGGGGTTCGAGCCGGAGGAGGTGCGGCTGGCGAGCACAGCCCACCCGGACCGGCACTTCCGCCACCCGTGGTGCATCCCAGGAGGCATCCCCAGGGGCAGGGTGCAGGGCCTGGCTGCTCTGCCTGAGCGTGCCCGCGGGCAGGTTCTGGCATGCGTCGCTCCGGCCCGGGCGCCCGACGCCGACGAGGGGGGGGAGGGTTCGCCTGCCCACGACGTCCCGCCGCGCCACACCGAGGCCGCCGAGGCAGGGGAGCTGCCTGGCCATTCCTGGTGGGCCCAGTTTGATTTGAACGCAGCGATCCTCGAGCCGGTGCCGACGTGGACCGCCATCCCGACGAGCCTGGACACGGCCGTCGGCGACATCTTGGCGGCCGCGTGCCGTGCCGTGGCGGCCCGGCCAGGCGACGAGGGGGCTTGGGCGCAGCTCCTCATGCTCCCGCGGATGCTCTTCGCCATCCCGCCGCGCTCCGAGAGCAACGAAGACCGGAACTCCGCGACCAAGGTGGTGGCGAACCGCTTACGCAAGGCTTGGGCGGGGGATTGGGCGGCCTTGTGGGCCGAATCCGCGCGCCCAGGCGAGCCGGAGACGCGGGCGGCGCAGCCACAGCGCAGCATGGAAGCTCAGGCCCACCGCGTGCATGAGCTCCTGATGCAGGGCGAGGTCAGCCGGGCTGCTGCGGCGGCAGCCGGGCCCAACAGGCTGGCCACAGGCGCCGGCGTGGCGGACCAGCTGGCGCAGCTGTTCCCGACGGCGCCCGCGCCTCGCGGCCCCCCGCCACACGTGGCCCCCACGACTTGGGAGGGAGAGGCGGCCACCAAGATCTCTGGAGCCCTGAACAAATTCCCGAGACACTCGGGGCCGGGCCTGACGGGCGCGCGGTTCGAGCACTGGGCGGCGATCCGCGGACGTCCGGATGGGCCAGAGGTCGTTGCACAAGTCTTGGAGCTGATCCTGCGCGGCCAGATGCCGGAGCGAGCGGCTCGGGCCATGCTGGGAGGCAGGCTCTTGCCTTTGCGCAAGCCGCCCGCGGGCATCCGCCCACTGGCGTGCGGCGAGACACTCAGGCGCATGGCAGGCAAGGCGGCCACCGACGCCCACAAGACTGCCATCGCCGCAGCGGTGGGGCCCCGGCAGTTTGGGGTGGGCAGGAAAAACGGCACTGAGGTCATGCAGCGGGTGGTCGCCGGCGCCGTGGAGAAGTCGCCGGACAGTGCCTTGCTCAAGCTGGACGTGTCGAACGCCTTCAACGAGGTCCACCGGGACATTGTGCTGCAGGCGGTGTCGACGAAGTTACCCGAGCTAGCCGGCCTGGCGGCCGCGTGGTACGGGGGCGCCACGACGCACGGAGCCCACCTGCCAGAAGGGAACGTCCAGCCGGTGCGGGCGGAGCGTGGCCTTGACCAAGGGTGCCCGCTGTCGCCGGCCTTCTTCGCCGTCGCCGTGGCGGACGTGTACCTCGCTCTCGAAGCGGCGGCCGCCGTCGACCCAGAAGCGCGCCTGCTGGCCTACCTGGACGACAGCTACCTCAAGGCTACGCCGGTGGCGCTGGAGGCAGCGTACGCCGCCGCCCCCGCCGCCTTCGGCCGAGTCGGCCTCAGGGTGAACGACGACAAAACGCAGGTCTGGAACCCTTGGGGCCTGCAGCTCCCGGCGTCCCTGGCTGGGAAGGTCGTGCCGCAGATGCAGTGCCTCGGGTCGCTCCTGCCGTTCGTGCGCGGCGGAGCGGCGGCAGAAGGGCTGAGCGCAGACCCAGCGAGGGTGAGCTTCCTGCCGACGGCGGCCCCCGCGGCAGCGACAGAGCACCTGACCGCCTACCTCGGGAAGCTGCGCGGCCTGCGGGCGCACGGGCTCACGGCGCAGGACGAGGTGGTCCTCGTCCGGACTTTCGCGAACGGGGCGGCGCTTCACCACGCGCGGGCGCACCTCCTTGGCGAGGAATGGTGCCAGGACTACGACAACAAGGTGGTGGGGCACCTGGAGGGCTTGCTCGGGCGCCCTCTGCCGCCGGACGCGCGGGCGCAGCTCTTCCTTCCCCTGGCAGAGGGCGGGGTGGGCTTGCACAGCATGTCCCAACGCCGGCTCGCCGCCTTCGCTGGCTCGTGGCTCGGCTGCCTAGCAGACGTCCGGCGGGAGCTGGGCGAAGCCAGCTTGGGGGCGTTCGCCTCGAGCTGCCCGGCGCTCTGGGGCGCGGCGGAGCGGGCGGGCAACGAGCTCCGGCTTGGCGCCGGCGAGTGGCACCGGGCCGCGGTGGAGCCGAAGCGCAAGGCGCAGAAGGCGCTCGCGCACCACGAACGAGACGAGAACCGGAGGCGGCTCCTGGCAGGGCTGCCGCCAGAGCAGGCTGCCCAGCTCCGCTCGGCCAGCGGGAAAGGCGCAGGCAGCTGGCTGCTCCCGCCGACGCAGGACGACCACCGCCTGGCGGACGAGCACTACCTGACGGCGCTGGCACTGCGCCTCCGCCTCCCAAGGCCTGCCGACGCCTGCGCCACCTGCCAGCGCCGCCGCGCCGACGGGCACCTCTGCGGAGCGGACCTTGCGCGGGCCCCGACTCACCCCCTGGGCTGCCATGCTGGGGCGGGCACGATAGCGCGCCACAACGCTATCCGCGATTGGCTCGCGCGCTGGCTGAAGGGGCGCGGGGCGAGGGGCGTGGACACCGAGCAGCTCGTCCCCGCCTGGGACAGGGCCCGCCAGGACGGCAGCCTGGAGGCGGCGCGACTCGACGTGACCTACGTGGACCCGGTCGTCGGCACCGCGTACGTGGACGTCGTGGTGACCGACGCTGCAGCCGGGGCCGCGACGCCGGCGGGGCGGGGCCGGGCTTGGCGCAACGGGGCCGCGGCGGCCGCTGCGGAGGAGCGCAAGCACCGCCGCTACCCTGGCGCGGCGCTGTGCGCGTTCGCGCTGGAGACGCTGGGCTGGCCTGGGCGCGAGGCGCAGGACCTCCTGCGCACCTGGGCGGCGGGCGACGCGGCTGTGCTCTCGGCGGCGCGCCAGAGCATGGCCGCCGCGCTGCAGCGGGCCAACGCCGAGGCGTACAACGCCTCGGTGTGGCCACTGGGGCGGCGCGCCCGGCCGCGCCCCTTGAGGCGCTGAGCGCCGGGGCGGCCTGCTGCTGAGGCGCGCGCAGGGCGCGGCGCACGCGCCGCGCCCGGGCGCAGGGGCACCTGGAGCTGACGACGCCGGGCGCCCGGCGGGCGGCGGCGGCGCCTGCGGCGGGCGCGGCGCGCTGGGCAGCGGCGGCGGGCTGCGCGGGCGGCGCCGGCTGCGGGGCGGCGCTGCAGCTGGGCGCGGCCGCCAGGGCGGACGAGCCGCGCTCTGGCAGACGCCGCGGCGGGCGGCGGCTGCCCGGGGCGGGGCTGGAGGCGCGGCGGCACCGGCGGCAACCGCCGCGCGGCGGCGGCGGCGGCGGCGCCCGGCGGCGCCCGGCGGCGCGCGCGCGCCCCCGCGCCAGCGCGGCGGAAGCGGCGCGCTCAGCGGCGGGGGGTGGACGGCGCCGGCCGGGCCGCCGAGCTGCGGGCTGCCGCGGCGGGCTGCTGCGGCGCCGGGCTGCGCCGGGGCGCCGCTCGCTGACTGAGCTGGAGGAGCTGGACGACTAGCCGAGCGGGGTCCGGGCTTGCCCGCACCCCGCTCGGGAGGTGTCGTCGCGATGCTCCTGGAGCTCAGAGCGGGCGCAAGCGCGGGCGCGGCGGCAAAGGGACCCGCGCCGCGGCCTTCGCAGGAGGAGGGAGGAGGGGGAGGAGGACGAGGAGGAGGAGGACGAGGAGGAGGAGGACGAGGAGGAGGAGGAGGAGGAGGAGGAGGAGGAGGAAGGGAATGGCCCCCTGTCTCCCCCTCCGTGCGCTGGCAAGAACCCGGGGCAGGAAACGACATCATCGACAGCATGCCGGAGTTGGTGCAGGACGCCGCCCCATGCTCGCCAGATTCTGCTTCACAGGTGGCCTTGGCCCCCCCGCCTGGCCCTTCCTCCTCCTCCTGCTCCTCCTCTTCCTCCTCCACCTCCTCCCCCTCATCCTCCTCTTCCTCCTCCTCCCCCTCCTTCTCCTCCTCCTTCCCATCCCCTTCCTAATTCTCTTACTCGAACGGTGCCGCTTAATAGCAGGACCCCCCCTGTGCAGTTTAAGTTCAGGATACTTGTTTGCCCGTGTTGTTGCAGTGACATTCCTTGTGTTTGATAGTTGCAGGAGCTCATCTGAGTAAAAGGGAGGAAGGGGAAGAGGGGCGTGGTGGTCGGTGACCTATATGTCGGGCCCAAGACAGGACGTGGAAGAGGAGGAGGACCAGGAGGCGGAGGCGGTGGAGGAGGACGGCGGTGGCGGAGGAGGAGGTTGAGGAGGCAGTTGAGGAGGAGGAGGATGATGAGGAGGAGGCGGAGGAGAAGGAAGAGGAGCTGGACGAACAGAGGGATGGAGAAGAAAAGCGGCGGAGGAGGAGGAGAAGGAGGAGGGGGATGCGCAGGAGGAGGAAGAGGACTCATAGTAGTAGTAGTAGTAGTAGTAGTAGTAGTAGTAGTAGTAGTAGTAGTAGTAGTAGTAGTAGTAGTAAGTAGTAAGTAGTAGTAGTAGTAGTAGTAGTAGTTTAAGTATAGGTAGTAGTAGTAGTAGTAGTAGTA
>CAUYUJ010020842.1:0-25000 GCA_963575745.1 Prorocentrum cordatum
GCTCGAGCTTGCGGTTCGTGTTCCCCCTCTGGGCCCCCTCTTGGGCCCGTCTTGGGGCCCTCTTGGGCCATCTTGGGCGCCTCTTGGGCCGTCTTGGGACCCTCTTGGGCTGTCCTGGGGCCCTCTGGGAAACTTCTTGGGCGGTCTTGGGGCGGTCTTGGGCGCCTCTTGGGCCGTCCTGTAACGTCGGAAAGCCCAAAAGGCAACTTTGTTGAAAATGTACGTTTTACGAAGGGAATGGGCAAATTTTTGCGTCTAGGGGCCCTTTGGGGACGCATGTTGGAGGCTTCTTGGGGCCTCTTGGGGGCGTCCTTGGACGTCTGGGGTCTCCTGGGGCCTCTTGAGGGGCCTCCTGGGGGCCTCCTGGCGGCCTCTTGGTGCGGAAGGCTCGAGCTTGCGGTTCGTGGTCCCCCTCTGGGCCCCCTCTTGGGCCCGTCTTGGGGCCCTCTTTGGCCATCTTGGGCGCCTCTTGGGCCGTCTTGGGGCCCTCTTGGGCTGTCCTGGGGCCCTCTTGGAAGCTTCTTGGGCCGTCTTGGGGCGGTCTTGGGCGCCTCTTGGGCCGTCCTGGAACGTCGGAAAGCCCAAAAGGCGACTTTGTTGAAAATATACGTTTTACGAAGGGAATGGGCCAATTTTTGCGTCTAGGGGCCCTCTTGGGACGCATTTTGGAGGCTTCTTGGGGCCTCTTGGGGGCGTCCTTGGACGTCTGGAGGCCATCTTCAGCATCTCGGAGCCCTCTTGGAGGCCTCTTGGAAGTTTCTTGGGCCGTCTTGGGCGTTTCTGGGGCCGTCTTGTCTGACCGGGGAGGCCTCCGGCAAGCCCCGACGAGCCTCTGGGGCCCCCGGGGTGCACATTTGTGGTCGAGGTCCCGGCCCCGGGCCCCCGGACCCGGTGCGCCGTTATATGTATATATACATACATACAACTACACATGAATCGATGCATAAAGAGAGGGGGAGAAAGGGAGAGAGAGAGAGAGAGATAGAGAGAGAGAGAGAGAGAGAGAAAAAAAAAATAAAGAAAGAAATAACGAAACAAAAAGAGGGAGAGGGAGAGAGAGAGATAGAGAAACGTGAGTGAACCGCGCTGCCCGCATGCCAGCCAGCGGACGCAACTGCGAGCAGGGCCGCAAGGAGCACCCTGAGCCTGCCGCCCACGGTAGAAACACCCTGCGACGACCCTACGGCAGGCTCGCGTCGTGCCGACTTCGGCGCTGGCTTCTGACAACGCGGTGATCGTTCCACCCTGAACGATCGGCCGTTTCCGAACCGTCCAAATCGTTCCACATCGAACGATTCTGGGTCGCCCGCGGCGTTCAACGTTGAACGCTGCTGGCGGGGTCGCCGCTGGTCGACACGACACGAACCTGCCGTACCTGAGGGCTTCGTGTTGCTTTCGTTTCCCTCGTGCGTCTTCGTGCCACCTTCGCAGCAAAGCGACGTTGAAACGAACGCGGCCCACGAGGTCGCCGAAACACCGTTTTGGTGGAGCCCTGGTAGAGGAGCAAAAGCTGGCACAAACATAAACTTTGGGAGCTCCGCGCGGATTGCTTGGATCGGCGCTGGGCCCTCCTGCCTGGTGCGCCAGAAGCGCCGCCAGGGGGGCCGCAAGCGCCGATCCAAGAATTCGCGCGGAGCATCGAAAATCCACGTTTATGCACTTTTGCCGTTTCTTCTGCCTGCCTACCAGGACCACCCCGAGCCAACGCGAAGACCCGACTCTCGCGCTGGGGGGGAGCACGGGCTTCGTCTTCGCTTTGCTCGATGTGCCCCGACGCCCCCCCCCCCACACCCCCCTGGGAATGGAGGGCAAACTGAAGCCTTCGGCTGGGGTTAGGCTGGGCGTGTCCCCTGCAGGCGGATTTTCGAGACAGGCCCGACTTGAGGCTCCGATCGGGGTGGCTTGGTGGGCGGTGATCTCCTCTCTCCCCCGCGCCAGGAGGCGGGAGGGGCCCCGCTCCCGCGGGGGACACGCCGAGCTGGCATCGGCGGCAGCATCGCCGACGGATCGGCGGCAGGCCCCCGATAGCGAATCAGCAGCGAATCCGCACTCGGGGATGGGCAGAGCCCCCTTTCGTAAAACGTGGTTCAGTGAAAACGACCTCGGCCAGGGCGCGGCTGCTGGAAGGAGCCGCGCAGCAAGAAACCCGCCGAGAACTGACGAAAACGGTCCTGAAACCTCCAACCTTGGAGCCCGAACTTCACCCCCCCCCCCCTTGAGCCTCTGCCCCCCCCCCAAGCGTTGTCCCTGACTGCCCCCCTCCCCCCGCAACGAGAGGACGCCGCTCCTCCTGCCCCGATGCCACCCCCCCGAACAACTCCCCGGGAGCGCCCGGGAGGCACCCCGAGCCGCCCGCCACCGTCCGGAGACCTCCGTCTTTCAGCCCCGACGACGACGCACCACCTGGGGGGGAAGGGAGGGCAAAGAGGTGCCGACACCCGAGGGTCACTTGCTCTCGGCGCTGATCTTCGCGCCCTCGCGGTGCCGCCCTGGAAAAGGACGCCTCTCCAACCCAAGCCGCGATGCGGCTTCGCGCTGGAAGCGGCCTAGGCAGCGCTACTCCACGGATCTCTCCTGGATGTGTCTTGACAGGGGTTTCGAAGCGAATCCAGCCGCGGCGGCGACAGAAGAGCAACAATTTCGGCATCTGATCCTCATCTGAGAATATGTTTACATCTGCGAGCCGTTGCGAGCCAAGAGAACAACCCTCCGTGCACAGCCTACGGCTGCGGGAGCGCGGCCGCTCTTATCGAAAAAGAGAGAGCTGCACAAACATAAACTTTTGACGGTCCGCGCGACCGTCAAAAGCATATGTCATGCAACCTTGCCTTCTTCGATCTTATCTTGCGGAGCCAGTACTCCAGCGTCAGCTTCTCACTGAACTGGGGATTCCACGTCGAGGGATTCACCACACCCGGCGGCGCGGATCGGCTCCACTCCTGCACGTCGACCTCTGCCCACGTGGAGACTCGTTGTACCGGAAGGTTCTCGAAGAGCTCGTCGTCGACGAACTCGCTGTAGGGCACGATGGGAATCGAGCCGAGGATAAGGGTCTCCCAGATGCGATAGCAGTCCAAGCCAACGCCGAGGGGTGCGACCACGTACTTATGTTTGGCATACTCCTTCCAAATGTCCACGCGATCGCGTCTTCTGGTCGCCCAATGTATGCTTGACTTATGCTCAGGACGCTTCAACTCGTTCAGCGCATCTTTGCGGGACCCTTTTCCAGGCCTGCTGTCCATCTGCAGATGGAAATCCGCATAGGCCGCAGACATCCTCTCTGCCCATGGCTTCTGAGCCTTGATCCGCCACCGTGCCGCGAAGCACCGAGTGCAGTGTTCTCAGGTCTCTTCGAGCTCTCTGCATGGAAGATTGCGAAATCTCTTACAACAATACGGCCGAACCTGGAACAGTATAACATCCGTCAAGAACATGAGACCCTCCACCAGCCAACGAAAAAACATTCGAGGATACCCTCCCCCAGGACACATGAGAACATTCAACGAGCACGGAGAACATCAGGGTACCCTCACCGAATCTGCATCTGATGCCTCGGCCCGACCGTCGCCCCAGGCCCCCAACTCACGGACTCACAGACCTCACGGGGTGCGCGCGTGCCCTTCCCGAGGCCTCGGGAGCGTGGCTCCCAACGGGGCCTACGATGCCCTCCAAGGGCCGCCCTGGAGCCCTCTTGGACGCCTCGTGGGCCGTCCTGGGGGCCCATTCTCGGCGTGTCGATCTGCAGAGCGTTCAAGACGGCCCGCGAGCCCCCCCCCCCCGAGAAGCCTCCAGAAGGCCCTGAAGAGGAGGCCAAGCCCCCAACGGCCCTCACGCTCCCACGGGGCCTCTGAGAGGCGCCTGGACCACGACTCAAGCACGTTGGCGGGATGGGCCGATTACCACTGGATCCGCCGCACCATATGCATGTCACAAGTGTGCGTGCTGACTGGTTTTCAAATTTGTTTGAAACCTTCCAACACTTCCCAACGGGGTCTCGGCCAATCCCGCCGGCCTACCAGAAAACCATCAAAGAAAATCATTCGTCCGCCTCCCAAGACGCCCCAGATGGCCTCCAAGATGGCCTCCGAAACGGCCCAAGATGCCCTCCAGACGGCCCAAGAGACATCCAAGACGCCTCAAGAGGGCTCCAGGCGGACCTCGAGGAAACCCAAATCTTTCATACTCCTAAGGTTGCTCGTTGCTTACAACATTCTCGCTTTTTTGGGCTTCCGACGCTCCAAGGCTCCGTAGGCCCCCAAATTGGCCCCAAGACCGCCCGAGAGGCCCCCATGAGGCCCTCAAGACGGCCCATGGGGGACCCAAGAAGCCCCACAAGACGGCCTCACAGACCTCCAAGACTGTCCTAAAGCGCTCAAAAAAAGGGATCCACGACGGCTCATCGAGACCCCCAAGACGGCCGCCGAAGGCCAAGAGGCCCCTGAGAGGCCACCAGGGGCCCTCAAGAGGTCCCCAAGAGGCCCCTCAGAGGCCCTCAAGCCTCAGGAAGGCCTCGAGAGGGCATCAAGAGGCCTCCTCTAGCTTGGCCCAACGTTGGGCCGAATGGGCGCTTCTAACAGGCAGGTGGCGAAGGTGGTTCGCCGTAGGCGTCTCCGATAATATCGAGAAATGTGTTCTCTTGCTGCTGAGGCGTTTGGTGTTGACCCCACGCATGTCCAGGATTGTGAACCTGGCTAATTGCCGTACTCTTGACTCCCCTGTTCAACCACCTATAATCGATGCCAAGTGGAATCGCACTAAGCTTGGGATGCCGGGCAACACAATTCTGTGTGAACCAATGGGCGATGCGCGTGTCGTTGATGAAATCTTCGAAATCATGCTGTGACCACTTTAAATGTGTCCCGCCAGTCTTCAAATGCCCGTCTGTATCAAACGGCAACGATGTGACTGCTGCGCCCGTGACGAGCACAAAAGAAATATCCTTTGGAATTGTAGGCCACACGTTCTTGACGAAACTCCCAAGAGCGCTGCTGATTACATATACGGTGCTGTGATTCTTGATCTTCCCTATGTAATCATCTGGATCCACTTTGGGCGCATCATTGTCGGGCTTCGACGGCCGCACATCCATAGCAGTAAGAAAACCATAAGAATTGACGAACTCAGTATTACATTCGTCAGTCTCCTGGCAGCTTGGCGCGCTCTCCTCGTGCGGTCTTCTCACCAGCACAGCGCTCACGTCTGTGACTACCAGCGCGACACTCAGGGTCACAAGGACCTTAGAAGGAACGCACATGGCCAGGATCGTGCCGACCACGAAGCAGTACGGCGGGTGAAATCTAGTACGTGGAAGACAATCGAATAGACAATCGCCCCGGACCTGGGCGGCTTGATCCAGAATGGGTACGGGGTCCCCAGGTGCAGTCTTGGCAGCTGGAGGGAGGGAGAGATGGAGGGAGGGAGGGGAGGGAAGGATGGAGGGAGGGAGGGGAGGGGAGGGGAGGGGAGGGGAGGGAGGGGAAGGGAGGAGGAAGGAGGAGGAAGGGAGGGAGGGAGGGAGGGGAGGAGGAGAAGGAGGAGGAGGAGGAGGAGGAGGGGAAGGAGGAGGAGGAGGAGGAGGAAGGAGGAGGAAGAGGAGGAGGAGCGGAAGGAGGAGGAGGAGGAGCAGGAGGAAAATGAAGGAGGAGGAGGAGGAGGACTCTCTTAGTGTCTGTCAGTGCCCTCTTGGGGGCCTCCTCGAGCCCCTCTGGGGATCTCCGAGTGGCGCCGGCCGCCTGGCCCTTCCCTTCCAAAGCAGATGTGCACTCACGATCTGGGGCATTACAACGGGAGTCAGTCCACAAGAAACCTTCCATCAGAAACCCAACCCTGAGACCCCAGGACGGCCACTAGTTTTTGGCGTGGGACCGTCACGTTTTCCATCGCGAAACCATCGAAAACCCAAGAAACCCAGGGCACCCTGGAGGCAAGCAGGGTTCGGGGGCGCGCAAACATGGATGAGCGATCCATGGCTTTGGCGCGCGGTCGCCCAGTCCATGGATCCGGGGAGGTGCCCTCCCCAAAATGCGGCCACTGCCGGCTCGCTGGGCGGCGGAAATCCGCGATTTCCCATGGAAACGGGGCCCGTCGCTAATCCACGCCCCTTTAATCCATGTTTGCAATCGCCTGAAGGGTGTTTCTTGGCATGGGCCCCCACTGTAGGGCATTATTGCATCACGGCGTTACGGCGTGTTCATGCGTGCTCGAGTAGTTTGGCCATTCTGGTCTTGCTGCGTCGACGTACGTAAAGATTGTTCAAGAAGACGCGATTGAAATTGTGAGGTGCGTTCCACCCGGGAAACAATCGCAGTCCCCTGCGACGAACGACGGTGGCACCGAAATGCACTCTAGCTAACCCAGAACCACGCACAGACCAACCTGCAGTAGGGGAGCCCGAGCGCGAGATCCTGGTTCGTGAGGCAAATCGGAGCAGGACTGTCACGAGGACGCGGCCAAGGACAAGAAGGGAGAGGGGGCAGCGTGGCTCCCCAAAGCGACTGTCACGCACATCGCACACCACCTGGCTGGAGGGACGGCACCATGCGAGCGGTCATCCGGCGCGGGCACGGCTGCGCTCGAAGCCCGTGAATCACTCCGAGAACAAGCATGCTCATGCAACGACATGGGACAAGGAAGCCAGCTCGCAACACAAGCCACAAATGATTCAACAATTGAAACAGAAAACAAATGGCACCACCCCACCTACGGCCCCACGGGCCGCTGGCGGGGTGGCGTCGTTTGTTTTTTGTCGAACAAGATATCTTGAACTCCTCAGCCCCCGGGGGAAAGCCCACATACACCGTACGGGCAGCCTGCAGGGCCACGCTCTCAGGCGAGGCGACCACAGCCCTAGCGCGACGCATAAAGGCAACGACAGAAATGTCAAGTGAAATGTCAAGTCAGAAGGCTTGCACCAGACGGCGCGCTAGCAGAGATGGGAAAATGCACTACATGTACCAAGATCGCACGACCGACGCCAAAGCTCGCGCTGCACCGCCCTCCAGGCGGAAGTAATCAGCAAGGCGAGCGGCGGAGCCAGACACACGCAGACAATTGCTCATCACCATGTTGCCCCAATTCTGTCGGGGCGGGCCTCTCTTCCGAGGTCCTGATGGCGATCGTATGTCAATGCTGTCAGGTTCAAACACTAACGTGCGCGCCGGGTCTGTGCTGGGGCGTCTCGCAAGCTTGCCCACGAAGAACATCTGATGTTTACAGATTTGCTCGCTCAAAGACCGCTGCTCCGCTATGCTCAAAACTGTGCAAGTCGAAATTCTACTGTAATATGAATGTGGCACGCGGAAAATCCTCCTTAGATGCTGGGCTTGAAATCCGTCAATTCTCCGGCGTTCGGCCTGATTCAAGCAGAAAGTAAACAGAGAATATGTTAATTTACTACGCATGCGTTAGAAATACGCACTTTATGGCGGCGGGACAATGCAGAATGGGACCAGATTGCGCTCAGCACGTTGAAGTCTTGCCTGGCCGCACCGAGTCTACGGTTAAGCCCTGCGCCGCTCCGACCATCTGCGGACAACAACGCGCCTAAGTATACTAAGCTGCTGGTTTCCTTCGCCGCCTCACCTGCGCCATTGACAAGATGAGCTCCGATGCGAACGCGCATCACTTCAACCTTGCGCCAATTCAGGCTCAGTCCATAGTGTCGCCCGCATTCCTCTATGCAGAACATCAGATCTTGGATGATGTCCGGATTGCCGTCCAGCAGGAGAGTGTCGTCAGCGTACACCAACTCCCTGACAAAATGCGGCTGTGGCACATTCAGCATGCGGCTGTGGAGCGACAGAAATAACAGCAGCCAATCAACAAACAACTTTAAGAGGGGAAGAGGAGGAGGAGGAGGAGAAAGAAGACTAAGAAGAAATATGATAAGAACATGATGAAGACTAATCGTACTAATATTACGAGTGCTAAGAATAATAAGAAGAAATATAACAATGATGCGAAGAAACAATAAACAAAAGATGATAATCCGCCGGCCTCCTTGTGGGGCCATCAGGCTGTAGGACGAAGGTTTGCTGTTCCCTGCACCAGTTCCAGTTTCCAGTTTTCACTGTTACAGTTCTGCTTCTTGCTGCTTACCTTTCCTTGTTGATGGACCGCGCGAGGGGGGGGGAGTCGAGAAGGAACCTAGTTACCACACCCGAATCGGGTGCTCTGAATTCCTGGGGGGGGCGTGGGACACGTAAAAATACATGACATTCGCGCCCCCGAGGCCATAAACCCTCACAAATTAAACTAGAACCATCGCGCGCGCTTCGCGCGCGCTCAGGTTCTAGCCCAGGCTGGGGGCGCGCTAGAAGATCTTGGACAGCGCTATCAAGCACAGGCGCGTGACATAGTCGTGCCTCCTGAGGGCCTCTTGGGAACCTCTTGGGTCTTCGTGGGGGCATCTGAAGGGCTTCTGGGGGTTTCTCCGTGCTTCCTCAATTGGCTGTTGGAAGCACCTCTTGGGTGCGTATCGGGGGGCATCTTGGGGCTTCTTGGGGTCCCTTAGGGGCATCGTCAAGGTTCTCCGGGCAGTCGGAAAGTTATGTTCTGCAGTCTGAAGCAGTCAATTGGCCGTCTTGGCTGCGTGGAGGCCAGGCGTGAGACCACATTGGGGCAATCCGGAAGCCTCCCGGGGCCCGCTTGAGCCGTCTGGGGAGCCTCTGGAGGCCCTCCTGGACTGGTTTGGACCTCCCAGGCCGCCCCGTCCTCCCATGGGGGGTCGGAGGCGGCGGCCTCCAAGGCCCAGGACGCGGAAACCCTGTAAAAACATAAGGAAAATGAGCCCCGGTCCCCCCATGGAGGGTCGAGGCAGCTGTTTTCGGGCCCCGGGCCTGCTATGCGTATGCCTGTCTATCTGTCTGTCTGTCCGTCTGTATGTACGCAAGATTGGCACCGAAACCCCAAATTCGAAACAACTGGGTGCAAACGGTGAGCGGTGAACCTGGTCACCGCCGGAAGCCTCGTAGAGTTCCTCGCGCGCGTTGTGTTCCTGGTGGCCACAGGTCTTCGCTCCACAGAATGCCTCACTGGCAAAGTGCCGCATAGCGTCTCTCCGCCCATTCGGGACACCCCTCGCCTGAAACATGCCGTGGTCCCGCGGGTAGCTGGCTGGTCTGATTGGCGTCAGCAGCTAAAGTTCTTGTCCCCCGAAGCATACTAAAGCGCTGGGGCATAAGCACTTTTCGCTTCACGCGGCTAAGAATACAGCGTTTGCACATGCTTTGTGACTTCAAAGACTTCACGACGAGCTCAATGGAAGTCGCGGAAGAGTCTTCTAGGAGCCCTCTTGGGGCAGTCTTGCGATCCTCTTTTGGCGTCTTGGGGCCTTCTCGGCCCGTCTTCGGCCTCTGCGAACTCCCTTGAGCCCTGTTTGGAAGAGTCTTTGGGCTGTCCTGGTCTGTCGTGAGGCTCTTTTGGGACCATCTTGGAAACCTTTCGGGGGCATCTGAGTCCCACGCAGCCCTCTTGGATTCATCATGAGAGGACGGAAATGACACGATGACTACTAATAAGACTGCCGCATGGTTTGACTTATGCTGGTCGCCCAGATATCATCGTGGGACCCTGGGGCCATCTTGGATGCATCCTGGGGCCCTCTGGGGCTGCCCTTGGGCCCTCTTAGGCGACGCTGGCAACGCTTAGAACCTTTTTACCTAACAGCGAAGACTGATAGGTTTCTAGTGGGATCAAAAGAGAGCAGCAGATCACTCCACAGGGGGGTCCGGGCAGGTGTTGGGAGTTGCCGGGCGGCAGTGAGCCGGGCTCGTTTTTCACCAACAGTCACACACTTCGTGCTCTTCGCCTTCCCAGAACTCCATTCCCAGGCCACATTCTGGGGGGCCGGATGCAACTGTAGGCCACTTCGTGCTCTTCTATTTCCCAGAACTCCATTCCCGGGCCACATTCTGGGGGGCCGGATCCAACTGTAGGCCACTTCGTGCTCTTCCATTTCCCAGAACTCCATTCCCGGGCCACATTTTGGATGCCCGGAGCCAACTGTAAGCCACTTCGTGCTCTTCCATTTCCCAGAACTCCATTCCCGGGCCACATTTTGGATGCCCGGAGCCAACTCTAGTCCACTTCCTGGTCTTCGAGTTCCCAGAACTCCATTCCCGGGCCACATTTTGAATAGCCAGACGCTTCATACTCCTTCCGCCACAGCTGTGTTTGGTTCAGGACTTGCTAGTGACACTGCAGTCCTCTGCATTCAATCGTGCCACTGCATTCATTCACTGCAGACCACTGAGTTTTGATTGCAATGGCGTTCCCCTGGCCGTACCCCCATGTCCAACGTTCATCCGCAGCCTCTGCTCCGCGAGGCTCGTCCGAAGTGTCGCCGCCTCGCGGTGCTTCTCAGCCTGCGCCGCCTCGCGGTGCTTCTCAGCCTGCGGAGGAAGGTGGACAGACGCCTGGTTCTGGCGCTGTGCAGCCTGCGTCTTTCACGGTCGCCTCGTTCAATTTCGGGTTCGAGCAGGGCATGATGACTGGTAAGCAGGCGGCCACTCACTGCGCTAACTTCGGAAGGTTGTGCGCCACGATAGTGGAGACCGCTGATGCTGATATGGTCTGTGGCTGCGAGGTCGGTGCGTTCCGTGAAGGCTTTCGCCGAGCAGGGATCAACGTGACAGAGATCCTCAGTAAGCCTTTCGGTGATGGCATTCGCTTCTCGGAGGTCGACAACTACTTGACTCTCTGGGGGTTCCGCGGTGCTTCTCAGCCTGCGGAACTGTTTCTGGATTACAGCAAAGTTTACAGGCCTCCTAGCGGCCGAGAGATTGATGCTGTTATTTCACATTTTGAGGTGAACAAACCAGGCCATGACAAGTTCCACGTGGTGATCGCCAACATGCACATCGTGTGCGGCAAGAAACCGCCGACCATCCAGACTCGAAAGCGGACAGTTCGCCATCTCCGCTTGCACCTGGACGGCCTGGCCAAGATTCTTGAGAATCTAAACCAGGCAGTCGTTCTGCTTGTAGTCGGCGACGACAACCTCACTTTCCAGGAGGCGCGGGAGGCTTACCAGCGCCAGCAGAACGACGAGAAGGTATGGGAGGTCCATGCCACTCCGGCCGACCTCAAAGGCGACCACGTCGCGGTCTGCGGAGCAGTCGCCCGTTTCTGCTCCATTGCCGTTGGCGCGTCTTTTACGGATCGTGGCATGCGCAACGACGCACACGATGCGGTGGCGGTTGTGCTCACTCTCCCTGGTGCTATTCAGCCTGGGGAGAGCAAGAGGCGGAAGATTGTCGTCGAAAACGTCTCCGACGCCGACGTCAGCGTACAGGCGGACCGCGAGTCTTCTGTGCATTGGGATCGGTCGCCGAGTTCTACTCCTCCGCTTTCACCGACTTCACCGGGTGATCCCGACTACGTCGAGGATGTCGTTCAGAATCGCGCGGACGACTTGCACAGGGAGCTGAGGCAGCTTTGGGACGACAGGTACGACGAGGAGTACGATCCGAAAGTCCTCCATCATCTCAGTCTCTTGCTTTTCAAAAAGAGGAAGTCCACGGAGCCAGCGGACACTAATCCAGCTGGCGCTCCTCAGCCTGGCTCGGAATATGACGCGGCCTTTGCGTCTCAGGAGGAGACTGGCCGAGCCATTCTCTCTGTCCTTAAGCTTCGACATGACTTTCTGCGGAGCAAGAACATCGACGACATGCGCTACGTTCTCACGGAGCCTGAGCGCCAGGAATTGGTCAGAGTAGCTCGCGACCAGTACGAGCAGTCGCGGCAGCAGCGTGCGCTTCAGGAACGGGATATCGAAAAGGGAAAAGCGAAAGGCAAGTCTGCGCCACAAGGGGGCCATGCGGTTCCGCAGGGTCCTAACAAAGGGCCAGGCGGTAAGAAAGGTTCTCACGGTGCTTCTCAGCCTGCGGGAAAAGGTGGCCAGGCCAAGGGTGCAGGTCTGGGTAGCGTCGCCAAGTTTGTGAAAGACCAGAAGCGTAAGCGGTGGCATCGCCATTTGCAACGTGTGGCCGGTACCAAACAGATCTGGGAGGTGCTGGCCTTCTCAGGGCGCTTCGACGTTGATTGGCTAACGCAAGCGTTGCAAGCTGATCACAGTGAGGGCCGTGATGCAGCAGTTCCCGAGGAAGCTCTGCGGCAACAGCGGCGCCGGCTGCACCACCAGAAGGCCGAGGCCATCGCGCGCTACAACGAGGGGGAGCGGCTTTCCCTCCATCTGTCTGCCCAGGCTGGCCAGCCAAAGCCGAACTTCACGCGCAGGCAGCTGGACGTGTTGCAGATGTTTGAGAGCGGAGCGCTGCTTCAAATCCGCAACCAAGCGATTCTGGCGTTGGGGCACGGCCGTCTGTTCAGGGCCGATGGCGACTACCTGGACATCGGCGGCAGCACGGGCGGTGGCTCCAGGCGCATCATCGATTCTTGGCAGCCGCCGGACTGGCGTGACTTCCTCCAAGACGATCAGGACATCTGAGTTTTGCAAGTCTCCCTGCCCGCGGTGCTTCTCAGCCTGCGGTCTGCCGCTCTCCAGCTGCGGTCTCGAGCAGTAGTGTTCGAAAGCATGCGAGTTCCTGCGGTGCTTCTCAGCCTGCAGGTTTCGCAGCCTGCGCTCTGCAGTACAAGTGCTTTTCAGCATGCGACATCCTGCGGTGCTTCTCAGCCTGCAGGGTTCGCAACGTGCGGTTTGCAATGCATTCCTTTTCAGCATGCGAGTTCTTGCGGTGTTTCTCAGGCTGCAGGGCTCCGAGGCTCTTCGCTTCGATGCCAATGTTTTCAGACACCGTAGCTCCGTTCCGTAAACATCTTCCAAGAGCCGCTCGCAACCTTTTGCAGCTGGCTGTCTGCAGACGTAGTCTGTCTCAGCATGCGAGCTCCCGCACGCTTCGCCGGCTTTTGCTGCGCGGACAATTTTCTCACGCACGTCAGCGCCGTTTGTAGGCGTCAGAAAACATGTAGACATTCACGAAGGGCTTAGTCTGTATATCGTCACATCATTACATACGCAGTCGTCGAACACATCGGTGTACATTCAGCGCTTTGTCCTTCTACAGCATTCTTTCCGTTGATAACAGTGTTCTGATGGGTTCGCTTCGTTCTAAAAGCGTTGCTAGCAGTATCTCGTTTGCGGACAACTCATTCTATATCAACTCACTGATACCGAGTTTCCTTTCACCATAAGTGAATGCATACCAGTGTATGTTGGTTACTACAAAAGTGGGTTCCTACAACCGACTTCATGATCGCTATCATCATCGCAGATTTCACTCATCCTCATCACCACGACTGGTTCACGTTGGCCTGCGGTGCTTCTCAGCCTGCAGTTCCTTTCGTTACACTGTAGTTGAAGCCGTTCATGGCAGTGACTCGTTTAAAGACAACTTTAGTATTGGGGGAAGTGTCGATAGCAGCGTTTCTTTTTACTTATACAAGCGTTGATAGCAGTGTCTCGTTTGTGGACAACTCATTATATATCAACTCATTCATACAGAGTTTCTTTTCGCAGCAAGTGAATGCACAGCAGTGTATCTGCATTACTGGCCCCCACTCCATTATCACTATCATCATCAACGATTTCCTACACGCGTGTGCGCGGCGGTCGCCATGAGTGAATAGTTTGCAGAGACTTCTCGCATTGATACCCATGGGTCACTTCAGAGTGAACTCATTTGTGATCTTCTTTCATTGGAAGTTGAATCGGTTGATGGCAGTGCCTCGTTTAAACTCCACTTTGGTATTGCTAGTAGTGTCAATGCCAGCGTTTCTTTTTAATTGTGCAAGCGTTGATAGCAGTGTCTCGTTTGTGGTTAGTTATAACAGCGTTGACAGCAGTGTCTCGTTTGCGGACACCTCATTGTACATCAACTCGCTGATACCGGGTTTCCTATCAACACCATCATCATCATCCTTAACCATGTTTGCTCGAGTTTCACCTGGCCGTCCAGCCGCGGCGGTGCTCCTCAGCCTGCCTTGTCACAATGCCAGCGCGCGGCAAGGCATCGCCCCCGCCACCCCCGGCCCCGTGCGATGGCCCGTGGGAGATTCTGCCGGATCCGCCCGCACCGACTCCTCAGCCAGGTGTCGACGTGGTCTTTGAGCAGGCTCACCTCGAAGACATCCGCCGTACACCAGGGATGGGCGGCAAGACCGCCTGCCAGTGGCAGCGCGCGCTGCGCGCCGAGTGCATTGTCAACAACTTGTCGTTCAAAGACGTAACAAACGACCCGTCCTACGACTGGAAGCAACTGCTTCGGTCTGCCGCTCCGGGTTTCGCTGAGCGCATAATCGGGCAGGGCATCGCCCAGGTTCTCTTTCGCATCATCGAGACAGAGCGCGACCCTAACTACTCCAACACGGATGGCCACGGCAGGCACTTCTTCGAGTTCCGTCGTGCAGACGGTTCAGCCATGCGCCTGCATTACCATAAGAACGGCCGACCCGATGAGCCCACCTATGTCGGTCCACCACGCGCCGTTGCTCAGCCTGCCGTGCCTGAGCCTGGCGCTGCTCAGCCTCATGTTCCTCGTGGCGGCGCTGCTCAGACTGCCGTGCCTGACGGTGGCGCTGCTCAGCCTGCCGAGACTGGCGGTGATGCCCCACTGCTCTTCACACAGGAGCACCTGCAAGAGGCAGCCTGCTCGCGCCAGATTGTGGGCCGCGACGAAGCCAGCGCCGCTCTCCAATCGCTGTTGCACTACCACCATGGCGAGACTGCCCCAGGTGCTGTTGACATCACCGATGGCTCAGCATTTGACTGGCTTCGATGGGTGGCACATATCGAAGGTGCGCGCGACGTCATCCGCAATGGCGTCCACAGGGTCTACGCTGTCCGCTGGAATCCGCACTGGGCTCCAGAGGCCGTCTTCTGCTACGGCAACAACACCTACAGCACACTGGTGCCCCGCAAATCGCGCTACACAGGCTCGTGGAGCCACGCGCGAATTGTGACTCACCGGAACGCCAATTGGGTGACCGAACCGTTGCTATCTGCGGCCCCTGTGGCAGCTACGCCGTGGCTGGTGTTGCGGGATCAAATAACCTGGGAGTGATCTCTGGCAAACGAGATGTGGTGCTTCTCAGCCTGCACTCATGTGACACGCAATGCCGTGCCCTGCAATCGCGTGGTGTTTCTCAGCCTGCACTCGCAGGTCCTTCGGAGGTCAATTGTTATGAGTTCGGCACGGTCTCGGTCAAGTACAGCGTGCTGTGGGGATCCCGAGATGGGGCCTGGCTCAAGGTGCTCAAGACGTACTGGAGTGTCCCAGAGCCGGAGTGCCAGCTGATCCTCGGGAGTTGGAACGGCATTTTCAGGCCGTGGCCGGACACGTTCTGGATCAGGACGGGGGGTCCGAGCCCGAGATAGATGCTAGCGCTCTGCAGTACAAGTGCTTTTCAGCATGCGACATCCTGCGGTGCTTCTCAGCCTGCAGGGTTCGCAGCGTGCGGTTTGCAATGCATTCCTTTTCAGTATGCGAGTTCCTGCGGTGTTTCTCAGGTTGCAGGGCTCCGAGGCTCTTCCCTTCGATGCCAATGTTTTCAGACACCGTAGCTCCGTTCCGTAAACATCTTCCAAGAGCCGCTCGCAACTTTTTGCAGCTGGCGGTCTGCAGACGTAGTCTGTCTCAGCATGCGAGCTCCCGCACGCTTCGCCGGCTTTTGCTGCGCGGACAATTTTCTCACACACGTCAGCGCCGTTTGTAGGCGTCAGAAAAACATGTAGACATTCACGAAGGGCTCAGTCTGTATATCGTCACATCATTACATACGCAGTCGTCGAACACATCGGTGTACATTCAGCGCTTTGTCCTTCTAGCTGGGTCGCTTCGTGCTGAGGCTGAGGCTGATGCAGGCTGAGGCTGAGGCAGGCTGAGGCTGAGGCCGAGGCCGACGGCAGACTGAGGCTGAGGCTGAAGCAGGCTGAGGCTGAGGCTGAGGCAGGCTGAGGCTGAGGCTGAGGCAGGCTGATGCTGAGGCAGGCTGAGGCTGAGGCTGAGGCTGAGGCTGAGGCAGGCTGAGGCTGAGGCCGAGGCTGAAGGCAGACTGATGCTGAGGCTGAAGCAGGCTGAGGCTGAGGCTGAGGCAGGCTGAGGCTGAGGCAGGCTGGCTGAGGCTGAGGCAGGCTGAGGCTGAGGCTGTGACTGCGACTGCCGTTGCCACTGCGACTGTCCTCGCGAATGCGACAACGACTGCGAGAACAGCAGAATTCTACAACTGGATTCTCATCCGAATCTTAAGGGGAATGCTTCCAGATATGCTCCTACACATGGCTGTTAGGTTGCTTTGCCGGCATAATTCCATGTGGAGCAACATGTACCAGGCAATGTCTGCGGTGCGAACGGCCATGGGCCCCCCCTGCTATATGCGGGTGTATCCCACCGCCATCTCACATTTCTGCCAAGCTACGCACCTGGCAGCATGGAGACGCACCGTAAAGCATGCACTGCCTGCAATGCGAGCGGGAATGGTGCAACCTTCTATTTGCGGGTGCATGCCGCTCTGCCCTCACAGCTTGTGCAGCAAAGCTACGCGCCTACTCGTTACAGCAAATTGCGATGATGAGAAAAAAGCGGAGTTGCAATGCCGCGAGCAGAAGCGATGAGGCAATTCGCCGAAGTGTGGGGAACTCTTTGGAAGCATCTAGGACAGTGTTGGTGCTAACTTGGGACGCCTCTTGGACCGTCAAGGGCCCTTTGGGGGCCGTTTTGGGGCCCTCTTGCGGGGGCAGCTGGACCCCCTGGGGGCCTCTTGGGATAGGGGTCAGAGTCTGCTTGACTAATTACCTGTCGGGGTCTCTTGGCATGCTTCTCGGGCGCGTCCTGGAACCAATTTTAAAGTCCCTTGGGGCTCGTTGGGGGCCGCCTGGGGGACTCTCGCGGTCTCTTCGGATCTCTTGGGGTCCTGCTGGCAGTCTCGGTGGGGCACTTGGGGCGGAGGGCTCGTGTAAGTGAGTTGGGGGTCCCCCTCTTGGGTCGTCTTGGGCACCTCTTGGACCCTCTTGGGCTCTCTTGGAATGTCTTGAGGCGCTCCTGGGATGCTCTTGGGCCGTTTTGGGACGACCTTGGGGGCCTCTTGGGCCATCCTGGACGCTCTTAAAACAAAGAAATTACGAACAACAGACCAGGGGGAAAAAAACATGATGTCCGAAGAGAGTTCGGTAACTTTGGTCATCGAATGCCTCTTGAGGAGCATACCGGAGCCTTGTTGGGGCGTCACCTTGGTGGCCTCTTGGGCCGTTTTGAGGCCTTCTTGGTGGCCCCTTTGGACCGTCCTGGGGGCCTCTTGGAGCGTCTTGGGGCCTCGTAGGTGCATCTTTGGGGCATCTTTGGGATACTCTTGGGGCTTTCTGGAGCTATTCCGGTGCCGTTACGATGCCTCGGAAGGCCAAGAGGGGGGCGAGTGGCGCATGGACAGCAATCAAAGCTATTCCTAAGGTTCTTGAAAGGCTTTGGCATTTACACTGGGGGGGGCTCCTGGGACGACCTGGACACTCCAATGGGAGAGCCCCCAGGAGCTCCCAAGACTGCTGTGGGAGGAATCCACTGGGAAGCCCTGCGAAGCCCCTGCGACATTCGATGGAAACTCCGGGGGGAGATCCTGGGAGGCTCCAGAAGCCATCTCGGGGGCCTCTTGTGCCGTCTTGGGCAGGTCATGGCGGTTTGGGGGGGTCTCTTGGCGTCGCTTCAAGTACGCCTACGGCCATCTTCACACATTCGTGGCTGAAACATCCTTTCCTGGAGTCCGAAAACATGCCCCGCACCCCAGCGGCTGAATGCGATAACAGGGGAGGGAGGTTAGAAAAGTCTGAGGCCCTGGGCCGCTTGCCCCGGGACGCCGATGACATTGCCTGCAGCATCGTCACCATCATCGTCACCACCCTCACCCCCACCCCCATAACCATCACCATCACCATCACCATCACCATCACAATCACCGTCACCACCATCATCATCATCATCATCATCATCATCATCATCAGCATCATCATCATCAGCAGCATCATCATCGTAATCATCATCGTCATCATCATTATCGTCGTCGTCGTCACCACCATCCTCCTCCTCCTCCTCCTCCGGATCATCATCCCCACTCTCATCCTCATCCTCCTCATCATCATGACCACCATCATCATCAGCATCATCATCATCATCATCACCATCATCATCATCATCATCATCATCATCATCATCATCATCATCATCATCATCTTCATCATCATCATCAGCATCACCATCATCAACATCATCATCAACATCAGCATCACCATCATCACCAGCATCATAATCATTCTCACCACTCTCATCAACATCATCATCACCCTCATCATCATCACGATCGTCATCATCAGCATCATCATCATCATCATCATCATCATCATCATCATCATCATCATCATCGTCATCATCATCATCACCATCATCAACATCATCACTGCCCGCATCGTTCACGTGTTCCCCTCCGTGTGGCCTTGCGCCCATCCTGCCACTGTGCCTGTTGTTAATCAGAAACCTCGTGTATGCCTGTTGGTAGCCTCTGGGCGACCGCATGAAGGCAGTCCTGCAGCCTCTTGGGGGTGATTCGGGGCCTTTGGGGCTCTCTGTTAGGCACCTGGGGAGCCTCCTCGTGGGTCCTCTTGAAGGTCGTCTCGGGAGCTTTCTGGAGGTTTCGAGGGTCCGCTCGGGGCGGAGGCCTCCAAATGGCATGTCTGTCGGAGTTCTCCTCTGGGGCCGCTCTCGGGGCTTCTTGGGGCCGTCTTGGGCGGTCTTGGGCGCCTCCGGGGCTCTCTCGGGGCTCTCTTGGGCGCCTCCTGAGGCCCTCTCGGGCTGCCTTGGAGCTGTCCTGTGGGCCTTTTGGGCCAGATGGGGTTCGCATCCCGCCCCCTCTCCTACTTCGGCACACCTCTCACACGGAGCGTGGCCCACATGGATCTCTACCTGCGGCCCCAGAGGCAAAGTTCGCACTGCGACCCCCCCCCCTCCGCCGCTGGCCGTTGCGGAACACCCCATCACGCGGGCCGTGCCCACAAGGAGCACTACCTGAAGGCCCAGAGACAAGGTTCGTACAACGCCCCCCCGCCTACGTCGGCACACCCGTCACACAAATCATGCCCCAGAAGGAGCTTCACCTATGGGATCAATGGGCAGCTTCGCATGGCGTTCCCCCGTCCATTTCAGAACATCCCTCGCACGGGTCGTGCCAGGAGGAGGTCCACCTGCGGCGTCAAAAGGGTTTTTGCGCGGTGGCATCCAAACTCATTCGGCACACCCTGCACGCGGATCGTGCCTCACAAGGAGTCCAGCGCACCCGTGCACGCGTGCTCCGCAGCAGCCATCTTTCCGCATTGCCCCGCGGCGCGCAGTGTATGAAGAGAGACCCGCGCCCTGAGCGAAGACAATTTGGCCTCCCGCAGGGGCCCTCCCAGGGCGCATCTTGGAGTCTTCGTGGGACGTTTTCGTGGCCTCTTGAGCCGTCTTATTCGCGCGTCTGCGGCCTTGTCAGTCCGCTCTGGTCGCTTCTAGCCTCTGGAGCTGTTTGGGCGGCGGGGAAAAGGCCAAGGAGGCCCAGGAGGGCACGCACGGGGTCAACAATGACGTGGGCCAGGGGGGGGGGATCCGGGAGGGTGTCTGGGCCTTGGCCCCTGGGCCCCTGGTACCCCAGCACTGATATCTATATCTATATCTATATCTATATATATATATATATATATGTATATATATATATACTCGAACCACGCGCGCGCTTAACCACGCGCGCGCTTCGCGCGCGCTTAGGTTCTAGCAAGGATCGTCACCGTCGTCATCATGAACATCACCATCGCCATCATTCCCCCCGCCAGGGCTAATGTACATCGTTTCTGGATGCTTCTGGCCAGAATGCGAAAGGAGTTTCTGTAGTTAGAGTCTTTGGGGGAAGTCGCGGGGAAGCTTTTGTTGTCTTTGGTGTTGCGTCGCCAGGAGGTCTGGGCTCCCTCCTCCTCGTGTTCCTACCTCCTCTCTGGACGTCCGATGTCGTGATGCTTTCTGTGCGCGGCCCCTGGACCTCTCGACGACTTCCTGGGGATGTTTTTTTTTTCATCCTGAGTCGTTTTCTGACGGTCCCGGGACCCTGCGAGGGGCCCCGGAGGCCGAAAATTGACCGAAACCGCCGTCGTGATTTTTCCAAGACGTCGGAGGTCCAGGTCGTGCTTCCCGCCTCCCCAGACCTCCGACGTCGTAATTTTTGCGACCTCGGGCCCAGGAATCGATTGGGAAAACGCACATGGGAAGGCAAGAAATGATGGACCCATCATTTCGTACCTGTGCCTTGATCAGTGGGACGGGCTTCGCACCGCCGCACATCACAAGACACGCTCGAGCGGATCCAGCCGTGGCGACGTCGGGGACTGCAGAAGGTCGCAAGGACACGGAATCTGAAAGGAAGAAAGAGAAAGAGAGAGAAAGAGAGGGAGAGAGAGAGACAGACAGACAAAGAGCGAAGAGAGAGAGAGAGAGAGAGATGGAGAGAGAGAGAGAGAAGAAGACAGAGAGAGAGAGAGAGGCAGAGAGAGGAAATGGAGAGGAGGCGAGCTTGAGTCAACGAAAGTCGCAGGGAAGGGGGCAGGGGAAGAAGGCCAGAGAGCGCTGAAGGATACAAATACTGGAACCCTCTTGGGATTTTTTGGGGGGCCTCGTCCGGCCGCTCGCTGGGAGTTTGACGTAGCTTCTTGGGAGCCTCTGAACCTGTCGGGGGCCTCCTGGAAGCAGGTTCGAAGCATTGTGGGGGCCGATTTGGGGCTTCTCGGGGCCTCCTTTGGGCCTCTTGGGGGTCTCCTGGGGCCTCTTGAGGGGCCTCCTGGGGGCCTCCTGGCGGCCTCTTGGGGCGGAAGGCTCGAGCTTGCGGTTCGTGGTCCCCCTCTGGGCCCCCTCTTGGGCCCGTCTTGGGGCCCTCTTGGGCCATCTTGGGCGCCTCTTGGGCCGTCTTGGGGCCCTCTTGGGCTGTCCTGGGGCCCTCTTGGAAGCTTCTTGGGCCGTCTTGGGGCGGTCTTGGGCGCCTCTTGGGCCGTCCTGTAACGTCGGAAAGCCCAAAAGACAACTTTGTTGAAAATGTACGTTTTACGAAGGGAATGGGCCAATTTTTGCGTCTAGGGGCCCTCTTGGGACGCATGTTGGAGGCTTCTTGGGGCCTCTTGGGGGCGTCCTTGGACGTCTGGAGGCCATCTTCAGCATCTCGGAGCCCTCTTGGAGGCCTCTTGGAAGTTTCTTGGGCCGTCTCGGGCGCTTCTGGGGCCGTCTTGTCTGACCGGGGAGGCCTCCGGCAAGCCCCGACGAGCCTCCGGGCCCCCCGGAGCCCACATTTGCGATTTGCGGTCGAGGTCCCGGCCCCGGGCCCCCGGACCCGGTGCGCCGTTATATGTATACTACACTCGCGTTCCCGCGGCCATACACCTTTGTGAATTACATCATTGTCGCGTCCCCGAAGCCATAAACCCTTGCAACATACGCCATACTCGTGTTCTCGAAGCCATAATCCTTTGTAAGTTATACAATGCTTGCGTTCCCGAGGCCACAAACGCGCGCAAATCATTCAATATTCGCGTCCCCGAAGCCCCAAACCCTTGTAATTTACACAATCTTCGCGTATCCGAAGCCATACACCTGCGTAAATGATGCAATATTTGCGTCCCCGAGGCCATACACCCTCGCAACACACGCCGTACTCGTGTCCCCGAAATCATAATCCTTCGATATTTAGACAATGCTTGCGGCCCCGAAGCCACAAACGCGCTTAAATCAGGCAATATTCGCGTCTCAGAAGCCATAAGCCTTCGTACGTTATGCCTGATTCGCGTATCCGAAGCCATAAACCCTCGAAATACAACACCGAATTCAACAATATCATCAGAATCTCAATTTGTCTTGCCGATTACTCATCGTCTTCGCGTGAAGTCCCGACGCTGTTTCACGGCGGCGCCACGGCCTCATGATTTCGCTCTTGCATTGCTCATTGTCCGAGAGAGAGGGCCGGCGGCAGGGGGCGAAACTCTTACGGATAACAAGAAGAAACCAAGGAGGCTCAATGCGCCAAGGCGCCTGACCGCCTGCGCCGCGTCCTGGCGAGCAGCCCGCGGAGAAGCTCCTGGGACTAACCTCGCGCATGGCGGCCTTGAAAATATGCCCCGCGTCAAGCTGAGACACGGCTTTGTGCCGCACAGCGACGTGTGCCCAGCACCGCAATGCCCCGGCACCGACAACCCATCGACTCTCTGCTGGTCATCGACGGAAAACGGCCATGTCCTGACGTGGATGCGGCCATGCCTGCTAGCTGCTATGCCCTGCATCTGCCACCGTGCCCACTGACACGACAAGGCCTGGCAGAATGCCGAGTGCTCTCCGACAGAGTTTCCGTAAGTCTTCCAAGTGCCCCCCCCCCTCCTCGACGCGCCTGCTTGACTGTACCCCCCGTACAGTAGGGGCCCGACCACAAGAAACCTTCCACAAGAAACCCAACCCTGAGACCCCAGGACGTTCACCGATTTTTGGTGTGGAAACGTCACGCTTTCCACTGCAAAACCATCGAAACCCAAGAAACCCATGGCACCCTGGAGGCGAGCACAGTGTTTCTTGGCATGGGCCTCCACTGTTAAGTCTTCCAAGTGCCCCCCCCCCTACTCGACGCGCCTGCTTGACTGTACACCCCCCCGAACGAGGCCGCATTGGCGGCCCGATGCCTCCCTGGTACTCTCGATATCTCTCCAAGGCCTTCAACCCAGGCATGTCAGCTAGGCCGCCAAAACGACCCAACACTGCCTCAAGAGGCAACCATCGGCTCCCAAGAAGCGCCGATAATCCCAAGAGGCTTCCAAGAGGTCCCCCAAACACCCCCAATATGCTTTTTAGGAGGCTCTTCAGAGGCCAAGAAACCAGACTACTATTATGCGCTTTGACGTGCTTCGTGTTGCACGCTCTACGGTCGAAAACCCACAGGGGCCATCACCAAGAGTCGGCTACATGCAAAAGTGACCGTGGGCAAGGATGACCGTTGGCGCGGCCTGAAGGGGGGCCCTTTGGGGACACCGACGAGCGCGCAAGCCGCTGCTACAGCGTCGCACTCAAAGGTCGGCAGGCTCCAAGAGGCCCGCACCACAGGTCGCTCTGGCAAAAGGTCACTCTTACGTGCAGTCGAGAGAGGGCCCCTAGCTGGCCCAGGATAGCCCCAAGAGGGCCCCGAGCTGGCCCAAGAGCTTTTCTGCAGCGGCCTAGAACTGCCCGAGGGGGCCATCGGCGTCCCGAAATGACACCTCGGATGGCCAAGAGACCTCCAGGATGGCCCCAAGACGGACCAAGAGTCGGGTGCTGCGAAAAGTGCCCTGCCTGGTCCAGGATGCCCCCAGCTTTCCGCTCCAAACTGGAGCCCCTGGGGCCCTGTGAGGGCCGCTCTGGAGGCCGTGGAGGCCTCCTCGGAAATCCTGGGGGCACCTTGGGCCCGGGACACTTCTAGCAACACCCGACGAGCCCAAAGACTGCCGCACAGGAGCCGAAGACAACCCCAAGCCAGCCCAACGAAGACCCAGGACGGCTCCTCCAGAAGTGGATACTAGAGGTGTCACATGTGACTGCCCTGTGGGCGGTGCTCAAAAGGTCGCCGCACAGAACGTTTCGCTGGTTCGGAAAATGTTTGCTCTTCGGGGTATGCAGCGGCTCAGGATGTATGTTACATGTTACGTCCTTCTCCCGCATGAACACATTCTTTACTTTTCCTCCTAGTCTGCCCAAGACGATCTCACGGAAAACTAAAACAACCACGAACCGATCGATATGTCACACGGGACGCCATGTTGGCGATGCTCAAAACGTCGCCACACAAACGTCCGTCTCTTCATCCTCCGCCTCCTCCTCCTGATTAGACACGTTGCATGCAAATTTGCGATACGGCAAACAAGAAACGGGAAGCACGCTATCCGGAGCTGGCTGCTGAGACGCTCGCTCAGTACGGAAATCGGTTCAAGTCGTCGGTCGCTTAACTTTGCACCCTGACCCTACTCTGATTCAGCCGCCCAATTACCCTTCGATCCTCATCCTACGGCAGGTGACCGCGACGGCGAGGCCCAAACAGGACCCCAGCCGAAGGAAACGCAGACAAGGGTGGAGGCGGTGCATCGCGGACCCGGGGCGCACAGCATACGCGGGCAACGCAAGTTCCTGCAAGCGGTGAGAGCAAGGCGTGTGGACCGACCCTTGCTCCCGTCTCTTGTTCTTCCTCATTCTCCTCGCTGGGGCCCGTGGGGCCATGTCGTGTACAACAAATGGTTGCCGACTTTGGCTCGCCTGCTGCGCACTGGCCATCGCTGCAACGGCTAGACGACTCTCGGCGCGCGGCCGTGGACACCAAGCGTTCTGAGCTGGCAGTGTGGCGAGACTTGCCGCAAGCAGCTGGATAAGAGACTGTATGTGAAAACTGCATGTGCGCACGATCAGCGATGCACTTTTTCATGGGAATCGCAACGTCAGGAACACAACGATCATTGAGGCACCGCGAGGGCGCAACTCGCGGGGGGGGAAGGTCGCAACCCAACCACGCTCGCGCTCGAACGTTGCGCGGTTGCGTTGCGCCCCCGCCCCCGCCTGGGCGCAACGCAACCGGGCCTCAGGAACACGTTCTCATCATCAACAACAGCAACAACAACAATCAGTTGACCATTCTGCGCCATGCTTCCAAATGTCACATGCATCCTCCTGGATACCAACCACCATCATGGGGGATTTTTCTGGCATGCGGGGTCCGATATTCCCTCACCCAGATCTCCCGCCCAAGAAGGTATTGCCACCACCTCTTCCGAGGAACCTCGACATCCACATTTCGGAAGGCACATCGCCATCGCAATCGCCTTGCGCACGCCACGCATCTCGGAGGAGGAGGAAGAGGACGAGGAGGGGAGGGATGATGAGGGACAGAAAGAAGGAAAACACAATGAGGATGGAGGAGAAGGAGGGGGAGGAAGGAGAAGGATTCGTAGTAGCAGTAGATGTTGTTATTGTTCTTGTGGTTGTAGCAG
>CAUYUJ010020842.1:30000-72500 GCA_963575745.1 Prorocentrum cordatum
TGTGTGCATGCAATTATCTCCCTCGCTCTCTCTCTATATGTAGACATACATGCATGCATGCATACATATATGCATGTACGCATGCCTGCAGGCATGCCTGCCGATCGACCTACTTACCTACCTACCTACCTACCTACCTACAGGTATACACACATGTGCATACACACATGCATGCATACGTAAGTATATACATACACATATTCATCTCATGGCCTTTCCCAAGGGGTGCACCTGGATTCATGATCGGTTCATTGGCACGCACTTGGCGCGCCCATGAAGCGTGACAGACGTCTCCCCTGTACTTGCGTTTGCATGCTCAGCGCACGATTAACGCTGCTCGCGGTTGGCGCGCATTTGGCGCGTCGACTGCTTCGCCGACTGGTAATTGACTTCCATCTGGTTGCCAGAAACTGCGGCAACAGGTGGGCTCTCTCAGGCTGTTCATGACCGTGCTTGGAACAAAAAAAGAAACAAAACCAAACCAGTAGGTTTCAGCACGCCAAGCACCTCTTGTGGCAAGACCACAGGGGGCGGCGGAGCTTCCGACGGCATCAAGCGGGCCAGGAACGCACCAAGACGGCCAACGAGGCCCCCGAGAAGCTCCCGAGAAGCCCCCGAAGGCCCCAAAGAGGCCCAAGGAGGCTCCCAAGACGCCTCCAAGAGGAGGGGGAAGAGGAGGAGGAGAAGGAGGAGGAGCGGAGGAGGAGGAGAAAGATGAGGAGGAAGAGGAGGAGGAGGGGGCATCTTGGGAGCCTCTGGGGGAACTCTTGGTGCTTCCTGGGAGCTTCCTGGGAGCCTCTTGGAAGCATCTTGGGGGCCTCCTTGGGCCTCTTGGGGGCCGTTAGGGGTTTCTCGGGGGCATCTTCGGCCGTGTTTGGGCATGCCTGGCCCGTCTGACGCCGTCGGAAGCCGTCTTGGGGGCCTCTTGGAGGCCTCTTGGGCGATCTTGGGGCGATCTTTGGGGCTCCTGGTCCTTCTCGGGCCGTCGGAAGGACGAAAAGAAACGAATGCCACATCCGTTAAAAACCTTAGGATGGTCAATGATGTGGGCCTCTTTGGGCCCTTCTGGAAGACGTCTTGGATGACTCTTGGGCCGTCTTAGAGGCCTCTTCGGCGCCTCTGCGTCTCTCTTAGAGCATGTTGGAGGCTTCTAGGGCGGACTTGGAGGCGTCTTCGAACCTCTGAGGCCGTCTTTGAAGCCATCTTGGACCATCTGGAGCGAACTTAGAGGCCATCTCGGGCCATCTGATCCGTCTTAGAAACCATCTTCGGCTATCTTGGAGCGAGAAAAGCATTGACAAATACATGTTCGGCGATGTTCCGGGCCCTTCCGGGTGGCCGTCGGGACGGGCCTAATCCCGAGGGAATTCTTTTACCTAACAGCGAAGACTGATAGGTTTCTAGTGGTCTCAAAAGAGCTCACAGATCACTCCGCAGGGGGGTCCGGGCAGGTGTTGGGGTGTTTCCGGGCGGCATGAGCCGGGCTCGTTTTTCACCAACAGTCACACACTTCGTGCTCTTCGCCTTCCCAGAACTCCATTCCCAAGCCACATTCTGGGGGGCCGGATGCAACTGTAGGCCACTTCGTGCTCTTCGACATCCCAGAACGCCACTCCCGGGCCACATTCTGGGGGGCCGGATGCAACTGTAGGCCACTTCGTGCTCTTCGACATCCCAGAACGCCATTCCCGGGCCACATTCTGGATGCCCGGAGCCAACTGTAGGCCACTTCGTGTTCTTCCATTTCCCAGAACTCCATTCCCGGGCCACATTTTGGATGCCCGGAGCCAACTGTAAGCCACTTCGTGCTCTTCGAGTTCCCAGAACTCCATTCCTGGGCTACATTTTGGATGCCCAGAGCCAACTCTAGTCCACTTCCTGGTCTTCGAGTTCCCAGAACTCCATTGCCGGGCAACATTTTGAATAGCCAGACGCTTCATATTCCTTCCGCCACAGCTGTGTTTGGTTCAGGACTTGCTAGTGACACTGCAGTCCTCTGCATTCAATTGGCCACTACATTCATTCACTGCAGTCCACTGAGTTTTGATTGCAATGGCGTTCCCCTGGCCGTACCCCCATGTCCAACGTTCATCCGCAGCCTCTGCTCCGCGAGGCTCGTCCGAAGTGTCGCCGCCTCGCGGTGCTTCTCAGCCTGCGCCGCCTCGCGGTGCTTCTCAGCCTGCGGAGGAAGGTGGACAGACGCCTGGTTCTGGCGCTGTGCAGCCTGCGTCTTTCACGGTCGCCTCGTTCAATTTCGGGTTCGAGCAGGGCATGATGACTGGTAAGCAGGCGGCCACTCACTGCGCTAACTTCGGAAGGTTGTGCGCCAAGATAGTGGAGACCGCTGATGCTGATATGGTCTGTGGCTGCGAGGTCGGTGCGTTCCGTGAAGGCTTTCGCCGAGCAGGGATCAACGTGACAGAGATCCTCAGTAAGCCTTTCGGTGATGGCATTCGCTTCTTGGAGGTCGACAACTACTTGACTCTCTGGGGGTTCCGCGGTGCTTCTCAGCCTGCGGAACTGACTCTGTGCGAAGACAGCAAAGTTTACAGGCCTCCTAGCGGCCGAGATATTGATGCTGTTATTTCACATTTTGAGGTGAACAAACCAGGCCATGACAAGTTCCACGTGGTGATCGCCAACATGCACATCGTGTGCGGCAAGAAACCGCCGAGCATCCAGACTCGAAAGCGGACAGTTCGCCATCTCCGCTTGCACCTGGACGGCCTGGCCAAGATTCTTGAGAATCTAAACGAGGCAGTCGTTGTGCTTGTAGTCGGCGACGACAACCTCACTTTCCAGGAGGCGCGGGAGGCTTACCAGCGCGAGCAGAACGACGAGAAGGTATGGGAGGTCCATGCCACTCCGGCCGACCTCAAAGGCGACCACGTCGCGGTCTGCGGAGCAGTCGCCCGTTTCTGCTCCATTGCCGTTGGCGCGTCTTTTACGGATCGTGGCATGCGCAACGACGCACACGATGCGGTGGCGGTTGTGCTCACTCTCCCTGGTGCTATTCAGCCTGGGGAGAGCAAGAGGCGGAAAATTGTCGTCGAAAACGTCTCCGACGCCGACGTCAGCGTACAGGCGGACCGCGAGTCTTCTGTGCATTGGGATCGGTCGCCGAGTTCTGCTCCTCCGCTTTCACCGACTTCACCGGGTGATCCCGACTACGTCGAGGATGTCGTTCAGAATCGCGCGGACGACTTGCACAGGGAGCTGAGGCAGCTTTGGGACGACAGGTACGACGAGGAGTACGATCCGAAAGTCCTCCATCATCTCAGTCTCTTGCTTTTCAAAAAGAGGAAGTCCACGGAGCCAGCGGACACTGATCCAGCTGGCGCTCCTCAGCCTGGCTCGGAATATGACACGGCCTTTGCGTCTCAGGAGGAGACTGGCCGAGCCATTCTCTCTGTCCTTAAGCTTCGACATGACTTTCTGCGGAGCAAGAACATCGACGACATGCGCTACGTTCTCACGGAGCCTGAGCGCCAGGAATTGGTCAGAGTAGCTCGCGACCAGTACGAGCAGTCGCGGCAGCAGCGTGCGCTTCAGGAACGGGATATCGAAAAGGGAAAAGCGAAAGGCAAGTCTGCGCCACAAGGGGGCCATGCGGTTCCGCAGGGTCCGAACAAAGGGCCAGGCGGTAAGAAAGGTTCTCACGGTGCTTCTCAGCCTGCGGGAAAAGGTGGCCAGGCCAAGGGTGCAGGTCTGGGTAGCGTCGCCAAGTTTGTGAAAGACCAGAAGCGTAAGCGGTGGCATCGCCATTTGCAACGTGTGGCCGGTACCAAACAGATCTGGGAGGTGCTGGCCTTCTCAGGGCGCTTCGACGTTGATTGGTTAACGCAAGCGTTGCAAGCTGATCACAGTGAGGGCCGTGATGCAGCAGTTCCCGAGGAAGCTCTGCGGCAACAGCGGCGCCGGCTGCACCACCAGAAGGCCGAGGCCATCGCGCGCTACAACGAGGGGGAGCGGCTTTCCCTCCATCTGTCTGCCCAGGCTGGCCAGGCAAAGCCGAACTTCACGCGCAGGCAGCTGGACGTGTTGCAGATGTTTGAGAGCGGAGCGCTGCTTCAAATCCGCAACCAAGCGATTCTGGCGTGCGGGCACGGCCGTCTGTTCAGGGGCGATGGCGACTACCTGGACATCGGCGGCAGCACGGGCGGTGGCTCCAGGCGCATCATCGATTCTTGGCAGCCGCCGGACTGGCGTGACTTCCTCCAAGACGATCAGGACATCTGAGTTTTGCAAGTCTCTCTGCCCGCGGTGCTTCTCAGCCTGCGGTCTGCCGCTCTCCAGCTGCGGTCTCGAGCAGTAGTGTTCGAAAGCATGCGAGTTCCTGCGGTGCTTCTCAGCCTGCAGGTTTCGCAGCCTGCGCTCTGCAGTACAAGTGCTTTTCAGCATGCGACATCCTGCGGTGCTTCTCAGCCTGCAGGGTTCGCAACGTGCGGTTTGCAATGCATTCCTTTTCAGTATGCGAGTTCCTGCGGTGTTTCTCAGGCTGCAGGGCTCCGAGGCTCTTCGCTTCGATGCCAATGTTTTCAGACACCGTAGCTCCGTTCCGTAAACGTCTTCCAAGAGCCGCTCGCAACCTTTTGCAGCTGGCTGTCTGCACGCTTCGCCGGCTTTTGCTGCGCGGACAATTTTCTCACACACGTCAGCGCCGTTTGTAGGCGTCAGAAAAACATGTAGACATTCACGAAGGGCTCAGTCTGTATATCGTCACATCATTACATACGCAGTCGTCGAACACATCGGTGTACATTCAGCGCTTTGTCCTTCTACAGCATTCTTTCCGTTGATAACAGTGTTCTGATGGGTTCGCTTCGTTCTAAAAGCGTTGATAGCAGTGTCTCGTTTGCGGACAACTCATTCTATATCAACTCACTGATACCGAGTTTCCTTTCACCATAAGTGAATGCATACCAGTGTATGTTGGTTACTACAAAAGTGGGTTCCTACAACCGACTTCATGATCGCTATCATCATCGCAGATTTCACTCATCCTCATCACCACGACTGGTTCACGTTGGCCTGCGGTGCTTCTCAGCCTGCAGTTCCTTTCGTTACACTGTAGTTGAAGCCGTTCATGGCAGTGACTCGTTTAAAGACAACTTTAGTATTGGGGGAAGTGTCGATAGCAGCGTTTCTTTTTACTTATACAAGCGTTGATAGCAGTGTCTCGTTTGTGGACAACTCATTATATATCAACTCATTCATACAGAGTTTCTTTTCGCAGCAAGTGAATGCACAGCAGTGTATCTGCATTACTGGCCCCCACTCCATTATCACTATCATCATCAACGATTTCCTACACGCGCGTGCGCGGCGGTCGCCATGAGTGAATAGTTTGCAGAGACTTCTCGCATTGATACCCATGGGTCACTTCAGAGTGAACTCATTTGTGATCTTCTTTCATTGGAAGTTGAATCGGTTGATGGCAGTGCCTCGTTTAAACTCCACTTTGGTATTGCTAGTAGTGTCAATGCCAGCGTTTCTTTTTAATTGTGCAAGCGTTGATAGCAGTGTCTCGTTTGTGGTTAGTTATAACAGCGTTGACAGCAGTGTCTCGTTTGCGGACACCTCATTGTACATCAACTCGCTGATACCGGGTTTCCTATCAACACCATCATCATCATCCTTAACCATGTTTGCTCGAGTTTCACCTGGCCGTCCAGCCGCGGCGGTGCTCCTCAGCCTGCCTTGTCACAATGCCAGCACGCGGCAAGGCATCGCCCCCGCCACCCCCGGCCCCGTGCGATGGCCCGTGGGAGATTCTGCCGGATCCGCCCGCACCGACTCCTCAGCCAGGTGTCGACGTGGTCTTTGAGCAGGCTCACCTCGAAGACATCCGCCGTACACCAGGGATGGGCGGCAAGACCGCCTGCCAGTGGCAGCGCGCGCTGCGCGCCGAGTGCATTGTCAACAACTTGTCGTTCAAAGACGTAACAAACGACCCGTCCTACGACTGGAAGCAACTGCTTCGGTCTGCCGCTCCGGGTTTCGCTGAGCGCATAATCGGGCAGGGCATCGCCCAGGTTCTCTTTCGCATCATCGAGACAGAGCGCGACCCTAACTACTCCAACACGGATGGCCACGGCAGGCACTTCTTCGAGTTCCGTCGTGCAGACGGTTCAGCCATGCGCCTGCATTACCATAAGAACGGCCGACCCGATGAGCCCACCTATGTCGGTCCACCACGCGCCGTTGCTCAGCCTGCCGTGCCTGAGCCTGGCGCTGCTCAGCCTCATGTTCCTCGTGGCGGCGCTGCTCAGACTGCCGTGCCTGACGGTGGCGCTGCTCAGCCTGCCGAGACTGGCGGTGATGCCCCACTGCTCTTCACACAGGAGCACCTGCAAGAGGCAGCCTGCTCGCGCCAGATTGTGGGCCGCGACGAAGCCAGCGCCGCTCTCCAATCGCTGTTGCACTACCACCATGGCGAGACTGCCCCAGGTGCTGTTGACATCACCGATGGCTCAGCATTTGACTGGCTTCGATGGGTGGCACATATCGAAGGTGCGCGCGACGTCATCCGCAATGGCGTCCACAGGGTCTACGCTGTCCGCTGGAATCCGCACTGGGCTCCAGAGGCCGTCTTCTGCTACGGCAACAACACCTACAGCACACTGGTGCCCCGCAAATCGCGCTACACAGGCTCGTGGAGCCACGCGCGAATTGTGACTCACCGGAACGCCAATTGGGTGACCGAACCGTTGCTATCTGCGGCCCCTGTGGCAGCTACGCCGTGGCTGGTGTTGCGGGATCAAATAACCTGGGAGTGATCTCTGGCAAACGAGATGTGGTGCTTCTCAGCCTGCACTCATGTGACACGCAATGCCGTGCCCTGCAATCGCGTGGTGTTTCTCAGCCTGCACTCGCAGGTCCTTCGGAGGTCAATTGTTATGAGTTCGGCACGGTCTCGGTCAAGTACAGCGTGCTGTGGGGATCCCGAGATGGGGCCTGGCTCAAGGTGCTCAAGACGTACTGGAGTGTCCCAGAGCCGGAGTGCCAGCTGATCCTCGGGAGTTGGAACGGCATTTTCAGGCCGTGGCCGGACACGTTCTGGATCAGGACGGGGGGGTCCGAGCCCGAGATAGATGCTAGCGCTCTGCAGTACAAGTGCTTTTCAGCATGCGACATCCTGCGGTGCTTCTCAGCCTGCAGGGTTCGCAGCGTGCGGTTTGCAATGCATTCCTTTTCAGTATGCGAGTTCCTGCGGTGTTTCTCAGGTTGCAGGGCTCCGAGGCTCTTCCCTTCGATGCCAATGTTTTCAGACACCGTAGCTCCGTTCCGTAAACATCTTCCAAGAGCCGCTCGCAACTTTTTGCAGCTGGCGGTCTGCAGACGTAGTCTGTCTCAGCATGCGAGCTCCCGCACGCTTCGCCGGCTTTTGCTGCGCGGACAATTTTCTCACACACGTCAGCGCCGTTTGTAGGCGTCAGAAAAACATGTAGACATTCACGAAGGGCTCAGTCTGTATATCGTCACATCATTACATACGCAGTCGTCGAACACATCGGTGTACATTCAGCGCTTTGTCCTTCTAGCTGGGTCGCTTCGTGCTGAGGCTGAGGCTGATGCAGGCTGAGGCTGAGGCAGGCTGAGGCTGAGGCCGAGGCCGACGGCAGACTGAGGCTGAGGCTGAAGCAGGCTGAGGCTGAGGCAGAGGCAGGCTGAGGCTGAGGCTGAGGCAGGCTGATGCTGAGGCAGGCTGAGGCTGAGGCTGAGGCTGATGCAGGCTGAGGCTGAGGCAGGCTGAGGCTGAGGCCGAGGCCGAAGGCAGACTGATGCTGAGGCTAAAGCAGGCTGAGGCTGAGGCTGAGGCAGGCTGAGGCTGAGGCAGGCTGAGGCTGAGGCTGAGGCAGGCTGAGGCTGAGGCTGTGACTGCGACTGCCGTTGCCACTGCGACTGTCCTCGCGAATGCGACAACGACTGCGAGAACAGCAGAATTCTACAACTGGGTTCTCATCCGAATCTTAAGGGGAATGCTTCCAGATATGCTCCTACACATGGCTGTTAGGTTGCTTTGCCGGGATAATTTAAGAGAAAAGCGAAAAAACAAAACCCGTAGCATCTAGCACGCCGGGCACCCCTGTGGCAAGACCACAGGTGGCGAAGGATCTAGTGGCCTTCGGCCCATCCTGCCTTTTGGAATCGCCCATGTGGCCGAGCGTTGTGGCAAGAGCTGTGCCAAGCTATCGGAGCATGTGTTCCCCCAGCCGTTGTGGAAACCCTCCGGGGAACACTTGGGGGAGGATGGCGGGGAAGATCAGGAGGAGGAGGAGGAGGAAAAAGGACGGGGCATCTTGAGAGCCTCTGGGGGCACTCTTGGTGCTTCCTGGGAGCTTCCTGGGAACCTGAGGCATCTTGGAGGCCTCCTTGGGCCTCTTGGGGGCCTTGGGGGGCTTCTGGGGGGCCTCATTGGCCGTCTTGGGGCATTCCTGGCCCGTTTGACGCCGTCGGAAGCCGTCTTGGGGGCCTCTCTCGGCCGACTTGGGGCCTTCTTGGCGTGCTCCAAGGCTGTCTTGGAGGCTATCTTGGCCGTCTTGGGGCTCTCTTGGGGCCGTCTTGGGGCCCTCTTGGGGCTGTCTTGGGGGCTTCCTGGGCCGTCTGGTGCCAACTTGGAGGGCGCTTGAGCGATATTGGGGCGATCTTTTGGGGGCTCTTGGGCCGTCTCGGGCCCATCGGAAGGCCGAAAAGAAGCAAATGCCAAAAGCCTTCAACAACCAACGGAAAATCAATGATGTTGGTCCTCTGCGAGCATTCCTGGAGGCCCTCTTGGAGGCCTCTTGGGCTGCCTTCGAGATCTCTTGTCTTGGGGGCCTCTTGGGCCGTCTTGGGCCACCTTGGAGCCATCTTGGGCCGTCTTGGTGGGCTCCTGGCCCGTCTGACGCCGTCGGAAGCCGTCTTGGGGGCCTCTCTGGGACGATTCAGAGCCCTCTGGGGGGGCTCAAGGGCCGTCCTCGGAGGCCATCTTGGGCGTATTGGAAGCCTTTTGGGCCGTCTTGGGGCCCTCTTGGGGCCGTCTTGGGGGCCTCTTGGGCCGTTCTGGTGCCATCTTGGAGGCCCCCTTGGGCATCTCAGGGCCTCTTGTGGCCGTCTTGGGGGCCTCTTGGCCCGGTTCTGGGGCACTCTTTGGCCGCCTCCGGCCGTCGGAAGGCCGAAAACAAGCAAATGCCTAAAACATGCAAAATGGGGGAGATAGAAGCAAACTGCCCGAAATGCCCGATCCATAGTCGGAGGCATTAATGCATGGGTCTAGTCGGGCAGCTGCAAATGCCCCCCCGATTCTAGTCGGGCAGCTGCAAAATGCCGAAAAGAAGCAAATGCCAGTACATGGTTTTGGCCTTTTCGGGCCATCTTGGAAACCCTCTTGGGGGCCTCTTGGGCCGTCTTGTGCAAGCTTAGAGCCAACTTCGGCCGTCCTGGTGGGCTCCTGGCCCAGCTGACGCCGTCGAAGCCGCCTCGGGGGCCTCTCTGGGCCGACTTGGGGCCCTCTGGGGGTGCTCAAGGGCTGCCTTGGAGGCCATCTTGGACGTCTTGGAGGCAAGTTGGGGCCGTCTTGGGGCTCTCTTGGGGCCGTCTTGGGGGCCTCTTGGGCCGTTCTGGTGCCATCTTGGAGGCCTCTGCGGCGATCTTAGGGCGATCTTTGGGGGCTATTGAGCTGTCTCGGGCCATCGGAACGCCAAAAAGAAGCAAATGAACACATCCGATAACAACCTTCGGAAAATCAATGATATTGGTCCTCTGCGAGCCTTCCTGGAGGCCCTCTTGGAGGCCTCTTGGGCCGTCTAGGCGACCTCTGGGAAGCCTCTTGGGCCGTCGTTGGCCATCTTGGAGCCATCTTGGGCCGTCTTGGTGGCCTCCTGGCCAGTCTGACGCCGTCGGAAGCCGCCTTGCGGGCCTCTCTGGGACGACTCAGGGCCCTCTTGGGGTGCTCAGTACTCAGGGGCCGTCTTGGAGGCCATCTTGAGCGTATTGGAGGCCTTTTGGGCCGTCTTAAGGCCCTCTTGGGGCCGTCTTGGGGGCCTCTTGGGCCGTTCTGGGAGCCATCGTAAAGGCTTCTTGGCCAGTCTTGGGGCCATCATAAAAAACCTCTTGCGCCGTCTTGAGCCGTCAAAGGCCGAAAAGAAGCAAAGGCCACAATCCTTCAAAAACCTAAGGAAAAGCAATGATGTTGGCCTCTTTGGGCCCTCCTGTAGGATCTCTTCGAGGCCTCTTTGGGGCCTCTTGGGCCGTCTAGGGCCGTCTTGGAGGCTTCTTGGGCGAACTTGGAGGCCATCTTGGCCGTCTTGGAGGCCATCTTGGGCCATCTTGGTCGAATTTGCGGCCATTTTTTGTTCAGGCACAGGCAACCACAAATGCCGATCGCACAATTGAGCAAGTGCGGTTATGGGGAACAAAACACCACTACGTCGAAATCATGCAGGGCCCCTTCTCCCCATCCACCCCTCTGCAGCCCCCACCCTTCTCCCCATCCACCGTGAAGCACTCCATGCACGACGATCGCAGACTCGCCCGGGTGCCTGAGGCACCGGTCAGGATTTGCCCCCCGGGTTCTAGACTGGCACGACCTTCGGGCCGATCGGGAGTAGCGTAGCTTAGCTGCCCTGATCTCCTGGGTCACGCTTGGGATAATTGAAGCGGATAACCACTAGGAAAACGTGAGACGACTGGATCATCGGCAAGGCACTTAAGAAGCTAGGAAGTGTGCGCAATGGGGAAAATCAGAAGCCGACCTACGGCGACCTCTGCTCGAACTGGCGCGCGCCACCCACATGTAAAGAAGCCCCGATTGGGGTACACAAACCGGACGCGCGCTGCCGGGTTGCACAAGCCAGAGCGTAGCCCCCCGATAAAACTACCGCGACTACATTCCATACCAGGCCATGCAATGACGAATTAACGTAAGGAGGTCATCAGTCCTGTCTGGCCACTCCTGAAATGGCCGTTACATATGTGTATATATACAGTCATACAAACATACATACATGCATACATACATACATGCATACATACATACATACATACATACATACTTACTTACATGCATGCATGCATGCATACATACCATTCAGTCTTGCATTTCGGTGTCTGAATTCTTACATGTATGATTCCTTTCCGAAGCATCCCTCCTGCTCACCCTGACCTGCTCCGTCCACCGTCTGCAACGGAGACGGCCGAACGCGGTTCCACGGAGTCGAGGCGCGCACACGCTTGACATCGATTCAAACAAGCGGCAGCACGCTACGCCTGACTCGCGCGTGAAGCGCTGGCAACAAAATCGGGCACGCAACACAATGCCCCCGCTGGCTGGCCGTCCCCTGCCTACTCCACCGACCGACTGCTCCGGCGTCTTCTGCCACCATCCCTCCTGATCACCCTCGACTCCTCTATTCACTATCGGCAAACTGCTGATCGCGGTGTCACGGAAAAAAGGCGCGCACACGCTTGCCATCGATTAAAACAAGCGGCAACGCGCCAAGCTTGACGACCATTCGGACGACCTGGCAGCACATCGGAGGCGCGACAGTAGATGGACAATATATTCGAACCCTCTCACATTCGAGGGAGATTCTAAATCACCCCCGCGCCCCCGACATCAATGTTGATCTCAGTAAAGGCGGTGCTTTGGGGTTCGAATATTTCTGTCCACTCACGCCCCCCCCGTCGCCACGCCATCAATATTAATTTCGGGGGGTCGGGGGGGCATCTTGGGCCACAGGGTGCGAATATAATGTCCATGTACGGGAGCTCGTACCTCGGTCTAGCCCAGGTTTGCGCGATCCCCCAAACCCTCCGCACATTCACAAAATGACGACGGATAGGCAGTGTCCTCGTCAGGCCTCAAGCAAACGCGAAAAAAACACGGGCACCGACACATACTCCACCTGCTCCCCGGCGGGTAATTGGAGGAGGGGCGGGAAGAGGAGAGAAGGGGTGAGACTCCGTGCGCACAGCGATTCAGCGATTCGCACGCTGCCAAAATTAGCCGCGGCCGTCAGGGCGCGAGATGACTCGACGCACGCCATGCGCGCGCGCCTGACGGCACTCCTTCGATGCCAAGGCGCGAGCCTTGCAGCTGCGTTCCAGACGTCAGCGAGTTGCGACGCAAGCTCGTCAGATCCGACGGCGCATGCGATGCCGACCTGGTCGGGGCTCTTTTGGAACTCTTTGGGACTTCTTGGGGAACTCGTAAAGCCTCCTGGGGGTCTCCTGCGGCGAAGATCTCGGGTTCTCGGTTCACGTCCCCGATCCTGGGCCGCGGTCGGGGCCCCCTCGGGCCGTCTTGGACGTCTCCTCGGCGCCTTTGAAGCCTATTGGGCCGTCTTGGGGTGCTTTGAAGCCTTTTGTTCGGTTCCTGTTCGGGGGTTCGTCCGATAGAAGATCTGAAGTTCGTTCTGGAGTTCATGGGTTTCCTGTAGTTTCCGTCTTGTGGCGATCCTCGGAGCCTCACGGAGCGTTTTCCAGCGTCGGGAGGCGGAACATGCGGAAACGCCAAAATTGTTCAAGAACCTATGGAACATACATGTGTGTTGGCGTCTTCGAGCTCTATTGGGAGACCTCTTGGAAGCCTCTTGGGTATCTTGGGGGCCTCTTGGGCCGTCTGGAGGCCGTCTTGGGGCCTCTTGGAGCCTCTTTTGGGCTTCTTGGGGGCCTCTTGCGGCCTCTTGGGGGCCTCTTGGGGCTTCCTGGGGGCTTCCTGGGGGCCTCTTGGGGCAGCTTGGCAGCGTCTTGGGGGCCTCCGAGGCCGTCTTGGTGCCATCGTCGCCCCTCGTGGAGCGCTCTTGGGCCATTGCGACTGTAGCAGCAGAAGGACAGGAGATATTTTCCGCTTGAGCCAAAATGCGACACACAAAGACCACAATCCCTGGGCTGAACCCATCGTTGAAAACCAGGAGATCTCGCACAATGTGCATGTGCACGGATGTCGGCGTTTCGACATTGGGCAGAACGGGGGGGGGAGGGTCGGGAGGGGTCTGGCTCCAGACCTCGGCTGGTGAGCGTTTTCTTATTCGGCGTTTCGACATTGGGCGGAAGGAGGGCAGTGCGTCCCAGGGGGGAGGCCCGATCCTGTCGCAACAGGCGCCCAAAAACGGCCAGCCAAGATCCACTCAGTGAATCTACTCCATGGGGGGGCGGGGCGCGAGGGCCCGCGCCGATCGGCAGAGCAAGCAAGCAAGAGACTGCGTGCACAAAAAACGGCACCACAACGACAGCGTCAGATGATCTCTCGTGTGCGGTGCAAATCGGAGGACAGTAGATGGACAATATATTCGAACCCTCTCACATTCGAGGGAGATTCTGAATCACCCCCGCGCCCCCGACATCAATGTTGATCTCAGTAAAGGCGGTGCTTTGGGGTTCGAATATTTCTGTCCACTCACGCCCCCCCTACATACATACACACACACGCATACATACATACATACATACATACATACATACATACACACACATACAGACAGACAGACAGACATGTATGTGTAATGGCCTTCGGCCCATCCCGCCACCGTACCTGGGTTGTGGGTCAGAGGCCTCTTGAAAGTTAGTTGGGATCTCCTGGTAGGTTTCTCGTTGGCCTCATGGCAGCACTTTTGAAACCTCTTGGGTTCGTTTGGGGGCCTGTTGGGGCCTGTTTGGGGCCTCTTGGCAGCCTCTTGGTGCTTCTTGGGGGCCTCTTGGGGGCCTCTCGGGGGGGCCGTCTTCGGGGCCTCTTGGGCCGTCTTGGGGCGATTGTGAGGGCCTCTTGGCTCGTCCTGGAGCGTCGGGAAGCCGACAACGCGAAAACCCCTCAAAACAGTCCTCAAAACCAAATGGAACAGCTATGCTTTGTTGCTTCCCGGGGCCCTCTTCGGAGGCCGCTTGGAGGCCTCATGGAGGCCTCTTGGGGCGTCTTGGAGGCCACTCGGGCCGCCGGGGGCCACCCTTCGGCGTCTTGGAGCGATCGCTCGGCGACTCCGAAGGCCCTCCGCAGGGCCCCGTCGCGTCCCCCCGCGCCCCTCCCGGGGCCCGCGGGGCTCGCCTGGAGAGGCCCTCCTCGGGCCCGGAGGCAGTCCCGCGGGGAGGCGCGGGGGAGCCCAGGGGGCACGCGCCGCGGCAGGCCCCGCGAGACCTGAGTTGGAGGCTTGGAAACGGGCACCAACACCAGCACAGGGGGTGTGCCTCCACAAGGGGAATATGATCTTCGATTTCGGTGTTGGTGGTAATCTTTCGGCCACCTAGAAGTCCCAAAGATTACCACCATCACCGAGATCGGGATCATTTTCCCCCGGTGGAGGCACACCGCCGATATTGGTGTTGGTGTCAACCTCCAGGCCTCCGATTGAGGGGAGGGGGCTCCGAACCCCGCAGGGACCCCTCAGGAGGGAGGGCTGCGGCTGAGAGAGGTAGCGAGAGGACCCGAGGACACGTCCGCTCTGCTCGCCATCGCTTGGACGCCAGAGCTTTGCCAAGCTATCGGGCTATGGCCGCTGGGGAAACGCTGCGGGGAACAATTGGGGGAGAATGAGGCAGAAGAGGAAGGGAAATACAAGTGGGGATGAGGAGGAGGAAGAGGAGGAGCGGGAGGCCGCTTGAGAGCCACTTGGGGAACACTTGGGGTTTCCTGGCGGGACTCGTGGAGGATTATTGGGGGTCTCCTTAGGCCTCTTGGGGGCCTTTGGGGGCTCGGGGGCTCCTATGGCAAACTAGGGGGCAGGACCCCGTCTAAAATCGTCGGATGCCGACTTCGGGGTCTCTCTGAACTGGCTTGGAGCCCTCAGGGGGCACGTCGGGCCCGTCGAGGAGGCCATGTTGGGCGTTTCGGGGGCCTACTGGGGCCGTGTTGGGGGCTCCTTGGGCCGTCATGGGGCCGTCTTGGAGGCCTCTTCAGCGATATTGGGTCGCTCTTGGGGGCATATTGGGCCGTCTTGGGCCGTCCGAAGACCGAAGAGAACCTGCGCCGAAATCCTTCAATCAACTACGGAAGATCGATGATGGTCTCTTCGGGCCTTCCTGGAGGATTTCTTGGAGGCCCCCTGGGACCTCTGGGAGGCCTCTGGGAGGCCGTCTTGGGCCATCCTGATGCCATCTTAGGCTGTATTGACTGCATCTTGGGCCGTCCTGGAAGCATCTTGCGGCAATGTTGGGCTTCTGTGGGGCCATCCTGACCGTCCTGGAGGCCATCATGGGCGTCTTCGGGGTCTCTTGGGCCGTGTGTGGGCCGTCAAGGGGGCCTCTTGGGAAGTCATGGGGTCATCGTTATGGGCTCTTGGGGACCTCCTAGGTTACGCCACATAGCTTGTGCATCGTAACTCACGTATGCCACGCGCAGCACAACTGTGATTGGGTTCCGCGGGGGCTCAGGCCTCTTCCATGCCCATGCCAGGAAATTCCAACTTCGCCCGAGAACTGTTCATGTGGTGCTTTGGTGCGCGGAGGCGGATGCTGAGGCGAGGTCTGTGTCGCCCCTGTTTTTGACGCTGGTCGAACCTGAGCCAGCGTGCTCGGTGCATCGAGAGACAACAGACGTGAAGAGGCCAACGAATCAGGTCGGGACGGCGCAGCGGATCAGGAAAGGCAGAGGAGGCACTGGTGAGGATGCCAGTCCTAATGGGCACAGAGCATACGCCTGCCTGGCTGTAAAGTGTAGCGGGGAGGAGATCATCCAGGAAAGCACCACCTGAACCCAAATGCGTCCTGAGATGCGGGTGCTGGACTCCTCGAGTGTATTGCTCAGAAGGTTGACGCCATTCCGCGTGCCCTCTGCGAGCAAGGAGGGCGCTGGCGATGAGGAGCGAAGGGGGGGCAGCAGGACAAGGGCAACGACGAGGACGGGAGCAGGAGCAGAGGACGAGGCGAAGGACGACGAAGAGGAACAGGGGGAGGAGTGGGGAGGAAGAGGAGGAGGAAGCGGACGATGGGACGCACGGAGACATACTAGTACTATATGTCCTCCTTGAAGGCGCGCGTCCGACCCGAACATGTAGTACACCCATCTTGTAGTATATCGTTTCCCGAGCGGTGTGGCCAGAAAGCGCCCGCCACGACGCATATACTGTAAGATTTCTCGGTGCGCGCGTCGCCCCTGAGGGGGCGGCGCACATATAGTGTACGTATGTTGGGGTGACGCCGAGAGGAGGCGGAGCGTGCACAGCACCAAAAGAGAAACCTGGGCCCAAGCCCGGGAAAAAACATGGCGAGCCCAGCGCGGGAATGCAAGCTTTGCTCACCCTGCAAAAGCAATGTGCTATGGTTCCTCTTCGCAGTGCTGCTGACTAAGAACGAACGATCGGCCCATCGGAGCAGAGCTCTCATAGCGGCTCTCCGTCACAGCAGAAGCAGGCGGCAAGCTCGTTAGAAAGAGCAGCAAGGCGGCTGGACAGCGACCTTCCATGCAAGGGCGATCCCGTATCATTTGACTTCGTCGCTAACAACTACGCAATCTTCATGCTGCTGCGCAGCGCTCCTTGCCCTCTGGGAATCGACACCGATCACAACACGCGCAAGGATGACACGCAGAAATCGACCATGGAAAATGGATGTGGCCAGGCGGAGACGACCGCACGCGGTGCCCCCCCCCCCACACTCAGGCCAGCTAGCCGCGGCCGCGGCACGCAGGGTCGGCTCTCAGGGAGCCAAGCTCCAGCGAGCCGCAGCCTCCTCCTCCTCCTCCTGGTCCTCCTCCTCCTCCTCCTCCTCCTCCTCCTCCTGGTCCTCCTCCTCCTCCTCCTCCTCCTCCTCCTCCTCCTGCTGTCTCCTCCATGTTCCTCCTCCTCTGCGTGGTCCGACCACCTCCTGCATTGGGCCCCGCCCGTCCTGCACTCTCACACTCTCAGCTCCTCGTTCTGCGCCTCCGCGGCAGGGAGACTGATGCTATCTTGGGTTGCCGAGTAGCGCAGCAAGTCCTGCCTTGTCCTGGGGGCGACCCTGGGGTTGTCGTCGAACCTGCAGCGTGCGAGGATGTCCAGGAGCTCGGCGCGCCTGACGGTGGGCGAGCGGTGCGGGGAGAACGGCAGGGCTACGTTGCCGAAGATCTGGCCGATGGCCCTCAAGTCCTTGGAGGTGATCTTCTGGGCCGTCAGAAGGGCTTTGGCATCTTGGCTGAGGCCCTCGCGGGCCGCGAGGCGATTGATGTCCTCCTCCGTGGGGAACTCGAAGCGCACGCCGGGGCGCTGAATCTGCACCAACTGGATGGGCACGCCTGACTTCATGGCAGTCACGATCTCGATAAGAACCCAGGGTCTCTCGAGCACCCGGTCCGTGAGAAGCAGGAGGAGATTATGGCTGCTCCTGACAATGCTGCGAATGAGCCTGAGGTCGCCAAGGTTGTTGGAGTCGAGGAATGTTGGCGCTTCGAGACGGTACGCCGGGTGGCATGGATCTTCCTTGATGATGCGAGAGATCCCCTCCTCCATGAGCGCGGCATCCGAACCCGCCTCCTCCTTGAAGTGCGAGATGAACACGAATGGGATGGAGGCATCGACCATCGAGGGCGTGTACTCGCTCAGATTGACCGGGGCGTCCGTCAAGTCCGACACATTCTCCTCGGCGCTCTTCTCGTTGAGCCAGACGATGTAGCAGTACGCGTACCTGACGGCGGACGCGCAGAGAAGCTCGTACTTGGTCAAAGTAGAGGCGAAGTCCGTCTGATTCACGGCCAGCATCGTGCAGTAGCTCTCCGCGGTCAGCTCGCCACGGTTCGCCCACCGTGTCCAGAGGGACGCCTCGCAGAGGCAACGGCCCCTCTGGAGCTCGGAGTCCTGCCGCTGGCACTCCGAGCCGCGAGGGCAGCCGGAAGCCTCCGCGGAACTGCTGGGGGCCTTCACGAAGCTTGGGCCTGCGAGACTTTGCTCAATTGCTGCCGAGGCCTCGAAGACGTACAGGCTGGTGCCCGACTCGACAACAAGCATCCGCGTGCAAGCGTCACCGTTGGTGAAGATCAGCTCGCCCGGCTCCGCGCACACCCCAGAGACGGCATCGCAGCAGAGCTGCGCCAGCAGCCGGTAGTCCGAGAGACCGCTCGTCCGGCACAGCCGCGTGCTGCTCAAGAGGGGCAGGCGCACCTCCTCGTAGAGGCGCCGCCGCAGGACGGGCGGGAGTTCCTCGACCAGCTTGTTCTCGACCTCTTGGCTGTCCCGCAGGGTGGTCTTGATGCTGCGCGCCGGTCCGAAGTGCAGCTGCAGCTTGTGCGAGAGGCTGGGGGAGATGCGCCGGCGACGCAGGTAGCCCCTGCAGAGGGACTGCATCTTCAAGTTGTGGGCGTCTGTGAGAGCCATCATAGCCTGCATCGTGCTGGCAAAGAAAACCGCGACGAAGGCATTTGCACCCAGGAGCACCAGTGTCTGAAAAAACATTTCCAGGAGGGTCTGCGGACGCACGAGGCTCGTGCCATGCAACTGGGTGACGACCCAATTGACAGAAACGAGGTATTGTGCCGAGAGCGCGGCCGAATCCAGGAGAGGCTCCTGAGAGAGCCAGCCAGAGCTGGACTCTGTGCCGATGGCATACCAGATGCTTGCTGTCAGGTGGATGGTGATGCAGAGCGTAAGGGTCAGCTTCGAGATCCTGACGAGGATCGTGACCCCGTCGGACGCGTACAGCAACGACTCGTTGATCACGTGACTGAGCCGACCAAGCCTGATCAGGCGGAGCACGCGCACGAGCCGCAGACCTCGCAGGACTGGCACCGCCGAGAGGGCCTTCTGGTCTTCCAGCACGAGCACGATCCAGTCCAGCGAGACAATTAACAGGTCGAGAAAGAACCACGACGTGAGATACGCCTGAAGTACTCTGCCTGGCCTCAGCCCTACGTAGCCCTTGTCGTGGAAGCCCGTCGCCGACGACAGGGGAATATCGATAGTGAAGAAAATCCTGGAGACCCAATCGAAGATCTCGATGACCTTTGGGAACTCCTGGAACGTGTAGCACGTGTACAGGGGGACGGTCACGGACTCATAAGCGATGAGGCCGACGCTGAGGAAATTCCAGACGACGACCAGTGGGTTCTGTGGGTGCAGCACCACCCTGGACATCAGCCCCTTGTCCTGCCGCATGCCGATGCCGGTCGACCTGATCGTGCCTGTCGTGACTCGGCCCGGAAGGAGGTCGAGCTCCGTCCTCCTCCAGGTGCCCATGAGCCGCGCGTCCCGCACCCTGTCCTGCCAGGTTTCCAGAAGCCGGAAGCGCTCGTGCACCACCACGGCGTCCACCTCGGATGGTCCAGCTGGTCTTCGAGCCGTCGAGGGAGAGCCGACGCCTGCGCGCGGGGCTGGCGTCTCTGGCCCCGACAGCACCGAAGAGGCAGTGCGCACGTCTGCGCGCGAGTCAGCGGTCGAGAATCTCGAAGTGGCCGCGGGGCCCTGGAGAGTCCGATCCCACACCTCGGGAGCGTCAGCTTCAGAGGGCATGCTGGCGCCAAGCTCGCGCCTGTGCTGATCAAGCAGGCGGGCCCTCAGCTCGTCCAGCTCCTGCAGGAGACCCTCGAAGCTTGTCGAGACCACGCCCGGTGCAGAGAGCCTCGCTGCCATCGCCACTTCTGGCTGGCGCAATGCTCACTATTTGCCCAGGCGAGATCTGCAAACTGACTTTTCGGGCAGGACGGTCTCTGACAGCCAGCCTTGAGCAAAAAAGGCGACGGAGGAGGAAGCGGAGGAGGAGAAGGAGCAGGAGGAGGAGGAGGAGGAGGAGAAGGAAGAGGAGGAAGAGTAGGAGGAGCAGGAACAGGAGCAGGAGCAGGAGCAGGAGCAGGAGGAGGAGGAGGAGCAGGAGGAGGAGGAGGAGGAGGAGGAGGAGGAGGAGGAGGGGGAGGAGCGAGCGAGCGAGCGAGCGAGCGAGCGAGCAAATGCAGAAGCAGAGAGGCGAGCGGCACGGGGCCGAGAGCGGCCCGAGGGACTCGACGGCACGGCCTTGCTCCCCGCTCGGACCACCGCCCAGGGGGCCCGAAGTCGTCCTTGGGTGGTGGCCCGAGCACGGGGGGGGGCCGCCAAACCCCCAGCAGCGGCACGGCTAGGGAGGCACCAACTGTACACCAACACCGATCCCGGCCAGGATCACCCTGGGCCCAGGATCGGTGCATACGCCCTCCTGCCATGGGCAGAATGCATACACACCGATCCTGGGCATAGGATCGGCCTGGGCTGGATCGATGTAAGTGTATAGTTGGTGCCCTCCGAACGGCGCCGCGCAGGCGCCCACGTAAGCACGGGGCCTGCGCCAAGCCCGCGCTCACATGCATGTCCCCGAAGAGCGGGGCCCGCAGGGCGGGGACGGTGCCCGGCAGCGGCACAAGGGGGCCGACCACGAGGGGGCGCAGCGCGAGCTGGGCGTTGCCGGAGTGCCGCACACCCAGCGCCGTCACCACTGAGCTGGCCCGCAGCAGCACCAGCAAGTCAATGTGGCTCACAACGGCGGCGCTCGAGCCGCACCGTGGCGAAACGAGGTTAGCCCAACCAACGCACTGGGTACCCAAGGGCCAGCAACATGCATCACCAATGGCCCAGGCAGGTTGCAGCCACCTCGGCGACGTGAAACTGCCCCAAGCAGGATTTGAAAGTTGAACGAGTTCAGTAGAGAGTCTGTACCAGCGGGGATCCAAACAAAAACAGGAACCACTGGCAGGAGACAGGACGCTCATGCCACATCCAAGTTATCTCCACCATCGCTTCCATCATCTCGAGGAGCCCCCAACTCCAAGCACCTGGGGTAGGTTAGGCCATGGTCCGCCAGGATGCACGCTGTGTCGGGATAACTCTGCAGTTGGGCTCTGATCTTCCCTTTGGGGCGACTGATGAACACGTCATCTCTCAGAGAGTCCTGCCAACCCTTGGATGTGCACAGATTCCTTCTCACAGTTTCAGCTGGCCTGCGTGCGTGATGAAGCCGAACCTGTTTGTGCAGGCTCTGCGGGTGCCTTAAGTTCTGGAAGTGACTCGCGTCCTCGTGCGCTCTGCCGCAGCCTCCCAGACGGCCACAGCATCGGAAATCAAGACCACGATGCTGGAGGCGACCCGTGCCCGAGCACTTGCAACAACTGGTGCAGAAAACGAGCGAGCGTGTCTGACCGTCAACTGGATCTTCCAGCAGTTCATGACGCTGAACCAACCATGGCCAAGAAAGGAATCCCTTCGTGTCCGCTGCATCCTGCACAGGAGACACCACTGCATCCCCCCCAGCTTCAGGAAAGGTGTAATCACGAAGCTCTTCCTCCTGCTCATACAACCACACCTCGAACTGGGCGACGCACGTGAGCAGCATCGCGTGTAGGCGGCAAGCTCCTCGGACAAACCTTTCCTGGCCGTCGCCAGCAGCATGGAATCTCGCGCGGCTGAAGGCAGCGTGGCAGGAGCCACCATTCTCCTCGCGTGGGCCCGAAACTTGCCTGGCCCACATGCCACTCGGAGCCCGCGGCAACAGCCCGCCGAGCCCTTACAACCAGACTTGGCATGATGCGAGCCGAGCACCGCGTAGGCCCCCATCATCCCGGGCAACCTGACTGGACCCTTCAGCACGAGGGGCAGCGCCATGATACCGAGCGACACGCTGCCTCTCCGAGTCGTAGACCGACACCGCCCAGCCCGCCGCCCGCAACTCTGGCACCTGGACCGCGAAAGCGCTGCCGTCCACAGGAACGTACCCATCTTGCACTGAGACCACACCACGGCGGTCTACATCGATAATGTCATGGTCCCGACTCCTGGCTCCACCGTGAAACGCTCGGCCCGCATGGGATAGCAGCCCTCGAGCGAGACTGTCTCGGCGGTCCCTGGGCTCCCTCATCGTTCATCATCCGAAAAGCCGCCCCCCGGACAACGTCGGGGATCAGCAACTGCTTCTGGGCCGCAAAAGCGTCGCGGACGAAGAAGCGATGGAACGGCGAACCAGGGGCCGCCTGGCATCGCGCACAGAGGCATGGCTCTCCTGCGAAGGCTCGGGCCACGCGGATCCGCGTCCAAAAAGCGCCCGCGGTAACCCATCGCAACGACCTCCTCTCATGAGGCGTCAGCTTCTTGCCGTGCAAACATTCGAGAACAGGGCGCCAAGCTAGCGGGCCCGTCCTGGTCGCACCTGCGCCTTGAAGCAGCACAGGGGCATCTCGGTCGATCTGCCTCCTCACGCCGAGCATGGCAATGCAAGTGAGATCCCAAGACGCGCCCTCATCGTCCACTATGGTGACGGGACCCAGCAACTTCCAGCAAATCCGACGCAAATTTAGCATAAGCGCCGCAATCGGAATCTTACACTTGAGCCACGCCCGGGGGTCATCGAGCAGCGACGCCGCTCCACCCATCAACGCGGCGACCATCGCTGCGCTGATCGCCCCAGACGCCAGGGCGACAAGATAGGCGTTGGCTGCACCGGCAGCGGCGATGACCAGCGGCTCGTTCTGCCACCCGCTTTCAGCACACACGAGGGAATGGCCCACCGAGGATTCAGGCTTGAACCGAGACCCCGCGCTGAGAAAAGGACACCCTTAGCTGCTGCATCCTGCTGCTAGGATCGCCCGCGATGGAACAGCCCCGCAGGGCCTTTGTTAACACGCCAGCGCGATGTACAGCTGAACGCTTTTCCCAAGGCCCTGCGAGGCCAGCCACCTGTCCCCCTCGGCCATCGCGCCCCTGGTCCGAGCGAGTTGCGCACCCATCCTCCTGCGACGACCGCCACAAGCATCTCCCCCTGGATCTCGATGGAACTGACCTCGACCAAGGAACGGGGTGCCCGCGGGCCATGAATCGGCCACCTCGTCCTCGATCGCACTGAAAGTCTCCGCGCCATCGCAGAGAAAGTCCATCTTGCCCCAAGCGAGCGGCAAACCTCGGGCCTGCAGCAAGCCCGCGACCTCCAATAACACCCAAGAGAGTTCCCTCGAGACCACATCGGGGCCCCCGACGCACGCGCAGACTCACGTCGTCGATCAAGTTGCTGGTGCGGAGCGAGCGGCCGCTTGCCCCGACATTCCGAAGGACCGTCTGCGTCGTTAGCTTCGCGAGCCCCGCGGCGCAGGAACACCCTGCGACGGTCGTCCCGCCAGCGGAAACCACGTCCGAGGTGGAGTTATGATACGAAGCCCTCCGGGCCCCCCTATACAGAGCGCGTGGAGGCCCCGGGAGCTTCCGGGGGAAACCTGCGCCACTGGCAGCACATCGAACTCCCGATGTGACACCATGTCATAAAACTTACGTAGATCTATAAACGCGCAAGCACTGACAGAGTGAAAGTAGGGAGCGACGCCAGATACGACATCATGGACCCGCGCCGACTTATCACGCGCAGTCTCAGACGAGGCCACCCCAGAAGAAGCGGTCTGGCAGGGTCGCTTCCCAGCCAGCAGCTACCCTGTGCCTGAGACGGGACCAGACGCGCGCAAAGAGCGTGAGCAAGCCTAGACGACGGACTCCGCCTGTGACCTCAGGAAGGAACGCGATCAAGGTCGCCCAGACGTCGGCGAGCTCGGGTCTATCCCCCCACGACAGCTGGAGAAGCGCGAGGGTAGACGCGGGGACCGAGGGAAGCTTCTCCATCCACCGAAGACGGAAACAACCTCATCCGGGTGCGGCCGCGCCTTCGAGTGAGCCGAGCCCTGCCTTCACGTCATTGTCCGTGAACCGAGGCAGCGGCTCAGCTGGGCCGACATCCCATCCGAGCAGATGCCCCATCAGGGGCTCGGGCTGGGAAGATCCAGAGCTCCGCCCAGTCCGTCAGCATCGGCCGCAGAGCTCCGCGCCCGACAACGGGGGGGCCCTGGGAGAGGTCAGCGACAGCGGCCCCTTTCGGGCCCTCCGAAAAGCGGCGGGCCAAGCTGGCCCCATTGGCGAAAGCCAGCTCCGAATGCTCCTTCCAGCTCTGCTCGGCGGAGGCCGCATCAGCGCCCGAGCGCGACAGCGCCTGGTCTTGCAAACATTTACAAACCTGAGGCCACCTGACTGGGCCCCTGAGGTCTTCTGAAAAGTCCGAGAGCGAATTGACAGAAACTCCATCCTTGCCCACCCAGATGGGGCCCTTCCAGATCCCCGTATAGTCAGTAAGCACTCGCGCTACGCTGGACTGTTGGGCAAACTGAGGTTCGGAATCTCTGCCCTCAGCTCGCAGCCGCTGCATGGCCAGGCGACGCGCAGAGGGCCACTTCTGGGTGGAGAGGCCGGTCTTCCTCCTGAGACTCTTGCCCCACTCGCAGGCCAGAGGGACTTTCCAAGTCTGCATCCAGCAGCGCGCCCAAAGCACCTGGGCCGCTCGCCGCTCGGCGACGGGAACTGCCAGATAGAGACTCAGGCGGGGCTCAGCCGAGGAAAACCACCGACGCGAAAGACTATCGAGCGATTCGTTTTCTGCCAAATCAAAATCTGGCCACAGCGAAACGTCACCGGGCACAGACGCTTCGAGGGCGACAACAACTTTTCATGCTGGATTCGGCGGCGGATGCAGTTAGCACCCCCGAGCCCGCTCAGTCGCACAAGTACGGCCCTATGGAGACCCACGTGGGCATCCTCTAACATTCCCACAGACCTCAAGCATGGGATCAGCACATCACTGAAAATTAAATAGTCGCGATGCGAGTCGTTGCACGTCGGCACGCTGCTGCGTACAATTTCATCATGCAGGACACTCCAAAACCCTGCTCTGAGTTACGCGTCACGACCGAAACATTACGATTGAATGCCCCAGTCTCCTGCCGCGGCAATGGGAGGCAGGGCCCACGCAGCACCTGGATCAGCGAGACCAAGAGGTCGAGGTTGCCCGACTGCCCGACGCTGGTGATGCCGTAGAAGGAAGCGAACAAGATCTGCATGCTGCCGATCATAGTCCGCTGAAAGAACATCCTTGACTTCGCGCGCTCCCCCTTGGGCTCCAAGGGGACGCCGGCTAGATGACTGGGGCTGGCAATGCCAACCCCGCAGGATGTCGAGGTGGCCGTCGCCCCTGCGACCGCGCAGCTGTTAGCTAGAACGCGAAAGCTCCTCGCATTAACCCAGCCCTGGGCACTCTTCAGCTGCGCCCCTGCACAAGGGCGATGCTCTCGAAGAGAAAGAACGCCAGACTGGAGGCCTTTGCCAAGCACGAGCCGCTCCATGAAAGACTGCGAAGTAGACCGCGCATTCCCGTTGTAGGTGGCCAGGATCAGCTCTGTCTGGCGCGGCAAACTCTCCGACTGCTCGAAGTCCGCTGCCCACCTAGTGGCAGCATCTTTGGCAAATATCGAAGGCGGTTGAAACCACGGCTCTGACGACGAATCCCCAAGAGCGCCAGAAAGCACAATGGCAAAACATGTCGTCGGAACACCGTCGTCGAAAGCTTGTGGCAGGTGGGAGCACGGCTTAAGCTCTGGATAATCAGAAAAGGCTGCACCGCCAAAAAGGAGGCACTTTGAGACGAGCGCGTCGCCGAACCACGTGCTTAGCCGGGTACTTGCAACACTGGTCGCCGCTGAATCAGCAACGGTGGGGCCATCAATAATTCGGAGCGTGAAGACGCGGCGGTCTGCAACCTCCTGGTGCCGAGGCTCTCGCTGTGAGCCTGACGGACTCACCTTCGGCCTGAGCGCCCACGAACACACCCGCGTTCTGCCGCAGCGCGCCGATCTCCATGCCGTCGACGTCCCAGGCAGCCGCAGCCTCGCCGACCTTGGCACGCTTGGGCTCTGGCTCTTCCTGCCCCGCTGCATGAACCGCAGGCGCATCAGGCCCTGGCGGCGCAGCCATGAGGTGCTGAGCGCGCTGGTTGGTGGCTGCGGCGAGGTGTGGGGCCAACATCTGGGCGTCGGCGACGTCCTCCACGCCGCCCTGCCAGGGCGTCCGCCAGCTTCGAGGTGAACACTGTGAACACTGGCTGCAACGGCGGCGGCGGCGCGGAGTTCATCAGCATGGGCTGGCTGGGCAGGCTGCGAAGCTCCTCCTCCAGCTTGGCGACGGCCAGCTCTCGCTCCGCCAGCGCCCCCTCAGCTCGCCGAGCTGCTTCCTGAGCCTCCACGAGGGCGACGTCAGCTGCACGCTTCTCGTCCTGGCCTTTCTGGAGACGGAGACGGGCCTGCTCAGCTCGGCGCGAAAGAGCTGCAAGCTTCGCTGGAAGGGGCGAATTCTCACATAACCTATTGCGCGACGTCTCAAGCTGAACTCGAGCCATCGCCAAAGGCTCAGCGGCCCAAGAGACCTTGTCACCTTCAAACTAATGGATGTGCTGGACCAGGCCGTCAACCTCCTCGCGGAGCTGGGTCTCATCCGACTCGGCAGGGACACTCTCGAGCTTGTCGGAGGACGAACTGGGCGGAGCCTTGAGCGCGGCGCTCTCAAACTCCAGCTGCTGCAACCTTCGTTCAAGCTTTGCAATGGTTGAAGCCTCCCCACCTCGTTATGCCTGACGTTTCTCGTCGAAGGGCTGTGGGGCTGAACGTTGCTGAGGAAACACGCACTCCTGTGGATCTTGCACTTGTAGCAGCTCTCGTTGATACGCCAATTACGCAGCTGAACACCAGTGCGACGAATGGTGCAGAACTGGCCATACCAATCGGGCTTGACCGTCTCTCCACGGCACGGGCACCATGGCGTCGTCGAGTCGAGAGTTGATGCTTCAGCAAGAGCTCACAAAGGCAGGGCGCCTGCGAGCCCCTGGTGTGGCAGGCAGGTGCACACGCATGGCGAACTGCGCGGGGAAGATGTCGAGCGCAAGCGCGTTGGCACTGGCCGCGAATTAGCGGTGCCTGTGCGTTCCGCGGGGAACTCATAATCTTGAGCCAAAATGGTTACGGAGGGAGGAGGAGGAGGAGGAGGAAGAGGAAGAGGAGGAGGAGGAGGAGGAGGAGGAGGAGGAGGGTGCAGGAGGAGGAGGAGGATGGTGCAGGAGGAGGAGGAGCAGGAGGAGGAGGAGGAGGAGGAAGGGGAGCAGGAAGAGCAGGAGGAGGAGCAGGAACAGTATGACAACGATAACGACGTCGACGGGGAGGCGGATAGTCAAACATCTCACACGCGTTCCCACCTGCACGCGGGGGTTCGGCGGGTTCGCGTCGCGGCAACGACACGTGCACGACGTTCGGCGCCCGACACGGTTTGAGACACGGGCAGAGAAGGGCCAGAAATCCAGCGCTGGGCTTGTAACAGTCGAGGCAGCATTCCAAAAAAACACGGCGTCCGACCAGCGGTCTGTCCCCCAGGGCGGCCCCGTGTGGAACAAATGGCAGGGCCTCGCAGGGTGCAGGTTCGCACCTCCCACAGACTGGTGGTTTTCCTCGCTCGTCGAGTGTGGGGTGACGTTCACATCCAGCAAGCCGGGTGTATACTGGGTGCTAGCCAACTGCCTGCGGCAGACCGCGCTGCTATGTCACATGCGCCAACGACCGTCGCATGCGGCGTCTGTCCTTTCCGTTTCTTTCCGGGGTCTCACTGGGAAACTTTGTTCTGGAGTTGGGTCCTCGTTTTGAATCTGCAGCGCCACGCTCCACCCTCTTCTTCTCCTCCCTCCCCCCCTCTTCCTCCTCCTCCTCCTCCTCCTCCCCTCCTCCCTCCTCCTCCTCCTCCCCTTCCCTCCTCCTCTCCTCCTCCTCCTCCCCTCCTCCTTCCTGCCCTCTCCGCTTTGCCTCCGCCCTCACCTATACTCCCCCGTTCTCCAGCCCACCCCTCCTCCGTCCTCACCGTCCTGCCCCCCCCTCCCTCTCCCCGCCTCTTTCCCCTGACCCGGCCCTACGCTTCGCTCCTCCTCCTGCCTCCTCCTCCTCGCTCCCTCCCTTCCTGCCTCCCTCCTCCTCCTCCTCCTACCTCCTCCTCCTCCTACCTCCCTCCTCCCTCCTCGCCTCCTCCCCTCCTCCCCCTCCTCTCCCCCTCCCTCCCTCCACCACCGACCCCCCCTCCCTACCCTGCCTCCCTCCTCCCTCCTCCCTCCTCCCCTCCTCCCTCCTCCCTCAGCTCCCTCCCCTCCCTCCTCCCTCCTCCCTCCTCCTCATCCTCCTCCTCCTCCTCATCCTCCTCCGCCTCCTCCTCCTCCTCCTCCTCCTCCTCCTCCTCCTCCTCCTCCTCCTCCTCCTCCTCCTCCTCCTCCTCCTCCTCCTCCTCCTCCTCCTCCTCCTCCTCCTCCTCCCCCTCCTCCCGCTGCTCCCTCCTTTGCTATCCACTTGCCTCTCTTCCCCGCGCGATCATTTCGGCGCGTTCCCCCCGCGCTCCGCGGACCCGCCGGGAGCCTCACCGAGGGCCGGCAAAGCGCGGTAACGCAGGAACGCACCCCCCGCGCTGAGGCGCGCCCATCAAGCAGCGTGGCCCGGCCAAGTTCTTCCCCGGGAGTGTCGGGCCGGGCGAAAGGGGGGGATAGCAAAGGGGGGTTTTGAGAATCAGCTCACCTACTGAGATCGCCGCCGCGGTTTCGATTCGGTTAGCGCGATTAGTATATAAATTATAACTAGCGTATAAGTTGGCTGTAACCAACATATAAGTTCAGTGAACCAACTACAAGCCCAGTGACTCAGATACAGCACTTCATGATCACATAGAGCATTTACTAAGTTAGTTGGCGTTAACTTATGTAAGTGCTTATCGCGATTAACTAAGCAGGTTTTCACGGTTAGCTAAATAGGAAAATGTTAAGTAAGTTAGCTAACCTAGTTAGCTAACCTGTTTAGCATCTTTATATATATACATATATGTATATATATATATATATATATATTATGTTTATATATATATATATAAACGTTTTGTATGTGTTTGTCATTGTTTGTTGTGTTTTTTCTGTTGTGTGTTTCATATTTTGTTTGTTTTGTGTCTGTTTGTTTTCTGTTGAAAATGTTGATATTGTTTATGATTTCTGAAATTTAAAGGTTTTCTATCGATGGGGAAAGTGACATATTTCGGCGCACTCCACGCACGCTTCGCTGCCCCATAGGGACTTACACCCAATATCCAAGGGGCGGCGTCGTCGTCGTCTTCGCTGTTGCCATGGCGTAGGCTCAATAAGTTAAAACAATATGTAGAACTATGTATTTCAGCGTTGCGTCCTGTGGCGTCGGGTCCTCGTTTTGAAGAGACATCGCCCCGCGTCCTCACTCCTCCTTCTCCTCCTCCTCTCCTCATCCTCCTCCTCCCATCATCATCGTCGTCATCATCGTCATCGCCATTATGGTCATCATCATCATCGTTGTCATCATCACCATCATCGCCATCACCCTTCACACGTTTCGCGGCCCCATAGGGAGCCCCACCGAAAGCCCAAGTGCCACAGCCCGCAAGCGCCCCGCACACCCATAGGGGGGGGGGGGGAGGGGGGGGGATCGGGGGGGGGCTCCACCGAAGGCCCCAATGCCATGCCGCCCGTATGCGCCTCGCACGCCCAATTCGGCACACCCCTCACACGCTTCGTGGCCCCACAGGGAGCTCCACCGACAGTGTTTCCGTTGGTTTTGGGCCCGCGAAGACGGCGCTGGGGGTCCGCAAAGACGGCGCTGAGGGTCAACAGAAACTAATATGAATCAGCTTGGCGAGCAAGCTCGCCATTTTAATAAGATTGGCGAGCAAGCTCGCCGCATGCGTCCCGCAATTAGGAGTAGGCGTATAAAGAGTATGAGAAGGAGGAGGAGTCGGAGTAGGAGTAGGAACATCGGTAGGAGTAGGAGCATAGGAGTGGGAGTAGGAGTAAATGTTCGGATGATGGTTAGTTTACGTGTTGCGTTTTCAGCACGCTGGCAACATCAATGTCATCATCGTCATATTGACTTCTCAATGCCACTGTCATTATCGCCATCGTCATGTTATCGTCGCCATCATCATCATCAACCGCAGCCATTTGTGCTGTCAGCTTCCCGCGAGTTCGGTATCGAACGCACCTGCCCGTTCCACTATGGGAAAGCGTCGTTATGACAATCATGGCCACTCCCCATCGTCGTTGCTATCGAACAAGCGTATCAAGCGGTCGACTGGAGGAGGCGGCAAGTGGCACTACAATGAAGAAAAAGGTACATATGTCAAAGTGTGGAAAACGTCCTACCGTGGTGTCTGGGTTAATCCTAAGACTGGCTGGGCGTGCAACGTCATCTGGTATATTTCAGACCTCGTATGGGAAGACGATGACGTTGCCGAAGTCTGGTCGTGGGACTACGCCTCATCTTTCGAAGTGTGATTCTGCGGAGGTCGCTGCTGCACTCAAGGCGATCAACTACCTGACCAAGTGGGTGGACTGAAACGGGGTCAGGCCGCCCCCCTCCGCCTGGTGCTCCTGTTCCTCCTCGTCTTCATCCTCCTGCCCTTCCGCCTCGTCTTCCTCGCCCCCCCCAAGCAGCTCGCCGTCTCGTCCCCTGCCAGCTCCCTCTCCGCGGCACCTGCCAACGATCCCATCGCCTCTGGACGCCATTTGGCTCAAGAACGCCATTTTGGCTAAATCTGTTGCAGGACCGCGCCCACAAAGGGGTGACCTCACTGTGGGACCTGCAGTTCATGTCAAAAAAAAACCTGAGGCTTTCTTGGGCCATCTTGGGCGCCGTCGTGGCCGTACTCCTTGGCCGTCTCGTCCTGGAAGCCATATTGGGCCGTCTTGGCCGTGGACGAACTTGGGCAATCTTGGCCGTCCTGGAGGCCATATTGGGCAGTCTTCTGATGTTAATTGTCCCATACTCCTACTCCTACTCCTACTCCTACGCATGCGGCGAGCTTGCTCGCCAATCTTATTCAAATGGCGAGCTTGCTCGCCAAGCTGATCCAAATGGTATACGCCGCTCAGGCTCATTCAAACGGCTTTCTTGAGCCTAAGCGGGCGCGGAGGGAGAATGCGGTGACACTGGGCTTTCGGTGGAGCACTCTATAGGGCCACGACACGTGTGCTACTCCTACTCCTGCCCCTACTCCTACTCGTATACTCCTACTCCTACTCCCAGACCCCGATCGTCCTAATCCGCCATGGTTTGAAAAAGAATCGCCATCCATCCGCGCACATATTGCGGATGGTTTCAGAAGAATGCCCGCGCGCCTGAGACATCCTCGAAAGACGGCGCTGAGGGTCAACAAAAACTATTATGAATCCTCTTGGCGAGCAAGCTCGCCGTGTGAATAAGTCTGGGCGGCGTAAACCATTTGAATCAGTTTGGCGAGCAAGCTCGCCATTTGAATAAGCCTGAGCGCCACCGAAGAAGATATTCACAACTGCGGTGTTCACAATTGCGTATGGTTGGGTCCTCCGCCAGGCAAATATTTTTCGCTCTGCGTTGCATAGCGCAGTGCGCCATGCGCCCCAATCTTCACAGCGAGGCTCGCCCTCCCTGTCAGGAGGACTAATCGCTCTCCCTAGGAGGGTTATCCCACGGGAGAGCTCCGAATGCACACAGTGCCCCCCCAGGGTCAGGGGAAAGCAGTATCGCGCAAGTGCGGGGCGACGCGAGGTCACATGCGGCACGAGCAGATGAGCCGCTGTCGGGGAAAAATGCCCGCTGCGCCCCCTCTTATACAAAATTGAAATCGGCTGCCGACGATGCGCATCGCCATATGCAAACGTAGTCCGACCACCAACTCGGTGCATAAACTCCGATGTATCGACGCACAGTCCGATGCAGAGTCCGATGTATCGATGTATCGCGACACATGTCCGATGCGTCGCGCGCCGCATCACGGGGGGGCAGGCGCCGCGTCATTGCATCTGCTGGGCCTTGGAGGGCGCCGCATCACCGCGGTTCGCGCGCACGGCCTGCGCCGGCGACCCGCGCGGCGCTGTCTGGGCCATAACCCCGAGCAGCTGGTTGGTCTCCGCGATGCGGTCTGCCACCAACTGCACTCGCTCTGCGAGCGTCTGCAACAGGTTGTTCGACTCCTCGATGGCCTCGTGCGCGGCATTCGTACCCACCTGCAAACCAGCGATCCCGTCGACGATTGCCTGCAGCAGCGTCTCCGTGGGCGACGGTCCTGGTGCTTGCTGGCCAGCTGCTGCTGCTGCTGCTGGCTGCCCTGCTGGCGCGGGCGGCGGCTGACGCAGTGGAGCTCCAGCTATTGGAGGCGGAGGTCCAGCTGGAGCTCCAGCTGCTGGAGGCGGAGGTCCAGCTGGAGGTACTGGCTGGCCAGCTGCTGCGGGCGGCGGCTGAAGTCCTGGTGCCGCCTTCGCTAGCTCAGGCGCTGGCAGCGCCAGCTGCTGCGGAGGTGGTTGGATGTAGTTGTCGTCCGTGTGAACCTGCGCGATGTCAACCTGCCAGCCGCGCGTGAAAGATGCCAAATGGTTCCAAGCTCCCTCTGTCCTGTTATTGTGTTTGACCGCCGCCAAGTGATCTGCCGTCACTCTGCTCCCATTCGTAGCGCACATAAGGCACTTCCACGTGCCCGTGGCGCGGTCCCACTGCATGTAGGGCGCGTCCACCCACGACCCGTCACTGAGCGTCACCGTCTGCGGGCAAGCCCATTCGTTCTCCACGAACTGCAAGTTTGCCGCCATGATGGGCGGACGCTCGCTCTCTGCAGGGCGGTGGCAACTCCAGCTCGCCCACTGAAAGGCCTTCGCCAAAATGGCTTTGGCCTAGATGGCTGCATTGCGGAATAGGTCGCCCTCGTCCTGGGTGGGTCGCGGGTGGGTCGCCTTTGTCATGGGTGGGTCGCGGGTGGGTCGCCCTCGTCATGGGTGGGTCGCCCTTGTCCTCGTCGTCCTCGTCGCCGTCGTCGTCTCGCCAGGGTGCCCCCGCGGGCCCTCCCCCAGGGCCCGCCTATACTCGCATGTGATTCCGCGCGCCCCGTCCAAACTCACAGCGGCCCTTTGGGCGTCGGTGGTTGAGGGGGGCCCCTCGTCTAACCCCTATTATTCCCCTTCGGGGCGGGGTTTACCCTTCCCCCTCCCTTCCCCTGGACCTGGACGGGCGGGGCCGCGACGCGTTGGAGCGCCCAAGATGGCCAAAGAGTGCTCCCCGACCCCCTGAGAGATCCCAAGATGAGCTCCGAATGCGCTCCAAGACGCCCCGAGACCGCTCCGCTTCCCCAGGGGTCCTCCAAGAAGCAAACACCCGTCAGCAGTCTAATCCACCGAATGTTGCCTTCTCGCCTTTTCGCGTCCGATGGAAATCCGCCGGCCCAGTGCGACTCCAACATTGCCCATATAATATATATTATAGATTCCGTATTCTCCGCTCGTCGCGGCTCGCCCCCTCCTCGCACCTCAGATGCATATTTCATTGCATTGTTGTATTCACATTGATATCGCGCCGTTGTCGCCCACAGCCGCGCCACTCAGGGGGGGTGGGGGGGTGGGTGTGGGGGGGTGTTGGGGGGGGGGGGGGGGGGATGTCCAAGAAACCGAGACTCATTGACCTTGGGCGACAGAGCCACGTCACCAATGAAGCACTTGCCAAAATATCGCGGTGCGTTCGTGACTTTGGCATTCCAGATGCAATCAGCGCCACTACCCGTCGGCGCCAGCGCAGTGGTATCTGCGACGAGGTGACAATGTATGGCAAGTTGGTCGATGAAGTCCGAGTTCAGACGGAGGACGGCGGCCGCCTTGACATCCCCGTGCAAAACCCGCTAGCTTTCTTACACGTCGCTTGCAGGAAGCCCGCTGCGTTTCGCAACCTCGTCGGGGAGACTTTGGCCAGATGTGGAAACAAAGTTCGACTAGTCCTCTACTCGGACGAAGTGACCCCAGGCCAGCAACTAAATTCCCGAAACTACAGGAAGACACATGCTGTGTACTGGTCGATCGCCGACTTTCCAATCGCAGCTCTAAGCTGCGAGGACGCCTGGTTCACGTGGACGACCCTGAGGGCATCGGAAGTTGATCAGATTGATGGCGGGCTAAGCCACGTGCTCAAGGTGTTGCTGAAAACTATATTTCACAGCCCGCATGATATGAGACAGGGGGTGTCGATATATTTAGGTTTCAATATTCCTGTGCTTCTATTTGGTGAGGTGTACTGCGTGGTGCAGGATTTGCTGGCTCACAAAATATCGACCCTGTGTAAAGGCCATTCGGGCCACAAGGTGTGCCCTCTGTGTTCCAATTGCGTTAGTCTGAGGTGCCCGTGGCTGCCCGATGCGACTGGTTGGTTGCAGCCGATGAATACTTTGGGGGTCGAGACGTTTGAGCTTCATACTGACGAAACAGCCTTGGCAACCCTCAGGCGCCCGCGGGATGTCTCGCACGGGGTTGCCCCTGGAGATTTGGACGAGTTGCAGACGAGGCATGGTTACAACCACAGCGACAACAATATGTTTGTTTTATGTGGGCTTCTCTCAATCGGACTTGTGTCGGTTGTGATGTTCGATTGGATGCATATCATGTTCATTGGCGGCTTGTTCCCAATAGAAATGGGGCAGCTTCTACACGAGCTGGGTCGGTTCAACTTGGGCAGCGCGCAGCTGGGCGCATATCTGTCCACCTTCCGTTGGCCTCGGGGGTGCGCCTCTGGGGCGGGTGCGTGCTCGGACGGCAGTTTTGGAGGGTCAGCGTCTGAGATGATCTCATCAGTCCCGATCATATTGCCATACCTCCGCGATGTGGTGGTGCCCACGGGACGCTGCGCCCAAGAAGTTGCCAGTTGCATATGCCTGTGTGAGTTGGTCCTTTTGCCCGTGGTCGTTAATCAGGGCGTGACGCCGAGGCAATTGGAAAATGCGATCGTACGCTTTCTGCGTGCACACAAAGCGGCATATGGTGATATGCTGGCCGCCCCTAAGCACCATTACCTAGTGAATTTGCCGCGTACGTTGCGGAAGTTTGGTTTCCTGCTCAACACATTCGTACAGGAACGGAAACACCGAGTCTTGAAGCGGATGTGCACACCAAGGCATACCACCAATTCGTTTTCCAAGGGGGTGCTTCAAGATATGACATGCCAGCACTTGTCTGACCTAATGGAACCGATGATCTGTTGTGCACTTCGGGACCCTGTCCCCGCGCCCGCTCGCATGCAAGTTGCAGTGCGGGGGTCGCTCGTTGATGCGAGGGTTACTTTGACATCACCTACGTGCGTCATTAAGCATAGGGCCTTGTGCGAAGATGGCGTTGCGTTGCTCGTTGACGGCAGCGTTGCTGAGGTTTGGTTTCGCGCTCGGGTGGGCGGATTTTGTTGGACATGCGTCAGTCGGTGGGGGATAAGTTCACGGATGCGCCACGGGGGGAGTTATGTGAACGCCAGCAATCCCATTATTATCCAGAGTAGCAGCATAGTTGCGAGCTTGATTTGTTCTGCCGCCAGACAAGATGAAATCTCACGCGTGGTTTTCCAGCCCACGGCAAGCTTGTAACCGTTTTGGCTGGCCCAAAAGGACTGCTACCAGAAAGTGCGACACGTCCCTCCCATGCTCCCCACTTCCTATTGCAAGCACTCTTGATTTACGTTGTCCCATCGGCCCTGCCATATATTTCTCCCCTTTCTCGGCTTTGCTCTGGCGTGCCCTGCCATATTCTATGTTACTCTACTTTACCTTGCTTGGTATGCCCCTACACCGAGTTTCGGGTCAACTTGTGGTATCGCCTGCTTGCGCTAACTTGTTTAGTTTTGGTGCTATGTACTTTCCCTTCGGGCCCTTCCACTCCATTCCATTGCCCCCCTCTGCCCCACCATGCCATCCTCTACCAACATGCCGCGCCTTGCTGAGAGCTCTTTGGGGGAGGGCCGCGCCGTCGGGTATGCGAGGCCTTCGGGCGCCTGGGCGGCCCTGGGAGGGGCCCAAACATAAGTTCCCCAGATGTCAATCTCAACCTTATGTTGTTCCCATCCCTTGCTCTCATGCATTCCATGCCAATGTCAATCTTATGTTGTTCCCATCCCTTGCCCGTCCCAAACATAAGTTCCCCAGATGTCAGCCCCCCGAGGGAACTTATGTTTGGGACGGGCAAGGGATGGGAACAACATGAGGTTGACATTGACATGGGACGCACTAGAGCAAGGCATGGGAACAACATAAGATTGACATCGACATCTGGGCCAACATGATGTTTGCCTTCTCGCCTTTTCGCTTCCGATGGCCATCCGAGGCAGCAATGTGGTTCCGAGAGGACCCAAGAGGGCTTCAAGAGTGGCCCAAGAGAGCCACATGACGGCCCCAAGGGAACCCAAGAGCGTTCCGAGAGCGCCCAAAGAGGGGCCCAGGAAGTGATTTTACAAACTCCCGAGGGGCGGCGCTAATTGAGGGGCCACGCGTCTTGGGTCGATCTCCTCCAATCTGGCCCCAAGAGGCGCCCATGGGGGCCCCAAGAGGCGCCAAGATGGCTCCAATATGGCCCCATCAAGATTGCCGCAAGAGACCCACAATAAGCCCCCCAAGGGGGGCTCACCCGTTTTGATATCACAACTTTGAAAAGGGTTCGCCACCGATCCGCGTTATTGGCGCCGGCTTTAAAAACTAATGTCCGCGGCGCCAAGGCGGGAACCCCATTTTGAAACCGTGCCGCCCTCGGCCCGTGCATTTTTAATCAGTGGCGCTCCAGTCCGCGTTGGGCCGAGGAAGCGGACTGACGCCCCAGAGCGCAAGCGCGCCCCATCCCAATTCAGGGAAGGGCAGAACGCCGAATGCAGGCTGGCGGAACCACCCACGACCCCTCACCGTCTCGCTGCGCCAAGTCCTGCGCGGAGCCTGGCCTCCAGCGCCACCCAGGTCCGTCCGGAGATCGGTAGAACTCGACCTACGGGAACGACGGCGGCGACGACGACACAGACGACGACGGCGGCGGCGGCGGCGACGACGACGACGAGAACGACAACGACCCAATGCCTCCTCGAACCACGACGCGCATCGCTTCTCGTAGTACTCATCCACCTGCTGCAGCGACTCGCGCAGCTGCAAGCCCTCGAACTGCATGGTCATCCGCTGCCAGCTGCAATTCGTGCGGGCCCACGCCGTGAATGTTTCGACCATGTGCGCCTCGTAATCGCTCGCGACCGCACGCATGCGGTTCCGCTGCTCGTCGCTGAGAGCGGCGAGCCTGTAGAGCTCCGCGCCGTCGAGCTCGCGGTAACCGCTGTTGTCGACGAGCTCGGCGCTGTTGCCGACGAGCCTCTCCACGAAGCTGTCGTCCACGATATCCTTGCCGTCGTCGGCGTCGTCACCCCCGAGCTCCTCGCGCCGCGAGCGCTTCGCTGGCGGCGGCCGCTTTTCTTCGTCCCGTGCAGCCCACTCCATGTTCAAAAACCGCTGTTTCAATGGTCCTGCTGCTGCTGGCTGCGCTGGGGCTGCTTCGCCTGGCGGCGGCGCCAATCGCCGCTCGTCTTCGTCCCGTGCAGCCCGCTCCATGCTCAAAAACCGCTGCATCATCCTAGTTGCGCTGGTTGCGCTGGTGCTGCTTTGTCTGGTGCTGCTGGTTGCGCTGGTACTGCTTCGTCTGGTGCTGGCACCACCTTGGCCCCTGGTGCTGCTGGTTGCGCTGGTACTGCTTCGTCTGGTGCTGGTTCCCGTCGTGCTGGCGACGCTGGGGCTGTCGATGGCCGCGGGCACGGAGGCGGCCGCAGCGCCGCACTCGCGGCCGAAAGTGCCGATGGTTGCGCTGCCGCTGCTTCGCGAGGTTCTGCTGGCACCCGTAGTGTTGGTGGCGGCGGGAACGAAGGCTGCCGAGGCGGCCGCCGCACCACCCCCGCGGCCGCAAGTGCTGCTGCAGCTGTTGCGCGTGGTGCTGCTGGTTGCGCTGCCATTGCTGCGCGTGGTGCATCTGGCCCCCGTCCTGGCGTCCCTGTCCCCGTCCTGGTGTCACTGGTGTCACTGGTGCTGCTGAGCACGCGCGGTGGGGGGGGCCATCGCGGGCGGCCGCGGGGGGGTGCATCTTGGCGCGGGCGTCATGTTTGTAATCCTCGTAGGCGACGCAAACGGCGTCGCCGCCATCTGAGCCAAACGGCCTGGACAAGTGAAAACAAACGTTTCGCTCGAGACAGTCTCGACGACTCCTCATCTTAGACCCCCCCCCCTGGGTGGCCATCTCGCCCGATGCATCCTCAGTCTCAGCCCCTCAAGCGCGGCCGCGGCTGGATCCGCCTCGAAATCCTGACGCGCCGCCGCCGCCGTCGCCGTCGTCGTCGCGTCGTCGTCGTCGGCGGCGGCAGGGGGGATGATAATGGTAATGAGTAGTGAGAGGGAGTGCGCGGTGATAAACGAGTGAGGGTGAGGCATGACTCTTTGGATTCTTTGGTGACGGACTCTGTCCTGGGGCATTCGTGTGGCGCTATAGGGGACTCTAGTGGCGCTCTTGGGGTAATGTAGGAGGTCGGCCAAAGAAGGGGTGGCCCCATTGGCGTGCATTCTCGGGCGCCCCACAATCGCATATTGGAGCGATCTTGGAGCGCTCTTGGGCGCTCTTGGGGCAGTGTTGGGCTTGTATTATATATGTAATGGATGGCGTGGGGAGCAGGAGGGCGCGCGAACGGATGGAGGAAACCGCGTGAGCGATGGAAAGAGGAGTAGTTGTTTCATCACACTCGCGGGCCATGCAAAGCCGAGCTTGCGTCTGAGACACAGCAGCGCGGCAACTGGTAACGCATCACACGTTTGTCGCGCCACCCTGACATCTGGCGCGCGGGATTGTCATAGTCACAAAAGTGGTCGGGTTATGAATCTGACTGGTCTCACCCCGTCCGATCAGCCACGGCTGCCATTTACCAGGTCGCCGAAGCAATCGCACATAAAGCTCCCCAATGGCCGAGGGTGCCTGCATCCAGCTGTGCCCGACGGGATACCAGGATATTGCCGACGCTCGGGTCAATTACCCACGCAGCGCTTGCACTTAGGGGGCCGAAGACAAAGCGACGCAAATGTAACGAATGTGGCACCGCACAGGCCCCGTTCAGGCACGGTGTGTGACAGCTCGAAAGTGCATGCCGTTGCTATGCATTCTAAGTTGTCCCATCTTAGGCGCGGAAAACCCCTGCGGGCGTCTGGCGCGATCCCTCCATCAGACGCATTTAGACAGGCGGTGTCTTGCGCGTTGATCACGCCCGCCAGCCACAGTTAAACCTAACAAAGCATGTAAACTGGAGTACTGATGTGCGATGCGCGGATTGCGCATCCGAGGTTACGCCGCGCCGGTTGCACCGCCCAGGTTGCTCCACATCGGTCGAAACACGTCATCATTTGGAGCGCGCGCTCAGGGCAGAGCAACGCAGATCGGAGGAGAGGGCGGGGTCGGACCATCGGAGCATCATGGGGCAGAGCATCTCGGAATCAAGCAGAGCCGGGCGTCGCAAGCTAGCGCAGGGTAAAGCTGACCAGAGTGCGGTGCATCAGAGTAGGAGTAGGGCAGCGCAGGCTAAGGGGTTGCGGCTTAACCTAAGGGGACAGGGCGCACGCATTGAACCACGGGGCCACCATTCCCGCGCGCCAGAGAGGTCACCGGGGCTACGTGCGACGCGTTCATGAATTCCGCACTGGGGTAAATCGCCACCGATGGTAGCGATGGCGAGCACGCTCGCCTGCGAGTCGGGGCTACGCAAAGGAGAACAAAAAATGCCGCACCGAGCGCGCCTCGCTTGTTGGCGAAGTCGGGCTGGGAAAGGAAGTAGCTGCACTGGCGCTGCAAAGCCCGATCGCCTTTGACATCCGTGCCCTCGCACGCGGCGCCATGCGCTCACGCGCCCTTGAAGCACTTGTCCCAGGACGCACCAGCCTTCTGGTAGACGGTCTTCAGCAGAGGAGCGGACTTAGTCGGGCTCCAGCCCGCGCTGGTGCAGGCTGACTTCGCGGCGCTGTGCGCCCTCGAAGTGAAAGCGTTGCGGCTGCGCCCCTCACTGGGCGTGCACTTGATGTAGTCGCTGAAGTCAGCAACGGTGATCGTCGTCTTCTTGATGGCCGCGACGCCCTTGTCCTTCTTGCCCTTGCCCTTGCCCTTTCCCTTTCCCTTGCCGCTGCCCTTGACGACGCCCGCCACTCCCTGCCTGCCGCCCTTCTTGGTGATGCCCGCCTTCGCCTTCGCACGCTTCATTGCATCCTTCCTCTTCCTGCCCGCGGTCGCAGCCTCCTGGATGCGCTGCTCCATCGCTGCGATTGGGTCAATAGGCGCGGCGGCCCCAGCCCCGTCCGAGCCCAGCTTCAGCTCTGACTCGGCACCGCCCGCAGCCGCGCCCCGCGGCGGAGGGGAGTCCTGCGGCGGAGGGGCGCCGAAGACGGAAGTCGCAGTGGCAGACATGGCCCTGGCTTCGGCCGCGATGATGCCCCGATCGTCGCGCTTCGCATTTTGGGCCGCGGATCCGAAGTAGGTCAAGCGCGGGCCTGGGCTCGTGTTCCCCATGGCCTGCTGGACGAGCTGACCGATCGGCGCCAGCGCCTGCTGCGCGATCTCCCCAAGCTGCAACGCCGTGGCGGCCTGTCCGCGGTGCTGAAGGACAGCCAGCGCAGTCTCGCCGTCAGTCCTGAGACCCTTGTGGGTCTTACGGTATGCGAAGACATGGGCGAACTGCTGCAAGCAATCAATCTGCCACGGTGTGGGGGCACCGTCGTCCCATGCGAACTGCTTGTTGCTCGGTGGCAGTTGGCGAGGGTCGTTGGGGTACGTCTTCACGTGCACGAGAGGGTACCGCGCCTCATTGTCAATGGCCTTCACCGTCTCCTGGATAGTCTTGGCGATCGAGCGCTGCTCCTTTGGACTGAGGTTGCCCGCCTTAATGCCCGACTCAAGCATGAACCTCACGTCGTCGCCATGCCCGTGGACGATCTCCACGATGAGCGGAGAGCGCTTGCCTTGTTCGTTTTGCATTGTTGCGCGAGTACTGCGTTGCATGTCTGTGAGAACGCACGGCGGCGCAATGATTGATAGGAATTTTGCGCGCAACGCTCGCGCGTTGTCCTGGGGCGCGTCGAATGTCAACCGGGCAGCGGTGGCGAGGTGGCACGCGGCCAGCGGGTCGAGAAGTGAGATAAAGCGCGACCAACACTTCATGTTCAAGAGCACCGAAGGTTGAGCAGTTGCGGTGGCTTGACTAGCTGCCACGAACCTCCTGCACATCTCCAGCACTTCCTGAAACCGCCTCGTGCCACCGCTTAATTCGCCGGTCCAGCGGGCCAGAGGCGTGCTAAGATCTCCGGTAACTAATTAACAGTATTCATACTTCGCGCGCGCGAGGCGGCCCATGGGGGCCCCCTGACGAAGCGCCCCGGGCAGGTCGGGTCAGAGATGATTTCCCCGCTGGGCGCCGCCCTCGCGGGCTGGCGGAACGAGCGAAGCAATGAAATAAAAGTTCCTCTGATTTGAAGAGATCCCGCCCAACGTCGTCAAACGCGGCGGCGCCGTCGAAACGACGGCGCTTAATGCCGCAAGCCGACAAAACCATGTCTTCAGTATTTAATTCGGCGCCAGAGAGATCCAACGCAGTCGCTCTAACCATTATACGGCTTGAACCGACATGATCATGAGATTGCGCGGTCTGCGAATGATTGCGCGGTCTGCGAATGCTTGCGAATAAGAGTAGCAGGACAAGTAATAGTAGTAATACTAGGAACAGTACTAGTAGTAGTAGTGGCTGTAGGAGTAGGAACGTCAATAGTCGTGGTAGTAGTATTAATTATTATTCGCAGTAGTAGCGGTGATAATGACAGTAGTAGTAGGAGTCGTAGTAGTCGTAGCAGTAGTAAAAGTAGTAAAAGTAGTAGTAGTAGTAGTAGTAGTCGTCGTGGTAATGGTCATCGTAATGGTAGTTGTGGTAGTGATAGTAGTAGTAGTAGTAGTAGTAGCATCAGCAGTAGTAGTAGTAGTAGTAGTAGTAGTAGTAGTAGTAGTAGTGTTAGTCCTACTGGAATGATTCGTCGTCGTCGTCGTACTACCAGTAGTAGTAGCAGGCGCAGTAGTAGTAGTAGTAGTAGTAGTAGTAGTAGTAGTAGTAGTAGTAGTAGTAGTAATAGTAGTAGTAATAGTAGTAGTAGTAGTAGTAGTAGTAGCTACACTACTAATAAACGTAATACTTGTAGTAGTAATAGGTGGTAGTAGTAGTAGTAGTAGTAGTAGTAGTAGTAGTAGCAGTAACCATAGTATTATCAATAATATCAGTAGTAATAGTCGTAGGCGTCGTAGTAGTCGTAGTAATCGTAGTAGTAGTCGTCGTCGTCGTAGTAGTAGTAGTAGTAGTAGTAGTAATAGTAGTTGTAGTAGTAGTAGTAGTAGTAGTAGTCGTCGTAGTCGTAGTGGTAGTAATAGTAGTAGTAGTAGTAGTAGTAGCAGTAGCAGTAGTAGTAGTAGTAGTAGTAGTAGTAGTAGTAGTAGTAGTAGTAGTAGTAGTAGTAGTAGTAGTAGTAGTAGTAGTAGTAGTAGTAGTAGTAGTAGTAGTAGTAGTAGTAGTAGTAGTAGTAGTAGTAGTAGTAGTAGTAGTAGTTAGTAGTAGTAGTAGTAGTAGTAGTAGTAGTAGTAGTAGTAGTAGTAGTAGTAGTAGTAGTAGTAGTAGTAGTAGTAGGGTAGGTAGTAGCAGTAGCAATAATTATTCACTGCGTGGAGCTCCCCATATGTGCATCTACTCGCATGGACCTGTCCGCCGTGAATGTCTAGGCGCAAGAGCTTTCGAATATTAACGGGCTTCAGTTGTGACGGTCTGGACATCAATCTAACTGCGAATGAATTGGAGTGTGAATGAGCCTCAGTAGTACGAGCGCGTCTCTGTGCATGAGCCTGGGGCCTCCTGGGGC
>CAUYUJ010020842.1:77500-90000 GCA_963575745.1 Prorocentrum cordatum
TAGTAGTAGTAGTAGTAGTAGTAGTAATAGTAGTAGTAGTAGTAGTCGTAGTAGTCGTAGTAGTCGTAGTAGTCGTAGTAGTCGTAGTAGTAGTAGTAGTAGTAGTAGTAGTAGCAGCAGTAGTAGAAGTAGTCGTACTAGTAGTAGTAGTAGTAGTAGTAGTAGTAGTAGTAGTAGTCGTAGTAGTAGTAGTCGTAGTAGTAGTAGTAGTAGTAGTAGTCGTATTATTATTAGTAGTAGTAGTAGTAGGAGGAGGAGTGGTACTACTAAATACTGGTAATAGTAGTCGTACTAGTCTTAGTAGTAGTAGTAGTAGTAGTAGTAGTGGTAAACGTAATAGTAGTGGTAGTAGTAGTAGTAGTAGTAGTAGTAGTCGTAGTAGTAGTATTAGTAGTAGTAGTAGTAGTCGTAGTAGTAGTAGTAGTAGTCAGTACGTAAGTAAGTACGTATGTAAGCAAGTAAGTAATTCGTAGTAGCAGTAGTAGTTGTAGTAGTGGTAGAAGCAGTCGCAGTCGTAGTCGTAGTCGTAGTCGTAGTAGTAGTAGTAGTAGTAGTAATAGTAGTAGTAGTAGTGGTGGTAGTAGTAATAGTAATAATCGTAATAGCAAAATGAGTAGTAGTAGTAGTAGTAGTAGTAGCAGTAGTAGTGGTAGTACTAGTAGTCGTAATAGTAGTAGTAATAATAATAGTCGTCGTGGTCTTAGTAGTAGTCGTAGCAGTAGCAGTAGTAGTAGTAGTAGTAGTAGTAGTAGCTGCAGCCGTAGTAGTAGTAGTAGTAGTAGTAGTAGTAGTAGCAGCAGTAGTAGTAGTAGTAGTAGTAGTAGTAGTAGTAGTAGTAGTAGTAGTAGTAGTAGTAGTAGTAGTACTAGTAGACATAGCAAAAAATAGTAGTAGTAGTAGTAGTAAGTAGTAGTAGTAGTAGTAGTAGTAGTAGTAGTAGTAGTAGTAGTAGTAGCAGTAGCAGTAGCAGTAGCAGTAGCAGTAGCAGTAGTAGTACCCCGGGCAAGTCGGGTCAGATATCGTTTTCCTGCTGGGCGCCGCCCTCGCGGGCTGGCGGAATGAGCGAAACGATTAAATACATGTTCCCCTGATTTCAGGAAATCCCGCTCAACGTCGTCAAACGTGGCGGCACCGTCGAAACGACGGCGCTTAATGCCGCAAGCCGACAAAACCATGTCTTCAGTAATTAATTCGGCGTCCAAGAAATCCAACACAGTCGCTCTAACCACTATGGTCATGGGGTACGGTCTGCTAGTGATTGCGCCGTAACCTTCACGAACGGCCGCCGAATGTAAAACGGCGTGCCAATGGGCGCGCCATTGGTTGCGCGCTCATCGGCCAATGACACAAAAGTGGCGATTAGGTGCGCCATAATCTGCACGTTCGGCCGCAGAGAATGAACTGGCCTGGTATTGTTTCGACGTAGAACGCACGCCTGGGAGCCTTTCGTCCTCCCCTGAGTGGCCGCTACGGGGCCATTATGGGCCACTGGAGGACCACTAGGGGCCAATGGAGACCGCTGGAGGACCCCTGAAGGGCCACCGGAAGCCGCTCGGAACCACTGGAAGCGAAAGGAAAGCCAGACTAAGTGACACTGAAAGGCTCCCAAGATAGGCTGCTGAAAATCGCCATCAAGAAACGTCTGGGGTCGCCCGTCGCCGCCGTCTGTCCTCTTGGAAGCCACCCAGAGGACTCTTGGAAGCCACCCAGAGGCGATGCCGAAATGAGGGCCCCAGTCTTGAGTAAAAGGTGAGGACGTATCAAGCGGGAGCGACGAGGGAGGACGGAAGGGGAAGGGAGGAGGGAGGAGGGAGGCAGGAGGAGTGAGGAGACAAGGGGGACGAAAAGGAAAGGAGGAGGGAGGAGGGAGGAGGAGAGAGGGAAGGAGACAAAAGGGTCGGAGGGCGGGGCGGAGAGGGGGGGAGGGGAGGAGGAAGAGGAGGGGGGGGGAGGAGGGGGGAGATCGAGGAAGGGGAGGCCGAGGCCGTCGCCGAGGGAGGAGGAAGGAGGGGAGCGGAGGAAGAGAGAAGGAAGGGAGGAGGACGGAGGATGGGGTCTGTGGGGTAGAGAGCAGGAGGAGAGGAGGCGGAGGGCCGGAGACGAGGACGGACGAGGAAGGATCGTGCTGGGGCGGGGAGGAGTACTGGAGGAGGAGGGGAAGAAGGAGGAGGCCAGTCTCCAGAAGGACTGGAGACCTTCTGAGCAGGAGGGCCCGGAGGATTCGGGGGCGACGGGCCGATGGAGGAGGAGGCGGAAAATGCGGAGGAAAGAAAAAGGCAGCAGTCCAGCGTAAAACGGGAAGAAATCTCGGGCGGGAGCGCTGGTTTTGTCGGGACGGGGGTTGTCGGCGGCGAGCACCGCCGTGAGTAAAAAAGAGAGGAAGCCTCGAGCGGGAGCGACGTTGCTGTTGCTCGGGGGCGGCGCCGATGAGAGAAAGAGTAGCGCGCCCGTCCAAAGTAAAACGGGAGGAAGTCTCGAGCGGGAGCGCTGGTTCTGTTGAGACGGCTGCTTTCGGCTGCGAGCAAGAGCGCCGGCCCTGAGTAAAAAAGGAGGAAGTCTCGAACGGGAGCATTGTTGTTGTTGGGGGGCCGGTTTTGGCAGTCACCCACACCGCTTGAGAGCGAGCCTCCTTTTCAATGAAGATGCAGCTGGCGCCTCGGCGAGAGCGCCACTCCTGTAAGGGGTCCAACGACAACAATTGTTTAGCAATTAACACTCAGCGACAACGGCAACGACAACAACAACAACAATCATTTTCAGACTGTTCGCCCTTGTCTGCTCGAGTGTCGTATAACGCGCATTTCCCAAACCCTCGATACCCGCCCTTTTCGTTTTCGATCGAACCCCTTTTACGGGGTATACCTTTCTTCCCTGCAGGCCGGGCCCCGGCAAGCGGCGGGGCGGCCGCGGACCGTCGGCCTGGCCAGCGGCAGCGCTGATCGGCGGGGCGGCCGCGGACCGTCGACCCGACCCCAAGAGGGACGGACAGGGGACCGACCACGACGACGACGACGACGACGACGACGACGACGACGACGACGGGAACGACGGCGACGGCGACGACGACGACGAGCGAAAGCGAGAGCGAGAGAGAACGACAGCAGAGCCACGAAGGACACGAAGTAGGCCACGAAGGGCGACAGCGGGGACACGAAGGGAATGCGTATGGGGCCACGAAGAGCGCGAACGAGCGTGGGCCACGAAGGGCAGATAATGCGGGGCCACAGAAGGCAACGATGGGGCCACTGAGGGTAGCACCTGGGCCACGTAGGACAATGAGGGGGCCACAAACGGCGACAGCGGGGCCACGAAGGGCATGCACATGGGGCCACAACGGGCGCGAACGAGCGGGGGTCACGAAGGGCATACGTATGTTGGGCCGCGGAGGGTACGGACGGGGCCACTGAGGGCAGCAACGGGGCCACGGAGGGCAGCGAGTGGGCCACGAAAGGCGACAGCGGGGCCACGAAGGGCATGCATATGGGGCCACCACGGGCGCGAACGAGCGGGGGCCACAAAGGGCATACATATATGGGGCCACGAAACACAGCGAGGGGGCCACGAAGGGCTGCAACGGGGCCACGAAGGGCAGCGAGGGGGCCACGAAGGGCTGCAACGGGGCCACGAAGGGCTGCAACGGGGCCACGAAGGGCAGCGAGGGGCCACGAAGGGCTGCAACGGGGCCACGAAACAAAGCGAGGGGGCCACGAAGGGCTGCAACGGGGCCACGAAGGGCAACGAGGAGGCCACGAGGGGTGCAACGGGGCCACGAAACAAAGCGAAGGGGCCACGAAGGGCTGCAACGGGGCCACGAAACAAAGCGAGGGGGCCACGAAGGGCTGCAACGGGGCCACGAAGGGCAGCGAGATCCCGATTCCTAGGTAATCTGTGAAGGAGTCCTAAGCGTGAGCGCGACTCTTGGGTGCCTGGGTTTCGGGAGCGCGGCGCTGGAGTAAATTGTAAGACATTCCAACGCAAGGGCGGTATTCTTCAGTAAGTTGCAAGCAAATCTCCAGCGAGAGCGCGACTCCAGAGCGCAGGAGGGGCGATTCCTGAATAATTCGTAAGGAAGTCCAAAGCGAGAGCGCGATTCTTGAATAAAATGCGAGGAAGTCTCGGGCGGGAACGGAGGTCCTGGCTAAATTGTGACGAAACCTCAAGCGGGAGCCGTTGTTGTTGTTGTAACCCGGGTGCCAGGGGGCCAGTTTGAGCAGGAAGACTTTCCTTCACAAAAAACAACGTGCGAGCCCCAGGGGGGCACTTCAATTGAAAAAATCAATGTGCACCGGTGGGGGGATCAACAATACTTCTTTGTTCAAGAATGAGAGTTCAACAACAACAACAACAATCACTTTACCCGAACGCTCAGTGTTCTCACCAGTGCCAGGGTTTTCATGCGACGCCAGCCAATACCCCCACTTTGTGGGGGGGCAGTGCGAGCTCTACCAAATATCCACACGACTCTTCGCCACCACCCACACCCAGCTTCCCGCCCTATGACGTTCGGACACTTCACTTCGTGGCCTGCGGACGACCGTGGCTACTACACTGGCGTGGAGTACACACCCACAGAAGTTGTTAAGCCTACGTTCGTACACCCACAGAAGTTGTTAAGCCTTGTTAACCCACAGAAGTTGTTAAGCCTTCCACAGAACATCTGTTGCATATGATGCATATGGTACATGATACACATGATACACATGATACGTACTCACAAGATAGTTGATCACATCTTTAGGGCAAATTCCTGAGGGATGTGGGAATACACAAGAGAGAGAGGATATGGTTGTCCCGATGGTTGTCTCGATGGTTGTCCCGATGGTTGTCCTGATGGTTGTGGTTGTCCCGATCGTTGTCCCGATGATTGTCCCGATGGTTGTCCTGATGGTTGTGCTTGTCCCGATCGTTGTCCCGATGACTGTCCCGATGATTGTCCCGATGGTTGTCCCGATGGTTGTTCCGATGGTTGTCCCGATGGTTGTCCCGATGGTTGTGATGCGCGGTGCTAAAATTCTTAAGAAGCCCAATGGTTTTTGGAGATTTCGGCGTGCGCGCGCGAAGAAAAAACGAATGTGTCCCGCATGGTATTATTTGACAGGGATGATGGCCCTGGCAGGTGCGCAACCGTTGTCGCAGAAGTTCGAAAAAGTTGCTCGCAAAAGCCCGTTTGACAGAAATGTTTAAAAAGTGTTGGGTTTCCTACGAATCCGCAAGAGCGCGCGGGATGAGATTTTGACAATTTGTTGTTGAAAAACCATTGGTTTTTTGATGTTTTTATGTTAAAATCGCTGCGAACACTAAGGTTTTGGAAGGATTTCGTCTTGCGCGCGCGAATGTCCACTTTACCTTATTTTTTGCAAGGGATTCTTGAAATTTGATTATATTAGAACAAGAAATGTCATTTTCTATTGTTTTTTGCAAGGGAAAGCGGATTACAACAAAACAGCCGGATCCTGTACACACCCTCTTTTCTGAGGCTTCCTCACGAAAATGATGAAAATGTAGCTGCGGCCTAGGCGGCGCAGGGGGGGCGCGCACCAGGGGGCCCAACAATAATTATTCTTTAGAATAAATAATGTTCAACAACAACAACAAGCACAAGCACAAGCACAAGCACAAGCACAAGCACAAGCACAAACACAAGCACAACCACAACAACAACAACAACAACAACAACAACAATCATTTTCAGACTGTTCGCCCTTATCTGCTCGAGTGTCGAATAACGCGAATTCCCCAAACCCTTGAATACCCGCCCTTTTCGTCTTCGATCGAACCCCTTTTACGGGGTATACATTTTCTTCTCTGCAGGATGGGCCCCGGCAAGCGGCGGGGCGGCCGTGGACCGTCGGCCTGGCCAGCGGCAGCGCTGATCGGCGGGGCGGCCGCGGACCGTCGACCCGACCACAAGAGGGACGGACAGGGGACCGACCACGACGACGACGACGACGACGACGACGACGTCGACAACGACGGCGACGGCGACGACGAGCGAAAGCGAGAGCGAGAGAGAACGACAGCAGAGCCACGAAGGACACGAAGTAGACCACGAAGGGCGACAGCGGGGACACGAAGGGAATGCGTATGAGGCCACGAAGAGCGCGAACGAGCGTGGGCCACGAAGGGCAGATAATGCGGGGCCACAGAAGGCAACGATGGGGCCACTGAGGGTAGCACCTGGGCCACGTAGGACAATGAGGGGGCCACAAAGGGCGACAGCGGGGCCACGAAGGACATGCACATGGGGCCACAACGGGCGCGAACGAGCGGGGGCCCCGAAGGGCATACGTATGTTGGGCCGCGAAGGGTACGGACGGGGCCACTGAGGGCAGCAACGGGGACACGGAGGGCAGCGAGTGAGCAGCGAGTGGGCCACGAAAGGCATGCATGTGGGGCCACCACGGGCGCGAACGAGCGGGGGCCACGAAGGGTATGCATATATGGGGCCACGAAACAAAGCAAAGGGCCACGAAGGGCTGCAACGGGGCCACGAAGGGCAGCGAAGGGGCCACGAAACAAAGCGAGGGGGCCACGAAGGGCTGCAACGGGGCCACGACGGGCAGCGAGGGGGCCACGAAGGGCTGCAACGGGGCTACGAAACAAAGCAAGGGGGCCACGAAGGGCAGCGAGGGGGCCACGAAGGGCTGCAACTGGGCCACGAAACAAAGCAAGGGGGCCACGAAGGGCTGCAACGGGGCCACGAAGGGCAACGAGGAGGCCACGAGGGGGTGCAACGGGGCCACGAAACAACGCGAGGGGGCAACGAAAGGCTGCAACGGGGCCACGAAACAAAGCGAGGGGGCCACGAAGGGCTGCAACGGGGCCACGAAGGGCAGCGAGATTCCGATTCCTAGGTAATCTGTGAAGGAGTCCTAAGCGTGAGCGCGACCCCTGGGTGCCTGGGTTTCGGGAGCGCGGCGCTGGAGTGAATTGTAAGAAATTCCGACGCAAGGGCGGTATTCTTCAGCAAAGAGCAAGCAAGTTTCCAGCGAGAGCGCGACTCCAGAGCGCAGGAGGAACGATTCCTGAATAAATCGTAAGGAAGTCCCAAGCGAGAGCGCGATTCTTGAATAAAATGCGAGGAAGTCTCGGGCGGGAACGGGGGTCCTGGCTAAATTGTAAGGAAACCTCAAGCGGGAGCCGTTGTTGTTGCAACCCGGGTGCCAGGGGGCCAGTTTGAGCAAGAAGACGTTCCTTGACAAAAAACAACGTGCGAGCCCCGGGGGGGGCACTTCAATTGAAAAAAATAATGTGCACCGTGGGGGGATCAACAATAATTATTCTTCAAGAGTGAGAATTCAACGCAAGGACAACCTCTCAGGCCACCCCGGCGGGGCCCGTGGTGGTGTCCTCGCCCAGGGGGCGAGCGCACTCCCCCAGGCCACACGTTGCAGTTGTTGCCCCCGGGGGGGGGGAGCAACGCGCAACACCTCTGTCATACGCTGACGTAAATCAATATGTGTTTCCGAATCTTCGTGGGCTCCCTTATTGTTCCCGAGCACTCCTGTGTCCGAAAACCGACCGCGCGCCAGCGAGGCCAGCTCCTCCTCCCTATAGGACTCCTGTGGAATCCTGCAGGACCCTGTAAGGACGATTGGATTCCTCTAGGGGTTCCGATGGAATCCTGTAGGACCCTGTAGGGATCCTATAGGGCCCCCCCCGGATTCCTATAGGGTTGCTATGGAAGCCTGTAGGGATCCTTTTGGATTCCTATAGGAATCCTACGGCATCCTGTAGGACCCTGTAGGGATCCCATAGGTTTCCAATAGTAATACAATCGGATTCCTATGGGATCCTGTAGGTCCCTGTAAGGATCCTAGAGGATTCCTATAAAGTTCCGATGGGATCCCGTAGGACACTGAAGGGATCCTCTAGGGATCCAAAAGGACCCGTATAGGACTCCTATCGGAATCGAATGGAATCCTGTAGGACCCTGTAGGGATCCTATAGGACCCCAATGCGAGTCCGATTGAAATCCAATTGAATCCTGTAGGGCCCTGTAGGGATGCTATAGGATTCCAATAGGAGTCCCATAGGATTCCAATGGAATTCCTATGGAATCCTGGAGGACCCTGTAGGGACCTCATGGGATTGCAACGAGATTCCAATAGGATTCTAATGGAATCCTGTAGGACCCTGCAGGGACCCTATGGGTTACCAATGAGATTCCAATCGGATTCCTATGGGATCCTGTGGGGCACTGTAGGGATCCCGTAGGATTCCAATACTATTACAATCGGATTCCTATGGGATTCTGTAAGACCCTGTAGGTTCCTATAGGATTCCAATAGGATTCCTATAGGGTTCCGACGGCATCCTGTAGGACCCTGCAGGGACCCTATCGGATTTCCCATCGGATTCCAATATGATTCCTATGGGATCCTCTAGGACCCTGTAAGGATCCTATAGGATTCCTACAGGATCCCAAGTGGTTCCCGATGGCATCCTGTAGGACCCTGCAAGGACCCAAGAGGTTTTCTCAAGGATTCCAATAGGATTATAATGGAATCTTGTAGGACCCTGTAGGGACCCTATAGGATTCCCAAAAGGATTCCAATTGGTTCCCAAGGGACTCCTGTAAGACCCTGCAAGGATCCTATAATATTCCAACAAGATTCCTATAGCACTCCTATGGCATCCTGCAGGACCCTGTAAGGATCCTATTGGATTCCTGTAGGGTTCCGATGGAATCCTGTAGGACCCTGTAGGGATCCTATAAGGCCCCCCCTCGGATTCCTACAGGGTTGCTATGGAATCCTGTAGGGATCCTATGGGATTCCTATAGGATTCCGACGGCATCCTGTAGGACCGGCCCTGTAGGGATCCCATAGGTTTCCAATAGTATTACAATAAGATTCCTATGGGATCCTGTGGGACCCTGTAGGGATCCTTTCGGATCGCTATACGGTTCCTATGGGGTCCTGTAGGACACTGAAGGGACCCTATAGGGATCCAAAAAAGACGGCCCGTATAGGATTCCTATCGGAATCCAGTGGAATCCTGTAGGACCCTGTAGGGATCCTATGGGACCCCCCTCGGATTCCTATTGAAATCGGATGGAATCCTGTAGGGCCCTGTAAGGATCCTATAGGATTGCAATACGAGCCCCATAGGATTCGAATGGAATTCCGATGGAATCCTGGAGGACCCTGTAGGGACCTTATAAAATTGCAATATAAGATTTCTATGGAATCCTGTAGGACCCTGTCGGGACCTTATGGGATTGCAATGAGATTCCAATAGGATTCCTATGGAATCCTGTAGGACTCTGTAGGGATCCCATAGGATTCCAGTAGTATTACAATAGGATTCCGATGGAATCTTGTAGGACCCTGTAGAGACCCTATAGGACTTCCAATAGGATTCCTATAGGGTTCGTATGGAATCCTGTAGGACCCTGTAGGGACCCTATAGGATTCCCAATAGGGTTCCAATAGGATTCCTATGGAATCCTCTAGGACCCTGTAGGGATCCTATAGGATTCCTGCCGGATTCCAATTGGTTTCCTACGGAGTCCTGTAGGACCCTGCAAGGATCCTATAGGATTTGTGTAGGGTTCCTCTGGGATCCTGTAGGACTTTGTAGGGATCCCGTAGAATTCCTATAGGAACCATATGGAATCCAATAGGATTCTGTAGGAATCCTATAAGATTCAAAAAGAATTCCTACGGAATCCTTGAGAGGGGTGCGCCGAAATCAAATTTCGGTGGAGCTCCCTGAGCCACGATCCTCGAGAGGGGGGAGCGCCGAAATCAATCCTCGGTGGAGCTCCCTGTGGGGCCAGGGCAACGATCCGTGAGAGGGGTGCGCCCTTTGGGGCCTGTATGGGACTCCGCAGCAACTCCGAAAGGACCTTCCGAGCAACGCCGCCGGGCCCTGCTGAGCCCCGCAGCGGCCTGGCGAGGCCTCGTGGCGTTGCTCGGACCAGGGGCCCTGCGGGGCCCGTGCGTGGCCCCGTGGCGTTGCTCGGGGGGGGGGGGTTCGAGCAACGGGCCTCCAGTAGTGTCCTCGCGAACAACAACAACAACAGCAACAGCAACAGCAACAACAACAACAACAACAATCACTTTACCCGAACGCTCAGTGTTCTCACCAGTGCCAGGGTTTTCATGCGACGCCAGCCAATACCCCCACTTTGTGGGGGGGCAGTGCAAGCTCTACCAAATATCCACACGACTCTTCGCCACCACCCACACCCAGCTTCCCGCCCTATGACGTTCGGACACTTCACTTCGTGGCCTGCGGACGACCGTGGCTACTACACTGGCGTGGAGTACACACCCACAGAAGTTGTTAAGCCTACGTTCGGGTAGAATCGGACAGCGCGCGCGGGTAGAAATTTTGAAAAGTCGTGCAGGTGTTTTTCGAGGACCTACGGTGCGATTCGTGTGATTTTATGATGCGCGGTGCTAAAATTCTTAAGAAGCCCAATGGTTTTTGGAGATTTCGGCGTGCGCGCGCGAAGAAAAAACGAATGTGTCCCGCATGGTATTATTTGACAGGGATGATGGCCCTGGCAGGTGCGCAACCGTTGTCGCAGAAGTTCGAAAAAGTTGCTCGCAAAAGCCCGTTTGACAGAAATGTTTAAAAAGTGTTGGTTTTCCTACGAATCCGCAAGAGCGCGCGGGATGAGATTTTGACATTTTTTGTTGATTTTTTTTTTTTTTTTTTTTTTTTTTTTTTTTTTTTTTTTTTTTTTTATTAAAAAAAAAAAAAATGTTTTTATGTTAAAATCGTTCCGAACACTAAGCTTTTGGAAGGATTTCGTCTTGCGCGCGCGAATGTCCACTTTACCTTATTTTTTGCAAGGGATTCTTGAAATTTGATTATATTAGAACAAGAAATGTCATTTTATAGTGTTTTTTGCAAGGGAAAACGGATTACAACAAAACAACCGGATCTTGATGACATCGTATTACCTGAGGCTTCCTCACGAAAATGATGAAAATGTAGCTGCGGCCTAGGCGGCGCAGGGGGGCCGTGCACCAGGGGTCCCAACAATAATTATTCTTTAGAATTAATAATGTTCAACAACAACAACAACAACAATAACAACAGCAGCAGCAGCAGCAGCAGCAGAAGCAGCAGAAGCAGCAGCAACAACAATCATTTTACCATCATGCGCGATGCTTCCACAAGAAGCATGCGACCATCATGATAACCATCCACATCACGGGGGACTCTTGTTCTATAGCGGGGTCCGTTGTTCCCATTCCCAGTTCTCCCACCCAATGAGGTCTTGCAAACACCTCCTCCGAGGAATTTCAACATATCCCGCCTCGAAAATACATGCCCGCGCCTTGCTGCGCCGATGCGAGACCGCCCGTGGAACCCCAGCGAAGGGCAAAGCACAAGGAAATATCGAGCGACAGCATTGCCTTGGTGGGGATGGGGGCTGTCGGCGGTGAGGCAAGGCCCTGGCCCTGAATAGAAAGGGAGGAAGTCTCGAGCAGGGCTGCTGTTGTTGCTGGGAGCGGCGCCAATGCTGAAGAGAGTAGGGCGCTAGTCCAGCGTAAAACAAAACGAAGTCTCGAGCGGGAACGCTGGTTTTGTTGGGACGATGGCTTTCGGCGGCGAGGAGGAACACCGCCTTGAGTAAGAAAGGAGGAAACATCGAGCGGGAGCCGTGGTTTTGTCGGGACGGGGGCTGCCGGCGGCGAGGAGCAGCACCGCCCCGAGGAAAAAGAGAGGAAATCTCGAGCGGGAGCGTTGTTCTTGCTGGGAGCGGCGCCAATTCAAAAGAGAGTTGGGCGCCGGTCCAACGTAAAACGGAAGTCTCGGGCGGGAGCGCTGGTTTTGTCGGGGCGGCGGTTTTCGGCGGCGAGCAAGAGCACCGCTTCGAGTAAAAAAGGGAGATCGCCTCGAGCGGGAGCGTTGCTGTTGCTGGGGGGCGGCGCCGATGAGAGAAAGAGTAGCGCGCCAGTCCAAGGCAAAACGGGAGGAAGTCTCGAGCGGGAGCGCTGGTTTTGTTAGGACGGCGGCTTTCGGCGGCGAGCAAGAACACCAGCCCTGAGTAAAAAAGGAGGAAGTCTCGAGCGGGAGCGTTGTTGTTGTTGTTGTTGTTGCTGTTGTTGTTGTTGTTGTTGTTGGGGGGCCGGTTTTGGCGGTCCCCCAAGCCGCTCGAGCGTGAATCTCATTTTCAATGAAAATGTAGCCGGCGCCTCGGCGAGAGCGCCAGGGCGCCTATAAGGGGTCCAACAATAATATTTGTTTAGTATTAGCATTCATCAGCAACAACAACAAAAACAACAATAATAACAACAGCAACAACAACAACCAACACCAACAGCAGCAGCAACAACAACAGCAACAGTAACAACAACAACACCACCACCACCAGCAAGACCACCACCACCAACAACAACAACAGCACCAACACCAACACCAACAACACCAACACCAACAACAACACCACCACCAACAACATCAGCAACCACAACACCAACACCAACACCACCACCAACAACAACACCAACACCAACACCACCGCCACCAACAAC
>CAUYUJ010020842.1:95000-110000 GCA_963575745.1 Prorocentrum cordatum
GTGGCTTGTTCGCCAAATGATCAAGGATGCTCCTCGGTGGTCCTCGCCGAGGGAAAAAGGCACACGTCCGGGCGATGCCAAGGCACTCGCAGTGCCAAGGAGTCGCGCTGCGGCGGCCGGAGGCAGTGGGCGCCTCGCCGCCCCGGGGCGGCCCGTGGCCCCTGGCCCCGCACGTGGAGGCCATGTCTGCAGCGGGCACTGGCTACGTGTGGCGCGTCCTCGGCGCGTCCTCTTTACAGTTCGGCGCGTCCTCAGTACAAGATCAGTTACCAGCCTCGAAAGTCCTTCGTACAGTTCGGCGCGTCCTTCGTACAGTTCGGCGCGTCCTCAGTTACCAGCCTCGAACGTATCCCAATCCCTAAGATTGGCACGCCCTTAGCTTACTTTGGCGCGTTCTCAGTTTACTTTGGCGCGTTCCAGGCTGGTAAACTTTGGCGCGTCCTTAGTGTACTTTGGCGCGTTCTTCCATGAATTTGTTTGGCACGTCATCAGTACGCGTTGGCGCGTCCTTTGTACACTTTCATGAGCAGCCCTTTGCCTGACTGGCCCGTTTCCTGTCAAACGCTCAGCTCAAGAAGCCGGCCGTATCTGGGACGCTGTATCACAAATACGTCCCTTATCGGTAACCACAGATCCCGAGATGGCAAATGCAGACTTTGGGGGGGATGGCAGTTTGGAAGTTGAAGTTCCTGGGCCAGGTGGAAGAGGGGAGAATGTTGGACGCGCGTTGAGGGGCGTTGTGGGGGGATGGGGACGCTCCCTCTGAAGGTTTGTCGCCCCCCCCGATTCATCATGCCATCTGGAGTGGAGGAACAGCCACTGGATGACCCAAGAAACAGCGAGCTCCTTCCGAACCCAGAGCGTTCCTTACTATTCCCGCGCGCCTCGCCTGTATGTCAATCCGCGAAGCTTCTTAAAGCAGGCTTGCCCCGCAGCGTAAGCGCCCCCACACACCCAAAACTCTTACGTTGGTGCCCGCTCCAGATGGCATAATACTCGCCCCCGCCTGGGTTCGACGGGGGGGATCGGCGCGTGCCGTCGGTGGGGGATTGGGGGGGGAGATGGCAGTTTTGAACCGAAGTTCCTGGGCCAGGTGGGGGGGGGGGGGAGAAGTTTGGACGCGCGTTGAGGGGCGGCGGGGTGGGGGATGGGGACGCTCCCTCAAAGGTTTGTCGCCCCCCCGATCATCATGCCGTCCAGAGCGGGGGAACAGCCACAGAATGACCCAAGGAACAGCGAGCTCCTTCCGAACCCAGAGCTTTCCCGATTATTCCCGCGTCTTGCCTGCACGCTTCGCGAGGCTTATAACGCAGGCTTGGCCCTCGCAGCGTAGGCGCCCCCACACCCAAAACTCCCACAGTGATGCCTGCTCCGGATGGCATCATAATCGCCTCCACCTTGGGTGCGAGGGGGGGGATGGGCGCATGCCGTCACGGGGGGATGCACGACACATCATCAGCATCATCATCGTCATCATTATCAACCACAACGTCATCAACATAATCAGCCTTATCTTAAACATAATCATCATCAACAACATCAACATCATTAGTATTGCCTTAAACACCATCAGAAGCATCAACCCTATCAGGACCCACATCATTAACAACGGAAACCACGTCATCAGCATCATCAACATTAGCTTACGCATCATCATCATCAGCAGCAACATCATCAGCATCCAAACTATCAGTAGCACTAGCAGCAGCATCATCATCATCCTCGTCATCATTATCATCATCAGCAGCATCATCAACATCAATATTACTTTAAACCCCGTCATCATCAGCATCAGCATCATCCATCATCATTCTCGCCATCATCAACAGCATCACCATCAACATCATAATCATCACCATCACAATTTATCATCAGCTTCATAAGCATCGTCATCAGCAGCATCGGCATCATCATCAACAATAACATCAACATCATCAACGTCAGCCCATCATCCTCAGCAGCAGCATCATCATCAGCATCACCATCATCATCCTCATCATAATCATCATCGTCATCACCATCACCAGCATCAGCATCGTCATCATCATCATCATCATCAGCAGCATCAGCATCATTACCATCATCAGCACCATCACCAACATTACCTTGAACACAGCCATAAGCATCGCGTAAGCATCATCGGCATCAACAGCAGCATCAACAGCACCATCATCAACAGATCAATAGTATCTTCGAACTAATCACCATCAGTATCATAATCCTCAGCAGCATCATGAGAATCATCGGCATCCTCCTCCTCATCATCAACATCAGCAACAGCATCTGAAACGCCATCGAACTCACCAACGGCATCAACATAACCATCCACATCATCATCAATCTCATACACATGATCTCAGCATCATCAGCATCAGCATCATCAGCAGCATCAGCATCATCATCATCATCATCACAATCATCATCAACAACATCATCAATATCAGCATCATCATCCTCAGCAGCATCGTCAACATCATCGTCACAATCAGCATCAGCACCATCATCCCCATCAACATCGTCAACAGCATAAGGCAGATTAGATTAAACACCATCATCAGCATCATCAGCACTATTGGCATCATCATCAGCGTCAGCATCATCATGACCATCATCATGATCGTCATCATCATTACCAGCAGCATCGTCAGCATCATCATCAACATGATCAGCGTCATCACGACCATCAGCATCATCAACAAAAACATGATCAACCTCATCAACCTTGCCTTAATCATCATCAGCATCATCATAAAACCACACCATCAGCACCATCATCAGCATCATCAGCACCATCGTCATCGTCAGCATCCTCAGCATCACCATCAACATCACCAAAATCATCGACAGTACCTGAAACACCATCATAATCAGAATCAGCGTCATCAGCATCCTCAGCATCGCCATCATCATCAGCAGCATCAGCATCGTCACCATCAGCATCAACATCGTCATCAGCAGCATCGTCACCATCAGCATCATCACCGTCGTCAGCCTCAACATCGTCATTATAAGGATAATCAGCATCAGCATCACCATCAGTATCAGCATCATCAACAGCATGATCATCATCATCAGCAGTAGCAGCATCATCAACATTATCTTAAACACCACTATCATCATCATCATCATAATCGTCAGCGTCATCAACATCAGAATCAGCATCAGCATCAGCATCCTCAGCATCATCCTCATCATCATCGACATCGTCATCATCAGCATCAGCATGACCTTAAACACCATCATAAGCATCATCAGTACCATCAGCATCATTATCAGCAGCATCATCAGCATCAGCAGCATCATCATGATCATCAACATCATCGCCATGGTCATCATCAACCTCATCAACGGTACCTTGAATAACGTCAGCATCATCATCATCCTCATCATCAGCAGCATCATCAGCATCATCATGGTCATCATCAGCAGCAGCACCGTCATTATTAGCACCAACATAATTAGCATCAACAACACGAACAGCAAATTCATCAGCCTCATCAACCTTATCTTAAGCCTCGTCATAAGCATCATCATCATTAACTACATCAGCATCAGCATCATCAGCCTCATCATCCTCAACATCATCATCAGCATCATCATTAACATAATCACAAAATAAATCACAATCATCATCAGCATCATCAACAGCATTGTCATCATCGGCATCGCCATCAGCATCCTCATCAACAACAGCAGTATTAGTAATCATCTTCAACATCATGAACGTTACCTTGAACATCATCAGCAGCAGCATCAATATCATCATGATCATCATCATCATAATAATCCTCATCCTCATCAGGATCACCATCGTCATTCGCGTCATCAGCATCACCAGCATCATAAACATTATCTCAAACACAACCATAATCATCAGCATAAGCATGATGCCGGAGAAAAAAAACAATCAGGGCTATAGGGCTAGGGGGCTATAGGGCTGTTGAGCTATAGGGCTATAGAGCTATAGGGCGATAGAGTTGTAGGGCTATAGGGCTAGAGGGCTATTGGGTTATAGGGCTATAGGGCTATAAAGCACCCCCTGGCATCCCTGGGCACGCCCCGGCCACCCGGGCACCCCCGGGCACCCCCCAGGCACCCGGGCCCCGGGCACCCCCGGGCACCCGGGCACCCGGGCGTGCAGCGAAAATCGGCGACAAACCTAACCTAACCATAAGAATCCGCTAGGACCCCTACAGATGCAAGCTCTGATTGGGGAATCATCAGCATCAACATCATCATCATCATCACCATCATCATCATCATCATCAACAACAACAACAACAACAGCATCAACAGCATCAACACGATCTGAAGCATCATCATCAACATCATCATCAGCAACAACATCCGAATCCTCATCATCTTCATCATCCTCATCGTCATCAGCAGCAACAACCTCATCTTTAACGGAATCATCATCAACAGCAGCAGGACAATCATTGGTGTCATCATCAGCATCATAATCATCGTCTTAAGCACCAGCATAGTCATTATCAGCGTCATCAGCATCATCATCATAAGCAGCAGCCACATCATCATCAACAGCATCAGCATCATCATGATCTTCAACCTTCTCGTCATCATCAGCACCAGCATCAGCATCAGCATCAGCATCATCATCACCCTCAGCAGCAACCATCATCCTCGTTCGGTGTTGCGGCATCGCATCACCTGAATCTGCACGCGGGAAGAAGATGTCCCTGGTGAAGCAGCGGACCAGTGCCTTGTCAACTGCTTCAGGGCTGGGGCCCTCGCTTCCTGGAAGGAAGCAGCACTCTGTCTGACAAGCAGAGGGTCACTCGGGCATTACCTCCAATCGCTCACATGAGAGGTCCATCGCTTCTCGACGGCAAATACCGATTATCTTCCATGCTGTACACACAAACCTTCCTGTGTGGTGGCCTGCCACCACCTTCCCATTTTGGTGTGGCATCGCGGCAGCCAGTGGACTCATCTCGCGTTTCCGCCAGGATGCGGTAGTGAACGCTGCCCCCGCATACTCGCACACGCTTTAGTCCCACTGAAAAACAATGGGACAACGCAGACGTGCACGGCCAAACTGGTCATATATCCATTTTCGTGTTCTTGCCTGGCAAGAACTTCTTGTCTTTCAAGAACATCACGACTGGATGAGATGGCTGCCTCACCTGATCGGATATGAACAAAAAGCGCCGCTTCTGGATAAGGAGGAGGAGGGGGAGAGAGTTGAGGACGAGGAGAAAGACGAGGATCTCGAGAAGGAGGGGATGACGAGGAGAACGAGGACGAAGCGGGAGAGAACAGGGGCGACGGGAGGACGCCCTGGAGAAAGAGAACGCTTGAAACAGCGTGGTCATCAATGACAAGGACAGTAAGGAGGACGAGAAGGAGGACGCTAAGGATGAGGACGACGAGGAAAACTGTGACGGAGGAATACGAAGAAAAGGACGTGGAAGAAGTGGGGGTCTTGGAGACCTTCCGGGGCTACCATTGGGGCTGCTGGGACTGTCTGGGGCTTTTCTTTCTTTCGGACGTCCGCTGGCACAGTCGTGCGCGTGCTAGGTGAAAGGCAAATCAGTTGTCATAACGCCGTAGGCTCATGACGACCCCGGGGGCCTGTACCAAGTAGCCTTGAGGGCTCAGCAGCAACGCGTATCTACCTCAAGTGGAAAACAAACGCGGCCACTGGACAAGAGGAACGGGAGAAGATGGAGGATGACAAAATTATAGTATATGGTTACAATGGGGGTTTCTGGGGCTCTCGGGGCCTCTTGGGAGTTTCTTGGAGGGCTTTTGGAATCCTCTTGGGGGCTCTGGGGCCTTCTTGGGCTGAATGGGCGTTGGGATTCTTTGAGGGCTATGATGGGCCTTCTTGACGCCCTCTTTTTTTCCTTGAGTGATGCCAGGCGGTGGCGCATCCATCCAGCCCAGCGACCCCCCGAGCTTAAATTACGCGGGTCTGTCTGCCTGGCTCTACCACGGGCGGGACTAAACTCCTTGACTGCTCACGTCTGAGAGCAAGAGCGGGGCATCAATATCTCCATCTCCTCGTCCTGCATGGAGCCGGAACAGTACTACCAACGACAAGATAATATTGACACATGAAGTACGAATTGATTATTCACGTCTGAGAGCAAGAGAGGGGCAACAATGCCTCCAACTCCTCGTTCTGCCTGCTGAATGGAGCCGGAGCAGTGCTACGAACGACAAACTCATACGTAAAACATCAAACAGGTCCCTGGTTGAAACAGCACACGTTGAGTGTAGCACCGCGTGAAAGATCTGTTGAGGGAGGGTATCCAACCCATCCATTGAAGATAATACTGTCTGAACGCGCAGCAAAATTACGATCATACCGTCCATCAGGGCTCGTGGAAAGAAAGCCATCGGCCGCACTGACGGGGCTGCACTCCTTGACTGCCTGCGACTGCGAGGAAACACAAGTCGAACTCTAGCCTCACGCCACGGAAGCAAACCGCCTCGGATATGCCCCGCGCTTGAGCCATCGGGGCACAAACCATCTGTACAGGCTGGCGCCCCTCGGGAGCCCAATCAAAGACAGGTAAGCCTGCGACAGAGAATGTGCCCACACGCGTTTTAGGGGTAGGCCAGACAGTTTCTGTTCGGTTCGATCAGGCTCGGTGTATCGCGATTGTGTGTTCACTCAGCGCAACCGCGCATTGTACCTTCTCTCCGAGAGCGGTACCGATCTTCTGCAGCGTTGCCGTGCGCTCGCCAGGCTAACTAGCCCAGCCCGTGCTGAACCTGGTGCCCTTGCGCCGCGCGCTGGCCCAGGGCAGCTACGACAGCCTGCTACCGAACCAGCTATTCCAGCGACGACACCAAAATCATCACGAGTGTTCCGGGGTTTGGCTGGCGGGTGTTCCCCATGTTCGCCGTTGTGGCTCCTTCAGAGGCAAGGCGACGGACAGAGTACCCCGCCCTCCACCCAAGTCAAGGCAACTACAGTTGATATTTCGCAGACGCGCTTGCCCGCGAAGAACAACGAATGAACGTGAACGATGAGACCCTGCACCAACGCACGACTGATTAACCTCCTGCTTCGGCTCACCTGCTCCCACGTGTCAACTTGCGCAAAAGCCAATGGAAGTCCACGAACACCGATTCAAAGTCGAAAGGCTGGGAAGTGTACCCGAACAGGGCGACTTTTCTGCACTGGCTGGGACCGACCACAGCCACAGAGCAAGCGCGTGAAACACAGTACGACGAGAACTCTCAGAAATGGCGCCAGCAGGCAGACCTACGAGAGAAGACGTGCAATCAGTCAAGGACCATCGGAGGGGGATACGGCATGCATCTCTACCGCCCCACTCACAAAAACGAAAAGAAATTCAAATGAAAACGGAGACGGTGGAGCGCAGCGGAACCACCTCCGCCGTCGCCCGTGAGCGGGGCCGCCAACGCCTCCGCCAACTGATGGAGGGGGAGCTCCGTTGAGATCGCTCGACTGCACGAAGCTCAGTCGGGGGGGGCGGCACACGACTTGGAGCCACGTTCCGTGTCCCCCCACCGCACGCGCCCGCCGCGACCAGGCGTGCGGGGCCAGCACCCGAATTGCCATAAGGATTTGAAAAACATGCTCTGCGCTCAAGGCCTGCAGGCTGCAAGCCAAGGCAAGAAGTACGTTGTTCGACCAGCGGAAAAATACGTTAATGGCACAAGTTTCGATGCAGTGACATATATTGCAATTCAAACACGCGTGCACAACAAAACTGCGGTAAAAAAACAAGTAAGGCGCAGAGGCAACACACCCGCAAGCAATAACAAATAATGGCGCAAGTGCATAATGGACACTGAAGTTCGAGTTATCACTTGACGTAAACGTCCAACGTGCATGTTCATCAATTTCGCAGACAAATCCAACACACATGTCAATGCGCAAGCATCCCAAAGGAAATTAAAAAACGCAACTCGCGCAAACCACTCAGTACAAGGTGCCTTCGATTGGAAAGTCAAACCGGTGAATCGATGAAACTGCATGATGCTGAAAAATGATGGTAAGGCTTCAAAGCCTCAGAATTATTGAGTTCACTGTTAACTCATAAACAAAGGTATACAATAGCACGGACTTGAGATGCACACGAACAAACACACCGCGTGCAAAGTACACAAACACACGCACATGTCCAAAACGCTGAATAGAACGCTTGCTGTAAAAATCCGATTTGTTTTAAGAGCCGCCCCCTTGAGGGCCACCATGCTGCGTGGATGAGGTGTTCCTGTACCTTGCAGCAGTTCCAGTATCCAGTCTCCAATGTTATAGTTCCAGATTGTGTTTTATGTGTGACGTGCTACTGTCCGCGCGAGGGCAAGGAGCCCGAAAACCACCATCCACCATCCGGGAATCACATCCTCAGAATCCCACCTGCCCTCTGGGCGTCGGTGGTTTAGGGCGTTTCCTCTTCCACCCCTCCCTCTTCCCCTTCGGGGAGGGGTTGACCCCTCCCCCTGCCCCCTCCCCTGGACCTGGAGGGGGGGCGCCGAAAGGAGTTAGAGCGTCCAAAACGGCCTCGGCGAGGAAGCCAAAATCATTGGTGTTACTAGGGTTTCCCCAAGAGGTCCCAAGATGGCCCCAAGATGGCCCCACGAGGCCCCCAAGAGGCCCCAAGAGGCCCCCAGGACGCCCCCAAGAAGACCCTAAGCGGCCCCCCCCGAGGCACCCAAGACCCCGAAGAGCCCCCAAGGATCGCCAAGAAACCTCCAAGACGTCCCAAGAGGCCACCAAGAATCGCCCAAGAGATACTCCAAGAGGCTCCGAGGGGCATCCAAAAGACCTCTGGCCCTTGTGCTTGCCCTCCTCCTCCTCCTCCTCCTCCTCCTGTTCCGCCTTCCTGCCCCTACTCCTTCTCCTCCTCCTCCTCCTCCTCCTCCTCCTCCTCCTCTCCTCCGCCTCCTCCTCATCCTATTCATCCTCCTTCTTCCCACTCCCTCATCCATCCATACATCCATCCACCTCCTCCTTCTCCTCCTCACTCCTTTGAACGGTTCGGCCGTCCTCCTCTTTGCTGCCGCACTTTCCTGATCACCTCAACTCGCCTGGACATCCTTTCTGGATGGGCTGGTGGGGATACGCGAAGCGTCTAGAATTCCTGTGGGGTCCTGGGACACATACAAGTTCCTCGAGTCCCGCCCCCGAGGCCTAACCCCTTTTCAACTACACCTGAATCGCGCCCCCGAGGCCACGATCCCGTGCAACCTGCACCCAATTCGCGCCCCGCTGGCGCGAAATTCGACCAGATCCGCACCCCAGAGGCCACGACCCTCGCTAAATTGCACTGCTGGCCGCCGCGGTCACGATGCCTTCGAACTTACACCAAAGTCGCGCCTCCGAGGCCACGATGCCTCCTAGAAAGTACACGAGATCCGTGCTCCCGGGGCCGCGAGAGCCCTCACAGGTTACACCAGAGGCTCGCGCCCCCGAGGGCACGATCCCGTGCAAAGTACGCCAGGGTCGTCGCGCCTCTGCGGCCGAGACTCCTCGCAGCCTCCACGAGGCTCGCGCCCTCCAAGACGCGATCCTGTGCAGCGTGCAGGGCACGCTGGCTTCGCGCCCCCGAGGCCGCGAAAGCTCCTGGAGATGGCCCCAGACGTTCGCGCCCCCGAGGCCAGGACCCCTCGCAGGGGCACGCCTCCCGAGCTGCGCCCCCGCTGCCGCGGGCCCCCGCAGCCTGCGCTGGGCCGGCGCTCCCGAGGCCACGAGCCGTCGCACGCGCCCGCGCGGCGGCACACGCGGTGGCCCTGCGCCGGGCACGAGCACGAGCGTGCCCCGCTCGGGCAGGAGGGGGGGAGGTGGCCAAGCGGCAGAGGGCGAGGCCCGCCAGGAGCAGCCACGCCGAGCGAGGGACGTGCACCCTGAGACCAGCGTCTGCCATTGGGTCGGGCATGCCCCCCCTGCGGGCAGACGTTGGACGAAAAATCAAAGACAGTCACCCACGCACACACAACAACAACAACAACAACAGCAACAGCAGCAACCGCAACAACAACAACAACAACAACAACAACAACAACAACAACAACAACAACAACAGTAACAGCAACATCAACAGCAACAACAACAAAAAATAACAACAAAACAAAACAAAAACGAAAGTACCAACAACAACAACAACAATAATTCTAAAACTGCTCGCTCCTATCTGCCCGCGTGTCATTCACTATGCATATCCCAAACCCTGGATACCCGCCCTCTTCGTCTTCGATCGTACCCCTTCTCGGGGGGGTATACTTTTTCCCGACCACGTGTAATTGGAGAAGCGCGGGAGGCGAACCCGCAATCAGAGGCAGCGAGCTCTGGCACTTGTCGGCGAGACCCCATTTCACTTGTCGCAAGCAGATATCAGCGGCAATCCACACTGAAACCCCATTCCATTAGCCAGAACGCTGGGGTCACTGCGTGCAGGAAAGCGAAGTACAGCAGTGGACAATGTTGTTGCCCAGCGGCCCCGCGGGAGGTGAAGTCGGAGCCCGATGTCATCAATCACATTGCTGGGATTCGCGCGTGCGGGAAAGGTGATCAGCTATATACAGCAACGAAGCGCCATGACCATGACGTCGCGATCTGCGTGAGGGGTGCCACCGATTTTCAGAATTCCAAGGATATCCCAAGCGAAACGGCCGGAAAAATCCCGGACGCGGCCGCGCGGGGCCGCGCGGCCGCGCGTACGCACTAATCGCCTCTGAGCTCTATTCCCTCGGAGAGGTGCGTACGAGAACAATAATTATTTTTCAAGAGTGAGAATTAGAAGGAGGTCCCAGGCGGGAGCGCCGTTATGAGTTCAACGTAGCTCCGGGCGTACGCATTAATAGCCTCCGAGCTCTATTCCCTCGGAGAGGCGCGTACGAAAACAATAATTATTCTTCAGGAGTGAGAATTTGAAGGAGGTCCCAGGCGGGAGCGCCGTTATGGGAGTTCAACGTAGCTCAGTTGTGCGGGAGGTCCCATATCGGGAGCGCCGTTCCTTGAGTAAATTGTGCGGAAGTCTCAGGCGGGAGCGGGGGTCCTGAGTAAATTGCGAGGAAGTCTCAAGCGTGAGCGCCGATCCTGAGTAAATTGTGAGGAAGTCTAAGGCGGGAGCGAGGGTCATGAGTAATTTGTGAGGAAGTCTCAAGCGGGAGCCGTAGTTGTTGTTGTTGTTGTTGTTGTTGATGTTGTTGTTGTAATCCGGGGGGGCAACAACGCAGTTTGAGGCATCAAGACTTCCCCTGTCAAAAAACAAGGTGCGAGCGTCGAGGGGCGCACTTTGACTGAGAAAAAACAGTGTGCACCGGTGGGGGGGATCGACAATAATTATTGTTCAGAAATGAGAGTTCAACAACCACAACAAGGTCAAGGCCGTCATGAGAGACGCGCCCCGACGCGCTCGCTCTGACCGCCTCGACCACTAGTACTCAAGGCGGACGACAAGGTCGCCGTTGCTAGCCCCCCCCCCAGCAACCCAGCAACCCAGCAACCCGACACAAAAAAAAACAATAAACCTTTCCTTATGTCCGCCCAACGAAACCCCAAGCAGGTTCCGACGTTTGCTCCGGCGAGGCTCCGGAACGGAGGCCCTACAGGATACTATAGGATCCTATAGGATTCCTATTGGATCTCATCGGATCCTATAGGATTCCTATTGGATCTTATAGGATCCTATAGGATTCCTATAGGATCCCTATAGGATCCTATAGGATCCCTATAGGATCCCTATAGAATCCCTATAGGATCCCTATCGGATCCCTATAGAATCCATATAGGATCCCTATAGGATCCCCATCGGATCCCCATAGGATCCCTATCGGATCCCTATAGGGTCCCTATAGGGTCCCTATATGATACTACAGGATCCCTATAGGATCCTATAGGATCCCTATCGGATCCCTATCGGATCCCTATAGGGTCCCTATAGGGATCCCTATCGGATCCCTATAGGATCCTATAGGATCCCCATCGGATCCCCATAAGATCCCTATAGGATGCCTATGGGATCCTATAGGATCCCTACAGGATCCCTATAGGGTCCCTATAGGATCCCTATACGATACTATAGGATCCCTATAGGATCCTATAGGATCCCTATCGGATCCCTATAGGGTCCCTATAGGGTCCCTGCAGGACCCCTATACGATCCTATAGGGATCCTATAGGATCCCTATAGGATCCTATAGGATCCCTATAGGATCCCTATAGGGTCCCTATAAAATCACTATACGATCCTATAGGGATCCTATAGGATCCCTATAGGATCCCTATAGGGTCCCTATAGGATTCCTATACGACCCTATAGGGACACCTATGGGATCCTATAGGATCCTATAGGTGGAGTTCCCTGTGGGGCCAGGGCCACGATCCTCGACAGGGCTGTGCCGAAATGAAGCTTCGGTGGAGATCCCTGTGGGGCCAGGGCCACGATCCTCGAGAGGGGTGTGCCGAAATGAAGCTTCGGTGGAGCTCCCTGTGGGAGCAGGGCCACGATCCTCGAGAGGGGTGTGCCGAAATGACACTTCGGTGGAGTTCCCTGTGGGGCCAGGGCCACGATGCTCGAGAGGGGTGTGCCGAAATAAAGCTTCGGTGGAGCTCCCTGTGGGGCCAGGGCCACGATCCTCGAGAGGGGTGTGCCGAAATGAAGCTTCGGTGGAGGTCCCTGTGGGGCAAGGGCCACGATCCTCGAGAGGGGTGTGCCGAAATGAAGCTTCGGTGGAGCTCCCTGTGGGGCCAGGGCCACGATCCTCGAGAGGGGTGTGCCGAAATGAAGCTTCGGTGGAGCTCCCTGTGGGGCCAGGGCCACGATCCTCGAGAGGGGTGTGCCGAAATGAAGCTTCGGTGGAGCTCCCTGTGGGGCCAGGGCCACGATCCTCGAGAGGGGTGTGCCGAAATGAAGCTTCGGTGGAGCTCCCTGTGGGGCCAGGGCCACGATCCTCGAGAGGGGTGTGCCGAAATGAAGCTTCGGTGGAGCTCCCTGTGGGGCAAGGGCCACGATCCTCGACAGGGGTGTGCCGAAATGAAGCTTCGGTGGAGCTCCCTGTGGGGCCAGGGCCACGACGATGCCCTTCGAGAGGGGCGTGCAGAAATAACACTTCGGTGGAGCTCCCTGTGGGGCCAGGGCCACGATCCTCGACAGGGGTGTGCCGAACTGAAGTTTCGGTGGAGCTCCCTGTGGGGCAAGGGCCACGATCCTCGAGAGGGGTGTGCCGAAATGCAGCTTCGGTGGAGCTCCCTATGGGGCCAGGGCCACGATCCTCGAGAGGGGTGTGCCGAAATGAAGCTTCGGTGGAGCTCCCTGTGGGGCAAGGGCCACGATCCTCGACAGGGGTGTGCCGAAATGAAGTTTCGGTGGAGGTCCTTGTGGGGCCAGGGCCACGATCCTCGAGAGGGGTGTGCCGAAATGAAGCTTCGGTGGAGCTCCCTGTGGGGCCAAGGCCACGATCCTCGAGAGGAGTGTGCCGAAATGAGGCTTCGGTGGAACTCCCTGTGGGGCCAGGGCCACGATCCCTGAGAGGGGTGTGCAGAAATAACACTTCGGTGGAGGTCCCTGTGGGGCCAGGGCCACGATCCTCCACAGGGGTGTGCCGAAATGAAGCTTCGGTGGAGCTCGGCCCCACCGGTCCCACAGATCCGCCGCCGCCGCCGCGGCCGCGCCGTGGATGGGGGCTACATGCGGGGCGTAGCCCACCCCCAGGGGGGGGTGCCGAAGGCCGTTCGGGAGGGGGGGGTTGCTGGGTTGCTGGGTTGCTGGGGGGGGGGGGGGGCGACCTTCATGACCGCCTTGTTCAACAACAACAACAACAACAAACAACAACAACAAACACACCAACAACAACACCACCACCAACAACACAACAACAGCACAACAACACAACAACAAACAACACCAACCGCAGGCAGCAGCAAGCAGCTGCAGCGCAGCAGCAGCAGCAACAGCAGCAACAACAACAACAACAACACACAACAGCAACAACATTACTAGCACGTGGGGACACTCCGTTCTCACCAGTGCCAGGGTTTTCATACGACGCCCGCCAATACCCCCACTTTGTGGGGGGGCCGGTTCAAGCTCTACCACATTTCCAAACGACTCTTCGCCACCACCCACACCCAGCTTCCCGCCCTATGACGTTCGGACACTTCACTTCGTGGCCTGCGGACGACCGTGGCTACTACACTGGCGCATGGGTACAGTGACTTGTTGTGGTAACATTTTCTGGACGCTAGCTTAGTATACGACTTTTCCCCCTGCAATGTTTTTCGAGGACCTACGGTGCGATTCGTGCGATTTTATGATACGCGGTGCTGAAATTCTTAAGAAACCCAATGGTGTTTGAAGATTTCGGCGTGCGCGCGCGAAGAAAAAACGAATGTGTCCCATATGGTATTATTTGACAGGGATGATGGCCCTGGCAGGCGCGCAACCGTTGTTGCAGAAGTTCGAAGCAAAAAGTTGCTCGCAAAGAGCCCGTTTGACAGAAATGTTGAAAAAGTATTGGGTTTCCTACGAATCCGCAAGAGCGCGCGGGGTGAAATTTTGAAATTTTTTTAAAAAAATTGGTTTTTTGATGTTTTTATGTTAAAATCGCTACGAAACTAAGGTTTTGGAAGGATTTCGTCTTGCGCGCGCGAATGTCCACTTTACCTTATTTGTTGCAAGGGATTCTTGAAGTTTGGTTATGTTAGAACAAGAAATGTCCACTTTGCCTTATTTTTTGCAAGGGAAAACCGACGTAACAAAACAACCGGATCCGGACCACATCGTTTTGCCTGAGGCTTCCTCACGAAAGTGATGAAAATGTGGCTGCGGCCTAGGCGCGGCGAGGGGGGCGTGCACCAGGGGGCCCAACAATAATTATTCTTTAGAAGTAATAATATTCAACAACAACAACAACAACAACAACAACACCAACACCAACACCAACACCAACACCAACACCACCAACAACAACAACAACAACAATTACTAGCACGTGGGGACACTCCGTTCTCACCAGTGCCAGGGTTTTCACATTTCCAAACGACTCTTCGCC
>CAUYUJ010020842.1:111405-136062 GCA_963575745.1 Prorocentrum cordatum
CTCCCTGTGGTGTGCCACAGGGGTGCACGGCGCTCCAGATTTGCAAGACGATGCCGGAGAAAAGACCCAAGCATAAGCTGTTTCGGGCTATAGAGCTATGGGGCTATAGGGCTATAGGGCTGTAGGGCTCTGGGGCTGTAGGGCTATAGGGCTATAGGGCTGTAGGGCTATAGGGCTATAGGGCTGCAGGGCTATAGGGCTATAGGGCTATCGATCTGATTGGGGAAGATTCTGTTTTCTTTCCAGGAAGGTTCCCAATGGGGTCTCGGCCTGATGCGCCGGCCACGCGGAGAAAGTACAGTGCATCGGTCCCCCCTTCCCAGAAGGACCCTTAGACTTCCCAGGTCTTCGTTCTTCCCACCCAAGCTGCGCCACGATGGCCTCCAGGACGGCCAAAATGGCCTCCAAGATGGCTACGATAGCACCAAGATTTGGACGCCCGAAATGGGTACGGAAAACATGGGCACAATGCCCAACAACAAATGTTGTCCCAAACCGACAGCGGCCGCTGTTGAGCAGGCGGCCTTCTGTCTCAAATGGACACAAGCCGCGGCTGCGCGGACAGAGAGTCCTGTCCAGAATGAACAGGAACTGCTGTTGGGCATTGTGCCCTTTCGTTCTGTACCCATGTCGTTCGTGCAGACAAGAGCGACCCAAGATGGCCCCAAAGTGTCTCCAGGACGGGCCGAGATGACCCCGAAATGGCTTCAAGAACGCTCCAGAAGGCCCAAGAAGCCTCCAAGACGGCCACCGAGGCCTCGAAGAGGACATCCAGGAGGGCCCGAAGAGGCCAAAACCATTCATCCCCCTCGGGTTTGGCATGCCAGCGTTTGCTCATGTTCGGCTTTCCGACAGCCCACGACAGCCCCGGAGGCCACCGAGACGCCCAGAGAGGCCCCCAGAGATGGTTTCCCCCGGCGTCCGACGGGCCAGGAAATCCCTCAGACGGCCACAGAGCCTGCCAAGGAGCCTCCAGAGGCCCTCAAGAGGCCCAGAGAAGCCCCAAAGAGGCTCACAGGCTCCCAGGAGGGCCTGACAGTGCCCTACGACGCTCCCAAGAGGCCTCCATCCCATGTTCCCTGAACAGTGGTTGCACCTAGGGGCTCTTACTTGTCTTACGATGAACTGAGCCTGTGCGCCAGTCCTGCGAGCTTGTGGTGGCCCGTCGCCGCCCGTCGCCGTCGCCGCCGCCCGTCTGAGCCGGTGCGCCTGTCTGGCCAGCTTGCGGTGGCCCGTAGCCGCCCGTAGCCCCCAGTCGCCACCACATGTTGGTTGCAATTTTGATTGCGCGAGCCTCGTAGATTCTCATTTCTAAAAATAGACTCTACCCCCCCCCTGGCGTTATCGGCCCCCCTTTTCGGGCATGCAAAGCATGTATGATTCACTGTATGATTATAGTTTCATGTCCATCCTAAGTATGAATTTGCACTATCCCAGGGGGATCGGTATCGCTCCCACTGAGGTTCCCTTGTAACAAAAAATTAACCAGGCGAAGGACCCAACCATATGCAGTTGTGAGTAATGCTGGTGTGAGTACCGTCTTCGGTGGATCTCCCTATGGGGCCACGAACCGTTTGAGGGGTGTGCCGAAATGGGTGTGGGGGCGGCGTGCGAACGTTGCCACTGGGGCCTTCGGTGCTCCCTGTGGGGCCACGGAACGTGTGAGGGGTGTGCCGAAATTGGTGTGGGGGCGGCATGCGAACGCAGCCACTGGGGCCTTCGGTGGAGCTCCCTATGGGGCCACGAAACGTGTGAGGGGTGTGCCGAAATGGGTGGTGGGGAGGCATGCGGACCCTGCCACTGGGGCCTTCGGTGGAGCTCCCTATGGGGCCACGAAACGTGTGAGGGGTGTGCCGAAATGGGTTGTGGGGAGGCATGCGAACGCAGCCACTGGGGCCTTCGGTGGAGCTCCCTATGGGGCCACGAAACGTGTGAGGGGTGTGCCGAAATGGGTGGTGGGGAGGCATGCGAACCCTGCCATTGGCGCCTTCGGTGGAGCTCCCTATGGGGCCACGAAGCGTGTGGGGGGTGTGCCGAAATGGGTGGTGGGGAAGCATGCGAACCCTGCCACTGGGGCCATCGGTGGAGCTCCCTATGGGGCCACGAAGCGTGGAGCGGTTGTGCCGAAATGGGTGGTGGGAGGCATGCGGACCCTGCCACTAGGGGCCTTCGGTGGAGCCTCCCTATGGGGCACGAAGCGTTGAGGGATGTGCCGAAAGTGGGAATGCATGCGACACTGCCGCGGGCCTTCAAGGTGGCCCCGATGGGCCAAGAAAGCGTGTGGAGGGGTGTGCCGAATGGTGCGGGGGGCGCAATGCGGACACTGCCACTGGGGCGCTTCGGTGGACTCCCCTATGGGGCCACGAACATGTTGAGGGGGGGGGTTGTGAGAAAAAAAAATGAATGGGGTGGGGAGGGATGCGGACCACTGCCCACTGGGGCCTTCGGTGGAGCTCCCCCTGGGGCCACGAAACGTGTGAACGGTGTGCCGAAATGGGTGGTGGGGAGGCATGCGGACCCTGCCACTGGGGCCTTTCGGTGGAGCTCCCTATGGGGCCACGAAACGTGTGAGGGGTGTGCCGAAATGGGTGGTGGGGAGGCATGCGAACGCAGCCACTGGGGCCTTCGGTGGAGCTCCCTATGGGGCCACGAAACGTGTGAGGGGTGTGCCGAAATGGGTGTGCGGGACGCATGCGGACGGCAGCACTGGGGCCTTCGGTGGAGCTCCCTGTGGGGCCACGAAACGTGTGAGGGTTGTGCCGAAATGGGTGTGCGGGACGCATTCGAACCCTGCCACTGGGGCCTTCGGTGGAGCTCCCTATGGGGCCACGAAGCGTGTGAGGGGTGTGCCGAAATGGGTGGTGGGGAGGCATGCGAACCCTGCCACTGGGGCCTTCGGTGGAGCTCCCTATGGGGCCACGAAGCGTGTGAGGGGTGTGCCGAAATGGGTGGTGGGGAGGCATGCAACCCTGCCACCTGGGGCCTTCGGTGGGGAGCTGGCTCCCTATGGGGCCACGAAAACGTGTGAGGGGTGTGCCGAAATGGTGGTGGGGAGGCATGCGACCCTGCCACTGGGGCCTTCGGTGGAGCTCCCTATGGGGCCACGAAACGTGTGAGGGGTGTGCCCAAATGGTGGTGGGAAAAGCGTGCTGCCCCTGGGCCCTTCGTTGAGCTCCTAATCGGGCCACGAAACTGTGAGGGGTGTGCCGAAATGGGTGGGTGGGGAGGCATGCGACCTGCCCTGGGGCCTTCGGTGGAGCTCCCTATGGGCCCGAAAGGTGTGACGAAATGTGGTGGGGAGGCATGCGAACCCTGCCACTGGGGCCTTCGGTGGAGCTCCCTATGGGGCCACGAACGTGTGAGGGGTGTGCCGAAATGGGTGGGGGAGGCATGCGAACCCTGCCACTGGGGCCTTCGGTGGAGCTCCCTATGGGGCCACGAAACGTGTGAGGGGTGTGCCGAAATGGGTGGTGGGGAGGCATGCGGAACCCTGCCACTGGGGCCTTCGGTGGAGCTCCCTATGGGGCCACGAAACGTGTGAGGGGTGTGCCGAAATGGTGGTGGGGAGGCATGCGAACGCAGCCACTGGGGCCTTCGGTGGAGCTCCCTATGGGGCCACGAAACGTGTGAGGGGTGTGCCGAAATGGGTGGTGGGGAGGCATGCGAACCAGCCACTGGGGCCTTCGGTGGAGCTCCCTATGGGGCCACGAAACGTGTGAGGGGTGTGCCGAAATGGGTGGTGGGGAGGCATGCGACCCTGCCACTGGGGCCTTCGGTGGAGCTCCCTATGGGGCCACGAAACGTGTGAGGGGTGTGCCGAAATGGGTGGTGGGGAGGCATGCGAACCCTGCCACTGGGGCCTTCGGTGGAGCTCCCTATGGGGCCACGAAACGTGTGAGGGGTGTGCCGAAATCGGTGGTGATGATGATGATGATGATGATGATGATGATGATGATGATGATGATGATGATGATGATGATGATGATGATGATGATGGGAGGAGGGAGGGGGGGGGGAGGAGGAGGAGGTGAGGAACGCGGGGCGCCGTTTCTTCAAAACGAGGACCCAACACCACAGGATGGTTGGGAAATAATCACGAATCCCAAGACTCCCGATATTTTCTGGACGTTCTGGATGTTCATCGTCTTCCCCATACGTTCCAGAGAATGGACGCTTGTTTGTGTCCGTGTTTCCCCCTCCTGACCAGAAGCCCAACATAGAGCAAAAATCATCGGCGTGATTTTTGAACAAGGAAGTGGTGGGTAGTTTTCGGGTCATGGCTCGGCTTTCTGACGGCCGTTCGGGACGATCTGGACAATCCAGGAACGCCCTCGGCGAGGCGCAGCTGCTGGAACGCATCCTGAAGACGGACAATCGCAGGAACCGACGACAAAGTCAGAAAACCACATCATCTCGTTTGAAGAAACTCCTGGCGTGAAATTTTCCACGGCGCGAAGGGGCCTGGGCTCGTCGAAGCCGCCGCTGCCGCCGTCTCCGCCCCCACCTGCGGCGAGGCGGGCGAACGGCCTCGCAGCGAGCCGATCTGCCGCCGGCCTCGGGTTCAGGGGCGGGCGGGCGGGCGCCAGCGGCGGCGGCGGCGCCGCCGCCGCCGGCACCGTCGTCGTCGTCGTCGTCGTCGTCGCCGTCGCCGTCGTCGTCGTGCACTTCCCGCGGTTGCCTTGGTTGAGTGGTCGCCTGTCGTCGCTCCCTGCTGGCTAGATGACCAGCGCGCGCGTCGTTGGTGTCCGCGCGCCCACAGGAACGCACGCACGGCGAGTAACGAAGAACAACCACTCTACCAAGGCAGTCCTGAGCACGCCCGGCGTAAGACAGGCACCGCAGGCAACGACAGGCAATCACCCAACCAAGATACTACACATCCCTCGTCAGATCTGATCATGGCAGCTCGCCTGGTCTGTTTTTTGATGGGCTGGTGGGGGTGTGCGAAGCGCCAAGAATCCCACCAGCCCCCTGGGCGTGAGTGGTTCAGAACGCTTCCTCTTCCGACTCCTATTCTTCCTCTTCGGGCAAAGGGCTTGCCCCTCCCCCTATCCCCTACCGCTGGACCTGGAGGGGGGGGGGGGTCGCGAGCAGTTAGAGGGTCCAAAATGGCCCTGGCGAGGAAACCACAGTCGTTGATTTTACCAAGGTGTTGGCCACATTTTGGCTTCGTGAGGGGGGGCGTTGATTTACTGCGGCCCCTCCTTTGATCGATCCCCTCCACCGAGGCTCCCCAGGGTGCCTTAAGACGGCCCCAAAAGGTGCCCAGGAGGCCCCAAGAGGCTCCCCAAGAGGCTCCCAAGATGCCCCCAACACGCTTTCAGAAAACCCCTAGATGCCCCCAAAGGCCCCCCAGGGGCACCCAAGACGCCTCCAGCGGGCCTTGGGGACTGCCGAAAGACTCCCAAGACGCCCCAAGAGGCCTCCAAGAAACTCTCGAAAGGCATCCGAAGAGACTCCGAGAGGCATCCAGGATGCCTCTGGCCTTTCTGCTCGCCCTCTTCCTCCACCTCCTCTTCCTCATCCGCCTATTCCTCCTCCTTTCTCTTCCCTCCTCCTCCTCCTCCTCGTCCTCCTCCTCCTCTCCCTTCTCCTCTTCCTCCTCCTCCTCCTCCTCCTCGTCCTCCTCCTCCTCCTCCTCCTCCTCCTCCTCCTCCTCCCCCTCCTTCTCATCATCATCATCAGCCTCTTTCTGCTCCTCCTCCGATTCCTCCTCCATCCGCCTCCTCTTGGGGTACGACGTCTCATGCAGCATTTTAGTCCCCTGCATGTTCCTCTACATTCCTGATCAGGGCATCATTCTCGATGAGCTGGTGGGTTCGCGCGAAGTGCCATTTTGTTAAAGCTTCCTCGATTTCGACCTCTGGGGCCGTCTCCGTCGTCGTGGTCCCCGTCGCCGTCCTTACAACCAGAACAAAGAATCCCGTTTTGTTCATCGTTCGTGATAACGCCCGTGACCAACCCGCTCGCCCCTCCCCTAATCGATTTACGTCACGATTCGCGCCAGCGCCGTGGACACTAGCGTTTCTTACGCATTACCAGACGGCGCCAGCGCGAATCCCCCCCCCCCCCGGCCACGCCCATTATCGCCAGGGGATGACGCGGATATCCCCACATGTGTAATCCATTTTCCTGGCAGTCTTCGACATGGGCGCGCGAGAAAATCCGAATGGACGACGGGTGCGACGAGGACGACAGCGACGACATCATCAATGGTCGACGAAGAAACGACTACACCTGACAGGCAGGGTGTGACCAGACTTATCGCCGCGACTTGGAGGCTGGAGGAACGCCCAGAATGGAGCAAGGAAGGCGGCGAGGAGGGACAAGTAAAGTGGGCATGGATGAAGAAGGCGTGAGCGTAAGCAGGGTTGAATGCCATGGAGGTGCGTTTCTTTGAAATCAACCGAGGCGCGGCGTGAACTGCAAGCTGTTGAACACTCGGCATGGGGGGCGGTGCGTGCACTGGCTGCTGGATCGACCAACGGTGGTCACAACAACCGTCCGCACATAGCGGCGGGTGTTGGGGCGACACACCGTGTAGAAAGCAGCCGCCCGCACGCCAAACAACAAGCAAACCTCCCGAGACATCCCCACGATCTCGACGCGACGAATGGACAGTCATCCCAGTGGCGGCCCCCATTGGGGTGACCGAGTGCCACGCCTCCTATATCGCGGTGAACATTGGGCCACAACTACAAACACATACATTTATCTATGTATATGTATGTATACACGTCTGCAAAACCATACGCTCATATATATGTGTGCACACAAACGCATACATGCATACTCACATATAGATACGGTTGTATGCATGTGTATGGTTGTATGCATTTATGACTGAGTTATAAATAGATGTATGTGTAGGTGTACGTGTATATATATACACGTACATGTACAAGCGCATATGTGTTGTGTTGTGACTCTGCTATGCCACGGTGGCTGCAGTCCTCTTGCTCTGCTACCTGCCAGGAGGGGCTCATGCAACATGCTACTAACTCTTGGGGGCCACCTGTGACAATTAATGCCCGGGCAACCTGGCCCCAGAGGAGACCAGAAAAAGTGAAACTAAGTCGAATAACACCAGCTCCGTGAAAAGTCCCTGGAAGTGCAAATGGGGCCGAGCGTATCCTCGAGATGTTCACGGGATCGGGCATGCACTGCTAGCCTGACCGTTTGGATGGCGTGCGCCAGGGCCCGAATTTCCATTGTGACGCTGTCTGCCGCTTCCGGGTGGAAAATGTAAGCATACATGAGAGGTGTGCATATAGGTGTGCATATAGGTGTGTTGAAATGCACATGTAGATATGCACCTGTATGTGCATATGTCTATGTAAATACAACTGTAGATATACATGTACATGTACATGTACATGCATGCACATGTACATGTACATGCATACATATAGGTGTGTATCTGTATGTGTCAGAGTGACAGGGCCGAACGGTCATTCACTGTTCCTGGGTGCGTGGCTGAATTGAGGATCTCCGGTGCAAGTTGTTGATGTTGTTATTGAACTCTCGCTTCTGAAGAATAAGTATTGTTGCTCCCCCTTCTGTAACAGAACTGCTTTTTCAATTGAAGTGCCCCCCCTGGGGCTCACACTCTGTTTTTGAATCAAGGAGAATCCTTCTCCTCAAACTGCGTTATTGGGCCCCGAACTGCAACAACAACGGCGCCCGCCTGATTTCCCTCTCAATGTATTGGGGACTCGCGCTCTTGCGCGGGACTTCCTCACAATTTATGCAGGAGTCGCGCCGCGCTTTCGCGTGAGATTTCCTCTCAATTTATTCAAACGATGCACCCTCGGTGCTCAGGTATCACGCTCTTGCTTTAGGTGTTATCACGATTTTTCTTGGGAATCGCGCTTTCGCTCGAGACGTCCTCGCGATTCATGCGCTACTCACGCTTCAGCAACCCGCCTGCTCGACCTGGTCGCCTGGGCCCGCCTTCCCGACCTGCCCGCTATGGGTCTGCCCACCCGATCGGCCCGCCTGGTTATACCACTTGTTTTCTGGTCCTTGCCCCCCTCCTGCAAATTTCTCTCGTGCTCCATCCTTCTTCCTCCAACTTCCACCCGTCCTCATCAAGGGTGTACGATTGAGGGCGACGAGGGCGGGTACCGAGGGTTTGGGATATACGCAAGGATAACGCGTGAGCAGATAGGAGGGAACAGTCTTAACATGATTGTTGTTGTTGCTGCTGTTGTTGTTTTTGTTGTTATTGTTGTTGTTGATGAATTACCACTGGCCCACAATAACTATTGATGATCCCCCCTCCAGGGCACCTCGTGTTCTTCCCAACCATCCTGTGGTGTTGGGTCCTCGTTTTGAAGGGACAGCGCCCCGCGTCTCCTCACTCACTCCTTCTCCTGCCCCTCCTCCCTCCTCCCCCCTTGCCTCTGCTCTTTCGCATGCCCATTCGGCGCACCCCTCACACGTTTCGTGGCCCCATAGGGTGCTCCGCCGAAGGCCCCAGTGGCAGGGTCCGCGTGCAGTTCCACCTCCATTTCGGCGCACCCCTCACACGCTTCGTGGCCCCATAAGGTGCTCCACCCAAGGCCCCAGTGGCAGGGTCCGCATGCAGTTCCACCCCCATGTCGGCGCACCCCTCACACGTTTCGTGGCCCCATGGGGTGCTCCACCCAAGGTTCCAGTGGCAGGGTCCGCATGCAGTTCCACCCCTATGTCGGCGCACCCCTCGCACGTTCCGCGGCCCCATAGAGTTCTCCACCCAAGGCCCCAGTGGCAGGGTCCGCGTGCAGTTCCACCTCATTCTGGCGCACTCTTCACACGATTCGTGGCCTCCGAAGGCCCTAGTGGCAGCGCCCGCACGTGGTTCCACCTTGCATTTTGGCGCACCCCTCGCACGCTTCGTGGCCTCACATGTGGCTGCACCGACGGCTCCGGTGGCAGCGTCCGCATGGCGTACCCGTGCCAATTTCGGCACTCCCGTCACACGCGTCGTGGCCCCAGAGAGGTTCACCGAGGACGATGCCCACAACTTCGCTACACACAGCTGCACATGGTTGGGTCCTTCGCCAGGATTATTCAATTAAGCTGCTCCTTCCGGTGCTACAAGGGAAAGCGGGGGGTCACCAAACTTGGCCCATGGCCCCCGCTTCACAACAAAAGCGGCTCCCGCCTGATACGTCCTTAAAATTGATTCCCAAATCGCGCTCTCGCGCGGAACTTCCTCACAATTTATTCTAGACGCCGTGCCCTCGACTGTCAGGAATGACGCTCTCGCTTTGGATTTTTCACGACGTACTTGGGACTCGCGCTATCGTTCGAAACTTTCTCGCGATTCATGCAGGACGCACGCTTCAGCAACCCGCCTGTTCGACCTAGCCGCCTGGGCCTACCTTCTCGACCGATTTACGCGCCCGATCTGCCCGTCTGGTTGTGCCACGTGCTTTCTGTTCCTAGCCTCCCTCCTGCTACTCTCTCTCTCTCTCTCTCGTGTTCCATCCTCCTCCCTCTCCCTTGTCCCTTGCTTCATCCGTCCTCTCTTCCCCTGCCTTAGAGGCTGCAGCAAAAAAAACGTGTTGCAGGTAAGAAGTAAATACCCTAACGGAGTAGGATCGAAAACGAAAAGGGCAAATATCGAGAGTTTGGGATGTACGTGTTGATTAGCACGCGAAGAGATAAGAGCGAAGAGTCGTAGTATGACTGTTGTTGTTGCTGTTGTTGAATTTTCAAATTTAAAGAATAATTCGTGTTGGTCCCCTCGGCCAGGTGTGCACTTTTCACTTGAAGTGTAGAGGGCCGGGGCTCGCACCCTGTTTTTACCAGGGAAAATCTTGAGCCTCAAGCTGTGCCCCTGGCCCCCGAGTTACAACAACAACGGCTCCCGCCTGATACCTCCTCACAAGTTATTGAAAACTCTAGCTGGCGCTTGAGATGTCCTGGCAATGTACCCAGGAACCGCGCTCTCGCCTGAGACTTCCTCACAATCCATTCAGCATTCAGATGCCGCTCCTGGACATTCAGGAATCGCGCTCTCGCTGTAAATCTCACGACTTACTTGGGAGTCGCGCTCCCGCTGGATACTTCCTGGCGGTCAAACCAAGATTCACGCTACAAAAGCCCGCCCGCTCGACCCGCCCGTCGGGGCCTGCCCTCCTGGCCAGGCCGTTCGGGACTGCAGTCGCCGCTCGTTGCCCATCGCCCGCCTTCCATGCCCCTCGTTGCTCGTACTGGTTCCGCGGTCGCCTTCGCTCGCGCCCTTCATGGCCCCGTTGCTGCCCTCAGTGGCCCTGTCGCTGCCCTTTTCGCCCCCCGCATTATATGCCTTTCGTGGTCTCCGTTCGCACGCGCCCGTCGTGGCCCCACATGCATAATTACCCTTCGTGGCCCCGGTGTCGCCCTGCGTGGCCCCCTCGCCGCCCTTCGTGGCCCCTTGCTGCTCTCAGTGGCCCCCTTGCTACTCTTCTGGCCCCATCTGTATGCCCTTCGTGACCCCCGCTTGCTCGCGCCGCGCCCTCGACACTCAGGACTCACAGTTTCGCTGTGGTTTTCCTGACGATTGATTTGGGAATCGCGCTGTCGCTCGAGGTTTCCTTGCGATTCATGCAGCACGCATGCTTCAGCGACCCGCCTTCTCGACCTGGCCGCTTGGGCCCGCCTTCCCGACCCGCTTGTTAGAGTCTACCCGCCCGATTTGCCCGTCTGGTTCTGTCAGTTGTTTTCTGGCCTCCTTCCTGATACTCTCTCTCTCTCTCGTACTCCATCCTCCTCCCTCCCCCTCTGTTCCTTCCTTCCATCCGTCACCTCTTTCCATGCCCTGAGGTCTGCGAGAAATAGATGTTGCAGGTTCAAAACGTAACCCCCAAGGGGGCACTATCGAAAACGAAGAGGGCGGGCCTCGAGGGTTTGAGATATTCGTGTTGAGTGGCACGCGAGCAGATAAGAGCGAACAATAGTAACATGAAAGGTGTTGCTGTAGTTGTTGGTGTTGTTGCTGTTGTTGAATTCTTACGCATGAAAAGAAAGTGTTGTTGATTCCTCCCTGCCCGGTAATCATTGTATGTTTCAATTGCAATGTTCCTCCCAGGGGCTCGCACCCTGTTTTTTTACAAGGGAAAACGGGGTGTCAGCAAACTGGTTTGTTGGTCCCCGAACTACAACAACAACGGCTCCCGCCGGATACTTCCTCGCATAGTATTCCCAAGTCGCGCTCTCGCGCGGGAGTTCCTCACAATGTATGCATGATTCGCGCTCTCGCGCGGAACTTCCTCGCAATGTATTCAGACGCCGCGCCCTCGACACCCAGGAATCACGTTCTCATCGTGGATGTTCTCACGATTGATTTGGGAATCGCGCTATCGCTCGAGAACTCCTCGCGACTCACGCGCTACTCACGCTTCACAACCCGCCTGCTCGACCTGACCGCTTGGGCCCGCCTCCCCGACCCGCCCGTTAGGGTAGAACCCGCCCTATGGGCCAACAAGGTTCTGCAACGTGTTTTCTGTTCCTAGCCCCCTCTCCTGCTAATCCCGTGTTCCATGCTTCTCTCTCCCTCTTCAATCCGTCCTCTCTTCTCCTGTTTCAAGGGCTGCACGAATTACGCGCGGTAAGTAAAGAAGATATACCCCCAGAGGGGGTTACGATCGAAGACGAAGAGGGTGGGTACCGAAGGTTTGGGATATACTCGTTGAGTGGCACGCGAGCAGGTCAGAGCGAACAGTCTTAAGATGAGTGAGTATGTTGTTCTTGGTGGTGGTATTGTTGTTGTCTTCTCACTACTGAGATTGTTGTTGACTTCTCACAATTGATATATTGTTGAACCCCCCTTTGGTAGCCGATATGCATTTTTAATTGAACGACCTTATTCCCGGGGCTCGCCCCATGTTCTTTGTTAGGGTAAGTCTTCCTCCTCAACTGCGTTGTTGGCCCCCGGACTAAAAACAACAACGGCTTCCGCCTGATACTTCCTCGCAATGGATTCCCAGATCGCGCTCTCACGTGGGATTTCCTCACAATTAATTCAGACACCGCGCCCTCGACATTCAGGAGTCACGCTCTCGCTGTAGATTTCCTCGCGATTGATTTGGGAATCGAGCTGTCGCTCCAGGCTTCCTCGCGATTCATGCAGGACGCACGCTTCAGCAACCCGCCTGCTCGACCTGGCCGCCTGGGCCCGCCTGCTAGGGTCTACCCGCCCGATCTGCCCGTCTGGTTCTGCCACGCGTTTTTGCTCTTAGCCCCCCTCCTGCTACTCTCTCTCTCATGCTCCATCCTCCTCGCTCCCCCTTGTCCTTTCCTTTCATCCGTCCTCTCTTCCCCTGCATTAGGTGCTGCTCGAAATGCACGTAGCAGGTAATATATATATATATATATATATATATATATACGTACATATATATATATATATACTCCAAGGGGGCACGGTCATAAACGATGAGGGTGGGCATCGAGGGTTCAGGCTATACGTGTTGAATGGCAAGCGAGAAGATAAAAGCGAACCGTCTTGAAATGGCTGTTGCTGTTGTTGGTGATGTTGCTGTTGTTGTTGATGCTGCTATTGTATGTTATTGTCTTGTTGTTGAATTATCATTTCTCAAGGACTGGCACGCCCGACGTGGGGACGGAAGGCGATGCCCAACAACAGACGCTGTACGAAAGCAACATCGGCCGCTGTCGGGCAGGTAACTTCTGCCCCAACCCAAATGGACAGCGTCCGCGGTGACATCGTCATCGAGTCCGTCTCACATGGGCAGGAACTGCAAGTGGTCTCCGTCCCATCTTCGACCCTCCACGGGGTACTATAGCCGGGGGGGAGAAGAAGAACTCCGCCCCTTCTCCTCCTCCTCCTCCTCCTCCTCCTCTTCCTCCTCCTCCTTTTCCTCCTTCCGTCCCTCCACCACCTCCTTCTCCTCCGTCTGTCCCCTCTCCCCCTCGCCCTCCCCCTCCTCCACAATTTACCAAATATGAATACCACTCTTTTTTTTTTCTCTCTCTCTCTCTCTCTCTCTCCTCCTCTGAAGTTGTCCGGGAGATCTTCCGCCCCCTCCGCGTTGGAACGAATCGCATTCAGCAAGAATGCAAGAATTCAGCACTTGATTGGCCTTATCGTTGTTTACAATTCACTTGCTTCTGGTGTTTCGAAACTGTGTTCCCGCAGCATCGTGGGGCTCAATTTCGAATCGGCGCTGTGCTCCCATCGTTCAGAATTGCGCTTTCGCCCCAGCGCGAGCCACCTCTCTGGATCCGAGGGTTGCTTCATTGTGGTCCCCCACCCAATTCATTTCCCCTTCTCCGCCTTCCCTTGGTCCTCCTGTTCCTCCCGCCCCTTCCACTCCAGCTCCTGCTGCTGTTCGCCTCGCCCCAGCGCGGGCCACTTTTCTGAATCCGAATCATTATTCATCCTTGTCGCCCCCCCCATTTCCACTCCTCCGCCTTCACCTGGCCCTCCTTTCCCTCCCGATCCTTCCGCTTTAGCTCCTGCTGCTGCTGTTCGTCCTGATCCTTTTCCTCCCGCTTATCCTCCTACTCACCCGCCACCTCGTCCTCTTGTGCACGCGGCTTCCCTTTTTTCCCGATTGCGCATAACACGAAATGGTCTTTCTGTGCGAGTCGCAGGCGATGACACGCGTCTACGGAGAGAGAGAGAGAGAGAAACAACAAACACACATCAGCGCCATGGGAAGGGATGGGAGGGATAGGATGTCAGATGAGACGCGAGCGCAAGTAGCTTGTCCCCCCTCCCACTCGCGCTTCTACTCCCCCTCCCTGTCCCATCCCCAATTCCCCTCCCCTCCCTCCTCTTCTCTATTCTGACTCTGTCCAGAAGATATACCGCCCTCTCCGCGTGTTTTTTTCACACAACGAATTGGACAATCACTGTCTTTCCTGTGCTTACGCATGGTCCTATTATCTCATATTGTTTTCGGCGTTTTGAAATCATACCCCCGCTGCAGCGTGGGGCGCATTTTCGAATCGGCGCTTTGCTCCGGTCGTTCAGAAGGGCGCTCTCGCCCCAGCGTGGGCCACTTTTCTGGGGATCGGAGTCCTTCCTTATCGTTGTCGCCAACCTCCTTTCCCTCCTCCACTTCCTCTGGTCTTCCTGTTCCTCCCGCTCCTTACACTCCAGTTCTCGCTGCGGCTGTTCGTAGTTGTCCCCTTTCTCCTCCTTCCCCTGCTCCCGCTCCCTCTCATTCTCCTCCTCCTCCTCCTCCTCCGCCTCCTCCTCCTCCTTCTTCATCATCCTCATCCTCCCTCTTGTCCTCCTGCTCAGCACCTCCGCCTTGACATGGTCGTCCTGCTCATCCCGCTCCTTTCGCTCCAGTTGCTGCTGCTGCTGCTGCTGCTGCTGCTGCTGCTGCTGCTGCTGCTGCTGCTGCTGCTGCTGCTGTCTGTCCTCGCGGTCGTCGTCGTCCTCCTCCTCCTCCTCCTCCTCCTCCTCCTCCTTCCTCATCCTATTCCTTTTCCTCATGCTCACTCCTCCTGTGTACGCAGCTATGTTTTTTTTTTTTCCGATTGCGCATAACACGTTGGTTTTTGACTGGAGTTCCAGGTCGGCTGTGACACGCGTCCGCGGATGAAGAAGCAATCAGCGCAAAGGGAAGGGATGGGAGGGAGGGACAAGATGTCAGATATGGCACGAGCGCACCTAGCTTGCCCTCCCCCCCTCTTCCTCCCCATCCACTCCTCCTCCTACTCCTCCTCCGCCTCCTCCTCCTCGTCCTCCTCCTCCTGCTTCTCCTCCTCCTCCTCCTCCTCGTCTTCCTCCTCCTCCTCCTCGTCCTCCTCCTCCTCGTCCTCCTCCTCGTCCTCCTCTTCCTTGTCTTCCTCCTCCTCCTCCTCCTCCTCCCGAACATCCGATGTCTTGTTTTTGTTTCAACACGCGTTCCACGTAAGGCCCGACCCTTTCTCCAGAGCCGGTCTTGCAACCCGACTCGTCTTTTTTCTTGTCCCGGGGCCCTGCGAAGGTCCCCCGAGACCCAAAGCTGGAACAAACCGTCGTCTTGATTTGTCAACGCGCTGCGGTCTGGGCCCTCGCCGCTGGGAGGAGGAGGCCCCCCCACTCCCCGCGGCGCCGTTGTACCAGCGCACGACGCCCTGCTGCCAGTCTGCCGCCGCGCCGGGCGCGGGAGCCTCGCCGGGGCGGGCGCGCCAGTGCCCTTGTGGACCCTTTGGGGCCCTCTGGGCCTCGCGGGGGGCGCTCAGGAGGCCGCTGGGGCCTCCTGGGAGATCCTGGGGGCGCTCTGGCAACACTCGAGAGGTGGCGGGAGAAGGGCCATCGGCCGGAGAAAGGGGCGGCAGGAGGAGGGAGCGGGAGAGGAGGAGGGGGAGGGAGGGAGGGAGTGAGAGAGAAGTCCATCCATCTAACTACTATCGATCCATTCATATACATCTCTCTCGCTCTCTCTCTCTCTCTCTCTCTCCGCGCGCCGTCCGCAAGCTGGGCGCCAGATCACTCTTGCTGGGCCTGGCAGCCTTCGGAGCACGGCTCCGTCTGGGGCGGCCTGGGCCTCCCCCTCCCTGGGACCCTCCCGGCGCGGCGCGGTCGCTGGAGAGCACCCCGAGGCGAGAAACGTCCCCCCCCTCCAAGAGCCGGCGAACACCCAAAAGGCCACTCTGGCACAGCTAGCGAACAAAAAGTGACATAAACATAACAACTCGGGGGTCCGCGCGGATTTCTCGGATCGGCGCTGAAAGAAAAACACACACGTTCGAGCGATGCCCAGTGAAGACCTGGTCGGCTAGACGTAAGAGTGACCCTGGGCAAGAGTGACCTCTGATGCGCGGTTCAAAGGGGGACGAGGGGTGGCCAACCCAGGGCGCGCAAGCCGCTGCCACCGCTTAGCGCTCAGCAGAACATTGCAGAACAACTGTTCTTTTGGCAAGTTCATGGCCAGCGTCGCAGAGGCGACGTATCCTCTCCGCGAAGCTGGCTCTCTGACTCTTGATCCTTCGGGGAAGCTTTTTCTCCCTTCGAACTCGTTCCCTGTAAAACAAAACCTGCGCTGAACGGCGAACAGCCGATGCGGGAGGTCCGCTGCCACATCTTCATCATAAACATGCAATATCGCGGCAGCGGCACTGGTGCAATGATCGGCTGCGCGTTTTAGGCGCCGCTCTACATCGGAAATCAACATGGTTCGGCTTTGAGCTAGGATGGGGCGTCCCTTGGTCCAGGTGATGTCCACGGGGCCCATCGCCCGATGGCACTCGGCCCACAGGTCCTGCATGTCACACCTGATATTGGCCTTCAGAGGCATCCTCGCACTCCTCACGACTCCAAAACGATCGCAATAAACTCGGCAATGACCTGCGGTGTTCTTGGCAAGCGGAATGAGAGCACGCAGTTGAAACCTGGGGGTGGTCTGCCGCCGTATCGGGGTGGGAGCCTTTGAGCACGGCATCAACCAGGCCTGCGGGACCTAAGTTGACAGTGGGCCATCCACGCCGTCGCAGTCTGCAGTCCTTAGAGCGCCCCCGCCCCCGATCTATCGATCCCCCCCAGGTTCCCCCATCGATGATCCTTAACGCCCCCGCCGCCGCCCCCGCCCCCATACGAGCGCCTTGGCCATTAGGAGGAGGAAGAAGAGGAGGAGGAGGAAGGGAAGCGAGGACAAGCAGCAAGGAGGCGGAGCGAGGAGGAGGAGCAAGGCGGCGGAACGAAGAGGCACGAGGAGCGCGGAGGAGGAGCGAGTAGAAGCGAGGAGGAGGAGGAGGGGGAAGAAGCGTATGCGGAGGCGGAAGCGGAGGCGGAAGAGGAGGAGGAGGAAGAGGAGGAGGAAGAGGAGGAGGATGAAGATGAGGATGATAAGGGAAAATTAAGATGAGGAGAATGAAGAGGCAGAGAAGGAGGAGGAGAGGAGGAGGAGGAGGAGGAGAGGAGGAGGAGGGGAGGAGGAGAAGGAGGAGGAGGAGGAGGAGGATGAGGAGAAGAAGAAGCGAGGAGGAGGAGGAGAAGAAGCGGGGAGGAGGAGGATGAGGAGGATGAGGAGGAGGAGGGAGGAGGAGGAGGAAGAGGGGGGAGGAGGGGATGGAGGACACGCGACGAGGAGAAGCGTGGGGAGGAGGAGGAGGAGGGAGGGAGGAGAGGAGGAGGAGGAGGAGGGAGGAGGAGGATGGAGGAGGAAGAGGCAGGAGGGAGGAGGCAGGAGGGGAGGAAGGAAAAGGAGGAGGAGGAGGAGGAGAAGGAGGAGGAGGAGGAGGAGGAGGAGGAGGGGGAGGAGGAGGGGAGGGGGAGGAGGAGGAGGAGGAGGAGAGGAGGAGGGGGAGGAGGAGGGAGGAGGAAGAGAAGGAGGATAAGGAGGAGAGGGGGAGGAGGAAGAGGAGGAGAGGACAAGGAGGGGAGGGGAAGAGGAGGAGGAGGAGATGAGGAGGAGAGGAGGAGGAGGAGGAGGAGGAGGAGGAGAAAGAGGAGGAGGAGGAGGAGGAGGAGGAGGAGAGGAGGAGGAGGAGGAAGAGGAGGAGGGGAGGAGGAGGGCATGAGGATGAGGAGGACAAGGGGATGATGGGGAGGAGCGGGGAGAAGAACGAGGAGGAGGAGGAGGAGGGGGAGGAGGAGGATGATGAGGAGGAGGAGGAGAGAGAAGAGAAGCAGGGGGAATATGATGTTGATGATGTTGTTGATGATGATTATGACGATGGTGATGATGATGCTGATGCTGCGGATGGTGATGATGATGATGATGATGATGTTGATGATGATGCGACTGATAATGCTGATCATGATGGCGATGTTGGTGATGGTCATGTTGATGGTGATGATGATGCTGATCTTGATGATGCGGATGATGTTGCTGGTCATGATGATGATGCTGATGATGATTGCGATACTGATTGTGATGCTGATGGTGATGCCGATCATGATGACTATGGTGCTGCGACAGCTGATTATGATGATGATGATGATGCTGCTGCTGCTGATGATGATGATGATGATGATGAGAATGATGATGAGAATGATGATGATGGTGTTACCGGTGATGATCCCGCTCTCCCGAGGAGGGTCGCCGCCGAACCGCAGTCGTCCACCGAGCCGATTTTCGCCGCCCCCCGAAAAAAGGAGGCCAAGACAGGGGCTGCACTCTGCCGCACTGCCTCCGCAGCTACATTATCACGAATGGCCGCTTTGAGGCGAACGCGAGCGTGAGCGATCACGCAGTGGACGCGGCGGGCTTAACGCAGCTTGCCCCCCCCATCCCCTTTAGTGGGATGGGGCCCCCGTTTCTGAGACGCTCGCCGAGCCTATCCGTGTGGGGGTGGCCTAAGCACGGCTCCACAAGGCCTCGGGCACGCGTCGAAAACGCGTGGGCCGCGCACCTTATGCAGAACACACACACACACACACCGCTCGGTACAGCCTGTGCGAAACGTTGAATCTAAGGTGCCACCAGGGGGGCAACTCTTCTCCAAGCTCAACGGCCACACTCTGTTGCCCCCCCCCCTGCGGCTGCTGCCGCTGCTGCTGCTGCTCGTCCTGCTGCTCCTCGCCCCCGCCGTCCCCCCGCCTCCCGACGCTCGCGGCCGCAGCTCCTGCCGCCAGCAACAGGGCGGCCGCGGCGGGCCTGGCCTGGGCGTCTCCACCAGACTGCGGAATATGGGCGGAGGCGGGGAAGGGGGCGCCTCGGGCGACGGCGCAGGGGCGACAGCACCACGCAGCAAAACCTGAAAAAATTGAGCCCGATCCGTGCCTGATGCACGGGCGCGCTGGGCAGAGAGCGCGCTGGCCAGCACTTTTATGATTGCAGCCCTCGGCCGAGCAACGTACAAAACTGAGGCCAGGCGCCTCGAAACCATGCTCGGCCCTGGGCCAACTGACTGTTTCCCTCCTGCGCGACCAAGCCCGCCCGCCGCCTCAGACTCACCCCCCGCTCGTCTGCGACAGTGGCGGCCTCGGCATGGGCTGGCCAGAAAGGGTGGACACTCGCGCCTTCTTTTGCACGGGCATCGGCCAGTCGGTTGCCCTCCCTCTGCCACAGCGTGATGACCCCGCTGTGTGCATCATTCATCGAAGCGTGGCCTTTCACTTTCGATATCTGGATATGCTCGCATCCTACATCACGGGCGCGACTCCAGAACAACTGCCAAATCTCACGGTACGGACGGTTCCAGCACATGCACCAGTCCTCGCCAGCCTCCCAGCCATCTATCAGGAGCTGCGAATCGCTGTGCATGTGCACGGGCGGCAGAAAATGCGCCAGCGTCTCGGCAGCCGCCAGCGGCTCTCCAGCGTCCGACTCCTAGGGCCGCGGCCACGGCACGGGGCCGCAGATGCTGGACAGCTCGGCGCCCGCGGGGTCAGTGGCGCAGGCCGCCCAGCCAGCGCGCGCCATCACGTGGCCCTGGACGTGGAACGCCTCGCCGTCCAAGAACGCCTCGCCGTGCAGCGGAAAGCCAGCCCTCGGCCCCGCCATGCGAACCACGCGCGCCGCCAGCGGCAGGGGGTGGTCGCTCCTCGGGTCCTTGACCAGGCACCTCGACCACAAAGCATGCTCGTCGTCCGTCTCGAGAGGGCCGCCCGAGCGCAGGAAGTAGTCGAGGTTGGGGTTATCCAGCTTCCACTGCCTGCGGAGGGCGCCCAGCGCGGGGCAACCCCAGGCGAGGTGCCTGAACGCCCCCTTGGCCTCGCAGCCCGCAGGACAATACCCCGAGCTCGCAAGCGGGGGCGAGGCGTCGGCGCGCCGCTGCACGGGTCAGAGGCAGCCAACAACGGCGTTCCTGGCAGACGACCAGCGCGCCATCCATGCTGGGCTGCCCTGCGCCCTGCCCAGGCGGCGGCGCAAGCCACCCGCGGCAGCGCCTCTAGCCCGACGCCCCAGCATGGGGTCGCGGGCGGCGACGTCCCTCCAGAGCTTCCTGATGAATGCGGCCTGCACCTCGCGGCCCAGCGCGCTTGTCGATGGTGCCCATGTCGATGGGCCGCTTCAGGTCGTCGACCCAGCGCCTGATGTGGTCTGTGCCCCAGCCGAGACGCACGGCGGCGAGCGCCGCCGCGGCGGCAGGGCCGCGGCCAGCCAGGTCCTCGGCACCGGTTGCCCCCAGGCGGCCACGCGCCGCCGCGAAGGCTGAGCCGAGGGTTCGCCTGTCAGAATCCAGCGCCAGCTGCAGCGCCTTCGCCCATGCCACGATGGGCTTCACGACGTGGTCGAAGAGGGGGTCATCGCACGGCCTGGGCGACACCAGGTAGCTGGGCGAGATGCCCCTGCCCGCGCCCGCGCCGAACGCGATCGCCGCCAGCCGCGAGCGCCAGCCCAGCGGCGCCTTGGTGGACCAGGCCATGCACGCGATGCCGTAGGTCGTGACTGGCTTCAGGCCCGAGTTGATCAGCTTGATGCCAGCAACCTTGGACGATCCTCTGATTTGCTGAACCCTGTCGGCTTGGGCGCAGCCAGTCCTTAACCTCGACCCTGCCACGGTCTTAGATCTTCCCTCCATGGCGCAGTCGACTCCAAGGTTCTTGGTTTCACCAGCGCGCGCGAAGGCCCCCTCCCCCATGTTGAGCTCGATGGCGCAGCGCAGCTTGTCAGACCTGCCGAAGATGACGAAGGAGCCGGCCGCCTGGCCCAGGTAAATGCCGACCTCCGCCTCGGCGCCCGCCATGCGCAGCGAGCGGTCGTCGAACATGATGGCGAGGGACACCTCCTTGCACATCCTGCGGTGCTCGGCGTCGACGATGGCCATGCAGCACCGCGGCAGGTCGCCCAGCGTGCCCGCAGCCTGCCACCAGCCCCGTGGCGAGGAGGAAGGCCTCGGAGACGATGCCGTCGAGGGCGACCCCCCCAAGGCCCTCGTAGATGCTGGGCGCCGCCGCCGCGAGCGCCAGCGGGTAGCCCTCGGCCTCCGCGCGCTGCTGGGCCACCCCCAGCGAGATCACCTCGCAGGCCTTCCAGAGGTCCAGCAGCGCGCCGCCAAAGCAAAGGCCTCGGCCATCCGCAGCCTCATTGTGGAGGGCCTGCCACCAGATGGCCTCCTCAGCTGCCTTGCCTTGGCCGCCCCAGAAATTGCCTTTCTTTCCCTGCAGGAGCTGAGCCCCCCATGCGCGGCTTCCCTTCTGATGGATGCGCGCGCGCCCACCATCGTGGCAGCCGGGTCAGAAGGCCGATCGGGCGAAAGCCGCCTGCTGGTTTGAGGAGCACGACGAGATGCACCAGCAGCGCCGCTGAGGGAAACCCTCCAAGCCGCTCGTGCGCCATGCCGAGGTCGATGAGGCACTCGATGCACGGGTCGCTGACGTCGGCGATGAGCCGGGGTTGAACTGGTCAGCTCCCACACCCGTGCGCCTGGCGAACTTCTTGGCCGCCCGTCGCGCTCGTTCCAGCGAAGGCCTTGCCAGCGGCGGCCCAGTCGGCGGTCTCAGCGCAGGCGTCGACGGCGCCGCTGCGCCCTTCAAGGTCCAGACCTCCCGGGACCAGAACCTGGCGACGGCGTCGACCCTGTCCTGTCCGCCCACAGGGGCGCCGTCCACAATCTCGTCTGGCGACCAGCCCTGGGGCCCTCGGCGGCACGCATGGACGGCGCCGCCTCCAGCCTGCATGGAGCGCGCGATCCAGTCAGCGAAGCCCTTGGCCGCCCTTGGCCTGGCTCGAGCGGAACGCGTCGGTGAGCGCATTGGCCTCTGCCTCCAAGGCGCGCGGGCTGCGAGGGGCGCCAGAGGGGCCGTCGGGCTCGCGGCCTGCCATCTGGGAGGCAGGCCGCGACGCGTTGCGTCGGGGAGAGAGCCGACGGCCCCCCTGCGCAGCCACTGCGCCATAGCCTGAAGAGGCCTCGCCTCGCCGCACGCCTCGGGCTGGGGGCGCCCGCCAGGTTCGCGCGGGGGCTTCCTCCAGCGGTGGCGGGCCACGCATCCTCGCCACGCCATGTTGTGGGCGGTATCAGGGTCGATGTGGGGGACCTGGAGCAGCTCCTCCTACACGTGGCCCATGATCCCCAGGAAGGCCCTGTCCAACTCGTCCTGGGAGCTCGCCCTCTCGCATATAGCCCGAACATCAGCATCCACCTGCGGGGCCTCCTGCACAGGCCCCACAAGCTTCTCCCTGGGAAAAGGCCTCGGGGCATCTAGGCGCCTCTCCCACGGGCCCTCGCCTCCCTGCTTCACCGCGAGGGCGACATCGCGGTGCGGCCTGAAGGCGGGGGCGTCGATGATCTTGCAACCCCTGATCCTGTGGGCCGGGTCGAGCGACGCGATGGGGGAGTCCAACTCCGACGGCGGCGCGTCCTCGGCAAAGTAGCAGGCGCCCTGGCCATCGAAGTCGCCGGCGACCTAGCCGCGCACGCCCTCGAGCCAGCACAGCGACTTGTCGGTGAAGATGTCGGGGCCCACGTTGAAGTCGCCACCGACCACGAACGACCTCCCTGACGCCCTGAGGGCGCGACCCAGGTCGCGCAGCACGCTCCCCGACGACTCCCCCAGGTGATCGTTGCCCAAGTTGATGCTGGCCGCCAGGATGCCGCCTCTCTTGACGCCCTCGGTGTGGAAGCATGTACAACGGCCCTTGGAGACACGCTGCGAGCTGATGCCGTGCTCCGCGGCGGCTGTAGCCGTAGCTGGCAGAGGCTGGGCCGCGCCTCGCCCCGAGCAGACTGCAACTCCAGTGCCCCCAGGCGCGGATCGCCTCTGCTGCGCGCCCGGGCTGCCCTGCCTGCTGGCGCCAGGCGCGAAGGCCCCCCTGGGACCCTGGCGGCGTAGCCACTGCTCCTCGCGAGCGGCGCCTCCAAGGAAGAGGTGGGTCTCCTGCGCCAGCCAGCGCTGCCCAGCATGAGCCTCCGTCACGACCCCCTGCGCCTCGCCTTGCGGGCGCCCCCGCGTCGCCGCGAGCGGTCCCCAGCCCGAGCCGTTCGCGGTGACGAACGTGCATGGCTGATCTGCTCGCCGCCCTCCACGGCGGCGCCCCGTGCTGAGGAGACGCTGGGGCCCTGCCCCTCGCCTCGCGGTCGGCCCTGGCAGCAGCCTTGAGCTCGTCAAGGCGCTCTCGGGACAGGCTCGTCTTCGCGGCAGGTCGGGCGGGGGCTGTGCCGCTCGCTGCGCCGCCCGCAGAGGCGCCTCGCTGGGGGCCCGTGCTGCCGTCGGCCCCCCCGCTGGCCCCCTGGCCCTTGCCGGCCGCGCCACTGGCGTCACTGGCGCCTGCAGCGCCATCACCTTCAACGGCAAGCCCGTCAGCCGCATCGACATCAGTAGCCTCCCCGCAGCGGCGCTTCTTGGCCTCGAGGCGGAACTCCCCCTCGCGCCCCGCAAGGACCGATGAGAGGTTGACAGAGACGGAGGCGGAGGCGGAGTCCTGGTCGCGCCTGTCGAGGCAGTCCTTGGCGAGGGCGATCGCTCGCGTCTGCTAGCCGAGGGCCGCCGCGTACTCCGCGGCGACGGCGCCCTCCTTCTCCTCGCACTGCACCAGCCAGGCGCGGGCCTGCTCGGTGGCGCCCATGGCCTCGTGGAGCGCCTTGGTGGCCCGTCGGGCAGCGCCCCGCGCGCGCTGGGCCGCCTCGTCGGGCAGCACCTCCCTTGCGGCCGCGGGGGCGGGCTGCAGCGCTGCCTCAAGGCTCTCGAAGGTGGCGGCCGCGGCCTTCGGGAGCTCCTCCTTCCGCCGCTGGACCGTCTCGAATAAACGTCTCCTCCCGCGCGGTCTGGCCAGGGCGGCCACCCCGGCGAGGAGGGCTGCCGGGCTGCCTGTCCGCCCGAGCGGCGGCCCAGGGGGGAGGGGCAGGCTCGGCCCCCGCGGCTCCATCAGCGGGACCCGCCCACGCTCCCTCGGGCGCCCTCGCTGGAGAGGCAGACGGAGCCAAGCGGTGGCCGCAGTTGAAGCAGCAGGTGCGAGAGCTCTAGGTCCACTTGCACTAGCATTTCGAGCACTTCGAGTATCTGTCCTGCCCACCACGTCTTCCGTTGCCAACCATGACAATGTACAGTGATGCGCACAGAGACTCTGACAGCTTGCAGAAGAAGGTTGGTCGAATGATCTTGGCTCTGTCGGCACTTGGGCCAACATGGCTTGAGCCAGAATGGCTACGGATGTTACTGCTGATGATGATGGTGATGCTGGTAATGATGAGGACGATGATGTTGCAAACGCTGATGTTGATGCTCATGATGGTGATGCTGAGGCTGATGATGGTGATGCTGCTGATAATCACGATGATGCTGCTGATGAGGATGATGGTGATGATGCTGGTGATTATGCTGCTGCTGTTGATTATGATGGTGATGATGATGCCGACAATGCTTTATGGTGCTGATGATGCTGATGATGATGCTGATGATGATGGTGACGATGATAATAATGATACCGATGATGATGATGATGCTGATGATGATGATGATGATGGTGGTAGTGATTATGCTGATGATGATGATGCTGATGATGATGACGGTGATGATGACGGTGGTGATGATGCTGATGCTGATGCTGATGCCGCTGATGGTGATGCTGATGCTGATGTTGATGATGATGCTGATGTTGATGATGATGCTGATGCTGATGCTGATGATGAGGATGAGGATGATGATGATGATGACGACGACGACGACGACGACGACGACGACGACGACGACGACGACGACGACGACGGGGGGGAGGAGCAGGAGGAGGGAGGAGAAGGAACCAGTAGGAGGACGAGCGAGCCACAGCAGGAGGGAGGAGGAAGGAGGGGGAGGAGGAGGAGAAGGAGGAGTAGGAGGAGGAGGAGTAGGAGGAGGAGGAG
>CAUYUJ010020842.1:136162-149252 GCA_963575745.1 Prorocentrum cordatum
TAGGAGTAGGAGTAGGAGTAGGAGTAGGAGTAGGAGTAGGAGTAGGAGTAGGAGTAGGAGTAGGAGTTGGAGTAGGAGTAGGAGTCAAGCTAGCCAGCTCGAGCGAGTCAAGCATGGCATGCCCAGTCCCACCCGCCCTCCCACAACATAAGAAGCAAAGCTGGCACAACTGGGCGCCGAAGTCACACCGGCCAGCCGGTTTGGTACAGCTGATGCGGCCGCGATGGCGGTTGCCGACGGGAACTGGCGAGCGCGTGTTGAATGCCGCGCACGCATGGCCAGACGAGTCGAGAATGGCCCGGTACACCGCAGGAAGCCAGAGGTGGCCGGAGGAAGCCCGACGGTCTGACAGGACACCCCAAAGCATTTTTGTGAAAAAGCATTGGGTTTTTGATGTTTTTATGTTGAAATGCTTGCAAACACACGGTGTTCGGTAGGATTCTGACATGAACGCGCGAGTTTTCTCTTTGTTGTATTTTTTGCACAGGATTCGCGGCCTGGGTGCATGACAGAGCATCGCGAGTGCACCGCGCGATGACGTGAAATCGCTGGATTTGACCGAATTCTTAAGATTCCTATGGTTTTCCTATGATTTCAGCAAGAGAGCCCGCGCGGGAAATTTGTACAATTTTTGTGAAAAGCATTGGGTTTTTGATGTTTTTATGTTGAAATGCTTGCAAACACACGGTGTTCGGTAGGATTCTGACATGAACGCGCGCGCGTGCTCTTTGTGGTATTTTTTGCAATGGATTATCGCCGTGGACGACAGGACGTCCATGTCGAGAGGAAAAAATAAGAAAAATGTTGATTTTGTATTGTTTTTTACAGGTTAGGATGGGACCCCCGGATGCGGCCCCTAATGGCCGGCCTGAGGGGGGAGTAGGAGTATATTCTAATAAGGAATAAGGATAGGAGTAGGAAGGCTTGAGGAGGGAGTCGAGTGCGAAAGGCACGAGGAGGAGGAGAGACGAGGAGGAGGAGGCGGAGGAGGAGGAGGAGGAGTCGGGGTCGGCGGAGGACGGAGGCGGGGAGGAGGAAGCGGAAGAGGAGGATGACGAGGGAATGGCGAGGAGGAGGAGGGGAGTAGGGAGGAGGAGGGAGAGGAGCAGGAGCAGGAGCAGGAAGAGGAGGAGGATGAGGAGGAGCAGTGGATGCGCCGAGCGAGGATGGGAGGAAGAGGAGAAGATGTGATGATGATGATGAATGATGTGCTTGATGATGATGATGATGAGGAGTGAGGAGGAGGAGCGGAGGTGGGAGGACGGAGATGCAGGCGGGCAGGAGGGAGGATGGCAGGAGGGCAAGGAAGCAGGTGAGGAGGGGGAGGGGAGGAGTGGAAGAGGGGAGAGAGGCAGGGAGGACGGCAGGAGGAGGCAGGAGGAGGCAGGAGGACCGGCCCATGGGGGCGGAGGGGGAGGAGAAGGCTGAGGAGGAGGTTGATTGATGATGAGGAGGAGGAGGAGGCGGTGGAGGAGGAGGAGGAGGAGGAGGAGGGAGGAGGCGGAGAGGAGGAGGGGAGGAGGGGGAGGGGGATGGGGGGGTGGAGGAGGAGGGGACGAGGAGGAGGAGGAGGAGGGGAGAGGAGGAGCAGCAGCCGGCAGCAGCCGCAGGAGCAGGAGGAGGAGGAGGAGGCGGAGGGAAGAGGAGGAGGAGGCGGATAGTAGGAGGAGGAGGAGAAGGAGGAGGAGGTGGAGGAGGCGGAGAAGAGGAGGAGGAGGAGGAGAGGCGGACGGAGGGGGTGGAGGAGGCGGAGGAGGACGAGGACGAGATGGAGGACGAGGAGGAGGAGAAGGAGGAGGGGGAGGAGGAGGAGGGATGAGGATGATGATGATGGGGAGGAGGAGGGAGGAGGAGGAGGGATGAGGAGGAGAAGGAGGAGGAGGAGGAGGAGGAGGAAGACGAAGAGGAGGGAGAGGAGGGAAGAGGAGGAGGAGGAGGAGGAGAAGGAGGAGGAGGAGGAACAGGAGGAGGAGGAGGAGAAGGAGCAGGAGGAGGAGCGAGAAGGAGGAGGGGGAGGAGGACGAGGAGGAGGAGGATGATGAGGAGGATCCGTAGCCATTTTGGCTCAAGCCATGTTGGCTCAAGTAACACATTTCTCGAGGTGGCGCATGGCTTTACAGCTGATCTCTCTGCCACAGGGCTGCCAAGCCAGACAGAGACTTGTTTCGGCAACCATTTTCCTTTCAGGCGGAATTCCCGCACAGTCGTGCAGCAGCAATGGTGCGCCAGGATGGCATCCCGCGTTGGAATTGCCCGTGTGGAAGGTATGTGAAGCACCATTCGGCTTGCTTGTGCGGGTTTCGATTCGCAGATATGCAGCAAGGGCCCAGAGGCAGCAGGTCGTTGCCAATCGGCGCAGGCAGGCCCCCAGCACGTGGCAACAGTCAACCGCCACCGCGCCGCCCGCTCAGCCGCGGCAGGCCCGAGGAGGAGATCAAGAGTATCCAGCCGTGGGCAGACAAGCAGGTGAAAGCGTATATTGCGAGGATCCAGCCCATAACGAAGGAGCAGGCGGCCACTCACGAAGGCTACATGCATGCGCCCGAGGACCCGCACGCCTTGCACAAGTGGAAGCTGGAGTTGAGGTACCGCATGGCGGACATCACATCATTGGCGATGGCAGCGAAGAGGGCACCAGAGTTCGACGACGCCGAGCGCCACGATCGCAAGTTAGCAGTTATGAAATGCATGCTCGCAAACACCCTTTCGTGCCCGCAGCAGCTCGCCGCCTTGAAGAGTCGCAAGGAAAGAGCCATGGTCAGAATGCAGAACACCATCGCTCGCATGACCGACTTGAAGACGCAGGAGGGCGAGATTGCTACAGAGATCGAGCAGTACAAGGAGTGCATCGCAGAGATAGAAGAGCTGCAGCTGGAGGACGACGACATGGCCGGTGGCCCCGTACCTCCGCCGCCGCCGCCGCCTGCTGGTGGTGGTGTGCCTGGGCCTGCGGATGCGATGACGCACCAGGCGGCAGGGCCATATGGGCCAGTGCCGCGCGCGCAGCAGCCCCAGCAGCAGTTCAACCAAGAGATAAGCGAGATGAAGTACACTATGTACCAGTTCAATCAGCAGTTCCACCTGATGGCGCAGAGGCAACAGCAGACCGACTCGATGAGTGGGTATCTCGCCCAGATTGCAGCAGGACAGAGTACAGGAGGTACGGCGACGCCTGTGACACCAGCGGGAACGGCGACCAGTGCGGGGACAGACACGCTCCCGCCTATGCAGCCGCCACCATTCCCGCCACAGCCGCCGATCGCAGCGGGGTTTCCTGTACCAGAGACGCCTGTCGGCCACGGCATACCAGCGCCAGGAACGCCAATTTCAGTATCGACGATGCCGCCAGGACAGTGGACACCTACGGAGGCAGCAGGTACGCAGATGGCAGCGCCAGCTACGCCGTTACTCACCACGGGGTGCGACACGCCGGGGAGGCCAGTGGCTGGCACGCAGAGCGAGTTGGTTCCAGCAGTGGGGCTACCCTCGCCGACGAGCCCCGCGAAGGAAGTCAAAGAGGAAGTACCAGTCCCATTGCCAACGCCCGTGTGCTCGCCGACGCAGCCGATCAACACGCAGCAGGAGCTCGTCAGCCCGCTCAATATGCAGTACTGTGTTACGTCGCCGTCTCAGATGCCGAGCTCAGCCCAGCAGGCCGAAGCTATCAACATGGCAGTGAAGGAGGAAGAACGTGTGAAGAAGGAGGAAGACGATGTGAAGTCGCCGCTCAGGAAGGAGCCCAGGACGGTTGCAGAGCCAGGCGCCCCGTCCAAGCAGAGCAGACAGTAGGTAGCGGCAGCCAGCATGCACGTTCGTCTGCACACCCGTCGCATCTTGTGCGCAGCGTATGTGGGGCGCAGCACAGTATGCACGATAGTGGCAGTTGTGAGGCAGTTCAGTTGTGCGAGGTTGACCTCGGCCAGTCGTTAGCGAGTTTGTCTGACCAAGAGTGGCACCAGGCAGGCTCTGTTGATGGTGGGGGGGCGGTCTCGTTTGGGAGCGGGGCGGGGATGGGACCTCATGATCGGCCTCCGCCTAGGCCAGGCACGCAGCAAGCACAGCATGCAGCAAGCGTGATGGCACGAGTTTTAGCAGGGCGTTGTCGCCCATGGTCAGGTGTAGCCGTTTCGTGTGATGAGCAGTCCGCCTTTGCGGATTGGATGCTGTTCTGTGTCGATTGGGTCGTCGAACAGATTGCTACCAGCCGTGTTTTAGCACCTCTCGCCCCTGGTGCTCAGGCCAGGCGTGACTTGGCGCGTGAGATATGCATGGACGCGTGGGAACAAGCGCGGGCAGCACGCAGAACAGACGCACGCCGCGCGGAGATGTTGCTCCGACTCGATGCTGAGGCTTGGCGAGTGCACATGTGCAATGCCTTCGATGCAGTGTGCCGTGCGCGTCACGTGATGCGTATCAGCTCGCGTGGTAGGCCTTATTTGTGCGATGAAGATTTTGTTCGGACTCGACCAGGGTCCGATGCGTTCTGGGATTCAGACTTGCACTTTCAAGACCCTGTCGCTCCTGCCGTGGCGTCGGATGGCGTGGCCAGTACCGAGCCATCCGCTGATGCTGAGGCAGGTGGCGACGATGTGACCGCTGATCATGCGGAGCAGGATGATACGAATATGTTGCAGATGCGGGCTGGTAAGGACTCCCTCACCTTCACCAGTGAGGACTCCCTTGTTGGAGGCCCGCAGGATGCGCATAAGCTTGTCAAGCTAGGCGTTGCCAAACGTGAGGCCAGCAAGGTCAGTGCTGAGCTTCCGTCATTTGAAGTCACGCCGCAGTCAGGCTTGCTGAGTGCGAGCCCCCGAGTGCATCTTGCCGCGTCTGGCCTGGGAGATAGGCAGCAGGCGGCCGTCGAGGTTGTGGGGGGGGGGCTTCGGGCGTCGGGAGGGATGACGGCGTGTCTCTGCAGTCTGGAGGTGCTGGATGCACCCAGACGCGTGTGCCCGCTCGGAGGGGACAGAAGGCTGTCACGTCCGGAGGTACCGAAACTCGTGAGTACGACCCTAGCATGGGGCTGGTCGTGCCCAGCAGTCAAGGTCCCGAAGTAGGCCCAGGCCCCAAGTCCCCTGCACCAAAAACGATCATCAGTTTGGATGCGCTCACCTCTAGAGTCGAAGGGCACGTCAGTTGTGTTTTCCAGGGGGCCGATCGGATCGCACAGTGTCTTATCGAGCATGGGCAGCAGCTCGCGCTTGTGCAAGATATGGGGGAGGTTGTGTTGAAAGACGTATCGCAATTTGCACTGCAGGTTGCCCCACCATGTAGCAGTCCATCAGTGCAGGTCATCTTATACACCGATGGGTCGGTGCCCTCTGAGAAGGAGTTGGGCGGGTGGGCCCTAGTAGGCACCTGTCTTGATGAGGAGGGAGATGTCAGGTTTATGGGGTATATGGCAGGTAATGTTCACGACACGGTAGGCTTTGTTCTTGAGAGGGACGTGAGTAGTGTGTCTGCCGAGCTCGTAGGTATTATCTGGGCGCTAGTATGGGTCGTTGGTAAGTATCGTCCCGTTCGTGTGCCTTCTGCCCCCCTTGCCAGCGTCACAATTTGTTATGATTCGGAGGTTGCCATTGGACTGACGCTATGATTGTGCGTTGGTAAGGCAGAACCCCAATTGGCTGCACTGGCACGGCATTTGCACGACCTTGCTTGCGCTCGCGTGCACGTGGATATCGAACATGTGTATGGGCACAACAAGCATTGTTGGAACGAGTTAGCAGATGACATAGCTAAGTCCACCAAGAGTTTGGAGTATGACTGTGTCCACCCTGCCGTTGTACGGCAGCTTTTTTACACGCCAGCGCTTGCTTGGAACTGGATCGCTGAGCTCAATGAGCAGGAGCGTCAGCAATATCTTCTCTCATGTTGTAGTGCTATGGTCCTGGGGGACAGGCCGCAGTCTTGTGAAGAGAACGGTAAAGGTACTTTCATCCAGGCCGCCCCGAGGACCTTTGGGCAGCCAGAGCTCGACGTCGAGGTTTCAAAATCGGTGGTGACGCGAAGTTTTGTGTTGGTCTCATATAACGCCGAGACGGCCCAGGACGTCGTCAAGGGGGAGGTTCAGGTTTTGCGAGGACAACAGTTGCGCCAACAATTCCAGGAGGCCGAGGCCCTTTTTGTCGGCGTGCAGGAGGCGCGCACACCTCGCGGCCGTAAGATGGCCGACAATTGTTGCTGCTTTGCATCAGGAGCGGAGGAGGAGAAGAACTTGGGGTGCGAAGTATGGGTGCATTGTGCTGTCCAATATGCGCGGCGCCAGGGGAAGGAGCTGAGGTGTAAAGCCGGGCATTGTATGGCTGTCGCTGCGGACCCTCGGTGCCTTGTCGTGAAGATAAACGCGCCGCATTGGAAGGTAGTCGTCATGGTGTGCCATTCCTTATGTCCAGAGGCTCCCCATCCCAAGAGGCAGGCCTGGTGGAACGAGGTGCAGCAGCTCGTGACCAGGCATGGCGTGGATATTTTGCTAACCGGTGCGAATGCGCGCGTCGGCAGTATCTGCAGCAGTTCTGTCGGTGGCATCGCTGCCGATGTGGAAGACAGTAATGGGGCTATGTTTCCCTCCACCTTGTGCCAGCCCCAGTTGTGTGCGTGTAGCACGCTCGTGGCTTCCGAGGCTCCAGCATACACATGCCAATGTAAGAAGGGCACTCGTCACCGCATCGACTTCGCGCGTGTGCCTATCGTGTGGAGCCCACATATCGTCGAGCAGGGTGTTGTGCACGACGTGGATGTGGAACGTACGCATTATGATCATTGTCCTGTGTATGCGAAGTTTGAGTGGGCAGAGGAGGTCGGAGGGCAGCGAGGGCTGCCAGTTTTTGACATCCAAGCGGCTCGCGAGCCAGCGAAGCAAGTTGCATTCTCTCAAGACTTGCTAGCGCCACCGCAAATACACTGGTCCGTGGATGTAAACGAACATTTCCGAATACTCACCCAAGTCGTTTCACGACTGTGCCGTGAAGCATTTCTCCAAAAAGAAGTTGGGGCCCGTGCGATCCTATGTTAGGTCAGAAACCTTGTGGGCGAACAGGGTTCGAAGGTCTGTTCGGGGTGTCGTGCGCCGATGCAGAGATTTTAACACATGGCCTCTGTTTTTGTATTGTAGACTCCTTGCTGCAGTTGATTGACCATCCTGACGTGGAATCAGAGCAGGTTCGAAAGGAGTTCCCAGAGTTTGATGTGACTTTGGGGGTGCTCGCCTTTGGGTGTCGGTCGTGGTTGGCGAAGGAGATAACGACGCCCGATTTGGCAGATTTTTTCGTTTGTTCCCTCAGGTCTTCTCGGAGGGCCCTTCGGAAGGAACTCCGCGGGGATCGCGCAGAATTCTTGAGAGAGACGGCCGATGCGATCAAGGACGCGTCTGCCGCAGGGGATGGACGGGAGGAGTGGAGGCTGGTCAAATGTCTGTTGGCCTTCGGCGGGGTCAAGGGGAGAGGTAATTGTGGGGTCCTTCCTCTTCGATATGACGCCAACGGTGTGCCTTTCGAGTCCCGCGAGGCGTTGGCCTTAGGCCTGCTGCAACACTTTGCCAAGGCTGAAAAGGCCTCCGCGTGCTCAGTTAGGGAACTTGTAAGCGAGTGCAACCGTCAGCAGCAGCTTTTTGGTTCCGTAGGGCTCAGGGATTTGAGCGATATCATGGCGTTGGATGCTGTGAGGATGACCATCTTGAATGCCTCTCGAAGGCGTGCAAGGGGACCTGACATCGATACCAATGATTTGTATAAGGCTGCCCCGGAGGTCAGCTCGCGTATGATTTTGCCGCTCATGGTCAAGGTCCAAATGATGTGTAGGGAACCTTAGCATGGAAAGGCGGTGTGGCTCATGATCTGTTCAAAAAAGGGGGCCCGGGTTTTTTGTCTAACTTTCGCGAGATCCTGCTCGGGGTCCACGTGCGCGAAAATCACCACAAAGTCTTGCGCAGAAAAATTCTGGAAGTTGCCTCCGTGTTGATGGACGTCGACCAACATGGCGGCAAGCCTGGTCGGGGGACCGCTGGTGCGTCTCTTCAGGTCCGAATTTTCCAGGATTTTGTTTCCCGCCAGGGTTCTTCTGCCGTGCTTTATTTCACGGATTTGCGTGCTGCCTTCCACCCAGTCGTCAGGGAGTTTCTCGTGAGATTGCCTGAGGCGGAAGGGGATCTGGAAAAAGCTATCGACGAGCTGCAGCCCCCTCTGGCTTGAGAGGCCGCAATGCGAAGCATCCTTGCTGAGCCGACGATCTTTGAGAAAGTAGGTGGCAGACATGTGCATGATCTGATCCGAGATGTAAACTCTTGCACGTGGTTCCAGGTCAAGGGTGCGTCAGAGGTAGCCAAAGCCACCGCAGGGACGCGGCCAGGCATGCCGCCTGCAGAATTGCTTTTCACGTTATCCTTTGCACCCGTGCACGAGAGGCTGCGCGAGCGTTTCTTTGCCGAGGGGCTCGCGCTGGACGCCAGAGATGTCGGCGTCGACCCTGCTTGTGCCTTCCGTCCCGAGGGTGACCGGCAGGATGCCCTGATAGGATCGCCGTCGCGCGTCGATGACCTCGCTGTGCTGCAGGCTGCCAGGGCGGCGCACGAGGCCATCAGGTTGGCCCAAGTCGTGGTAGGGATCGTGGATGACGAGATGAGAGCGAGGGGATTTAGTGTGAATTATGGGGAGGGGAAGTCGACGCTCCTCATCTGCCCGACTGGTCATGGCAAGCGCGCCGTTGCTAGGGACCTGGGGGCCATGAAAAGCAAGTTTTGGGTTCCACACATACGGCAGCACGTGCACATGGCGCGCGCGTGCAAGCACCTTGGTTCTATGATTCACGATGGTGGGACCATGAATGCTGAGCTCATGCATCGGCACAGGTCTCAGTTTAGCGTCTTGGGTGGCCTTCGGAGGGCCGTCTTCAAGAAAAACAACGATCTGAAGCTTGGTCCCAAGTTTAAATTAGCCGCTGCCTTTTGCCACAGTCGCGTTATGTTCCATGGTGCTGTGTGGGCGCCGTTGTCTGCCAGCAATCAGTCCTTTCTCGAGTCTGCTTACCTGACATCACTGCGTGCTGCCATGGGGTATAAGGTGCAGGGGGGCGAGTTTTGCGCATGGTCCAAGGACGAAGTATATGTTGTCGGTAAGTGCTTGTCTCCTCTGACGGTGCTCAGGCTCAGGCGTTTGAGGTTTCTCCAGGGGCTCGTGGGCTTTGCCTCCAACGGTTTGCTTTTCATGCTTGATTGTATGATTGGCGCGAAAGGGAGCGGCGGCGGCGCGGCGGCGGGGAGGCCCACCGGCGGGGAGCGGCTGCGCTCCCGAGCGCCCGGCGGCATTGGCGTGGGCGTGCATGCGGGCGCCCTCCGGCGGCGGCCGCTCGACGCTGCCGCCGCCGCCGCCGCCGCCGCAGGCGCCCCGTGTGCCTCTGGCCGCGCAGCGGCTCTCGACGGGCTCACCGATGCACATCCCTCCTCCCCCTTCCCCTTCCCCCTCCATTTCCTTTTCCTCCTCCTCCTCCTCCTCCTTCTCCTCCTCCTCCTCCTGCTCCTGCTCCTGCTCCTGCTCTTGCTCCTCCTCCTCGTCCTCCTCCTCTTCCTCCTCCTCCTCCTACTCCTCCTCCTCTTCCTCCTCCTCCTCCTCCTCCTCCTCCTCCTCCTCCTCCTCCTCCTCATTCCTTTTCCTTATAAGTTCGCTGGCCCGACGGGCCAGAGGCGTGCTAAGATCTCTGGCTACTGGTGAAAAGCATATCTAATTCGAGCGCGCGGGGCGGCCCCTGGGGTCCCCGGACGAAAAGCACACCGGCTGGTACTACCCAGAGATGGTTTTTCCTTCTGGGCGCGGCTTTCAGGCACCCCCGAGCGCTTCTAGAGGGCCCCAAGAGGTCCCAAGACGGTCCAAGAGGGCTCCGAATCGCCGACCGATCGGTCCAAGACGCCCAAGATAGCCTCAAGAGGGCTCCAGGAGGCAAAAACCATCGATGTCCCTTCTGTTTTTGAAAAAACTGGCCGTTCTCATCTGTTCGGCATACCGACGCTCCAAGACGGCCCAAGAGGCCTCCAAGAGAGCCCCAAGAAGGCCCAAAAGGGACCCAAGACGGCCCAAGAGGCCTCCACGACGGCCCGGAATATCCGCAGGACGGCCCCAAAAGGGGGCCAAACGGGGAACCCGAGCGGACATTTCGATACATTTCGAGCCCTCGGCCCCAAGAGGCTCCCAAGACGCCCAAATATGCATCGAATAGGCATCTCAAGAGGGCTCCAGGAAGCCAAAACCATCGATGTCCCTTCTGTGTTTGAAAGATTTTGCCGCTCTCATCTGTTCGGCTTGCCGGCGCTCAAGGACGGCCCATGAGGCCCCATAGATCGCCCCAAGAGGCCTCCAAGAGAGCCCCACGAAGGCCCAAGAGGGCCCCAAAACGGCGGCCCAAGAGGCCTCCACGACGGCCCAAAATCCGCCGATCCGGCGTGTGAGTTTCAAGGAGTCTCAGCTACAGCCTCGAGGCTGAGTCTTGGCCTCTGGGGGGGTTGCCGGGGTGGCTCTGCCGGGGAAGGGGGGGCAGGGGGGGGGGTGCGAGTTTCCGGCGGATGCGTTTTTTGACACCCCTCACAAGGATCGTGGCCTCCGAGGGGGTTCCGAACTCGAGTACCACCCCTCCCGCACCAAGAGGCTCCGAGGAGGCCTCCAAGAGGCCCCAAGGGGCGCAGAAGAGGCCCCCAAGAAGCCCCAAGAGGCTCCCAAGAGACCCCCAAGAGGCCCTCTAGTGGCCCCAAGTGGCCCAAGAGGCCCCCAAGAAGCCCCAAGAGGCGCCCAAGAGGCCCCCAGAAGTCCCAGCCAACCACGAGATCCCAACCAGCATCCATGAGGCCTCTGACCCACCACCCACGCACGGTGGCGGGATAGGCCGACGGCCACTGGAGAAATGCTGAGTGAGAGGAGGGGAGGGAAAAACAGGGGAGGGACGAGGGCGAAGAAGGATCACATCAGTCGGAGCGCCCCGGATCGGCGGCACTGGCCGAAGGCCACTACAATATCCCCAAGGCGGCCCCAAGAGGGGGCCAGACGGGGAACCCGAACGGACATTTCGAACCCTCGGCCCCAAGATGCCCCCAAGACGCCCAAAGAAGCCTCGAAGAAGCGTCTCCAGAGGGTTCCAGGAAGCAAAACCCATATATTCCCTTTCGGTTATTGAACGATTTTGCAGTTCTCATTTGTTCGGTTTACTGACGCTCCAGAACAGCCCAAGAGGCCCACATATCGCCCCAGGACGACCCAAGAGGCCTCCAAGAAGTCCCAAGAAGGCCCAAGAGGGCCCCGACACGGCCCAAGAGGCCTCCACGACGGCCCCGCAAACCTTGGCGCGGACGCCAAACGGCTCGGCGCGTTGCACCGCAACGTTGGGTGCGGCGCTCGACCCTGGCCGCGCGCAGCGGTGCCCCGAGCCGACGGTGGCTCGGGCACTTCCCTGCGTCGTCGGCCTAGCCGAGCGCCCAGTGCGAACGCCCCAAACCGAATGGCCACCAAGGGAGCGGTGTGCGGGCAGAAGCCGCACCGCAAATGCCCCTCGCCGAGCGTGGCGGGGCACCCCCACCAACCGTGCGTGCGCGACGCCCCTCCCACCCCATGGGCGGCGCACGCGCCCCCTCGCGCGCACGGATTGGGGGGCGGGTAGTTTTCACAATGTGGCTCTCGCATTAGCGCGGCGCACATTCGGTTTAAACAGTTGCACGAGCTTCACGGATCGAGGGCGGGTCGTTTTCAACATGTGGCTGTGGCCTTAGCGCAGCGCACATTCGTTGTGAAAAATTGCAAGAGCTTCGTGGATTGAGGGCGGCCCGTTTTCAAAATGTGGCTCTCGCCCGAGCGCCTCGCACATTCACTATAAACATTTGCCAGAGTTTCACGGATTCCCATCATCAACGTACTAGGCATAGTGTTTTGGAAGGATTCAAGATTATGCGGGTGCACCAATTGTGTTAGCGCGATTCAGGATCGTCAAGACACAACGGTCAGTCTGATCTGTGGCGCCGGAAACCCGAGAACAATGTTTTGCCACGCTTCAGGGTCTTCAAACGGGTGTTTTCCTACGGGGCAGTTTCATCAATGGAAGTGAACCGATATAAAAGGGTTTATGAAGAGGAAGCTTGGAGGGAGGGTTTACTCCAACATCGTTGGTGACTCTTGAGATGCACTGGTCTTCCTCCTCCTCCTCCTGCTAAATCCTCCACCTCCTCCTCCTCCCCCCCTCCCCTCCTCCTCCTCCTCCTCCTTCCTCCTTCCTCCCTCCTCCTTCCTCCTTCCTCCTTTTCCTCCTTCTCCTCCTCCTCCTCCTTTTCCTCCTCCTCCTCCTCCTCCTCCTCATGTTCCTCCTCTTGTCCCTCCTCCTCCTCCTCCTCCCTCCTCCTCCTGCTCAATCCTCTCCTCCTCCCCTCCTCCTTCCTCCTCTCCTCCCCCCCTCCACTCTCCCCTCCTCTCCTCCTTCCTCCTTCCTCCTTTCCTCCTTTCCCCTTCTTGTTCTCTCCACCTCCGGGCTCGACATGTCAGTAGGAGCTTCTCCTCTTGTCCTCCTCTTCTTCTTTTTATTCTTATTATTATTCTTATTATTCGTTGTATTCGTCTAAGTATTCTTATTAGTCTTCTTATTCGTATTAATAACATGATTAGTCTTCTTATTCTTCTTATGATCAGTGTTAGTATTGTGTTGCTGTTGGTTATTATGTTCTTCTGTTTGTTGTTATTATTACATGAGTTGCTTATGATTATTTTCTATGGTTTCTCTCTAGTTCTTATTATAGTATGTCTGGTGTTCTTCGCTGTCTATACTTCTTATTACTCGTATTACTAGCATTGCTATTCGTATCCGTGTTATTGTGTTGTTGCGTATGGTTCTTCGGTTTGTTATTATTATGTTTAGTAGTATTATTCTTCTGTCTATGAGTAGTATTCGTATTACTACTCGTCTTAGTGGTCTTATTATTGCTATTCTAAGTCGTATTCTTACTATTAGTATTATTATTCTGGTCATTAGTAGTAGTAGTAGTAGTAGTAGTAGTAGTAGTAGTAGTAGTAGTAGTAGATAGTAGAAGTAGTGGTAGTAGTAGTAGTAGAAGTAGTAGTAGTAGTAGTAG
>CAUYUJ010020843.1:0-31293 GCA_963575745.1 Prorocentrum cordatum
GGAGGGATTCGGCGTCTAGCGAGGGGGGGGAGTGAGAAGGAGAAGGCCTTCTCAGAAGACGGCGGGGCTTCTCAGAGGCCCTCGGGCTTTCTGATAGATGTTTTGTGTCTTCGGGGAAGGCTCAGGAAACCTCTCCGAAGGCTGGGGGACTTCCGAGCCTTTGAGAAGGCCCGGCCCGTCCCATTTCCCCCCCAGGCTCGCCGCGGATTTGCTCAGGGGCAACGAGAAGAGGGGGGGGGGTAGGAGGGCGCAGGTGTGCGGGCGTGCTCGTCAGATCTCGAAGGTTTTGCAGCCGGATCCTGCAGAGCCAGAACTGCATTGGCCTGGACTTGGGCGCAGGATCTCGCAGGATCCTGCAGGATCCTGCAAAGCCTGACTGACCTGGGTCTGGATTGACCCGGGTCAGTAGATCCCCGAAGGAGACGCGCCACCACCACCACCACCAGGAGGAGAAGGAGGAGGAAATGGAGGAGCTGGAGGAGATGGGGGAGGATTTCCAGGATTTCCGCCTTCACGTAGTGAAAACTAGGCTTGAAGCTCAGCTCTTGCACTTAGGAAACAGGCCGCGCTCGATCCTGTCGAGATATTCGCGCCTGGCCTTCGAGATGGGTAATTTGCACGGTTCCGCTAGCCCCCTGAGCTGGGCTTGACCGAAGAAACCGCACGTACCGCAATACCACAACTGAAGGTCTTTATGATAAATCAAAGCGTGAGTGGGATGGGTCCAACCCCCAGCCAAGTGTAAACGCCGTCCTCTCGGAACACGTGCAATCTGGCTATTCACATGCTGGAGTTGGAAGCAGTCACTTTTTACCATTCCGCTAACACCGCTTTGGTCGAAGAGCCTCTACACACACTACACGCCCTACCACTTTCGGTCAGGGAGTGGGCAGACGCGAAGCGTGCAATGGCAATAGGAGGAGGAGGAGGAGGAGGAGGAGGAGGAGGAGGAGGAGGAGGAGGAGGAGGGGGAGGTGGGCCAGCCCGAGCTGAGGCCCCAGCTTCCCCCGACACCTGGGCGGCCTTGATAGAATCAAGCCCTACACGCAAAAGCCTCCTCCGAACCAACAAGGCTTTGTGTTCGATGGACATGACACGGTGACTGGCCTGGGAAACCCGCGCGTGCGCGGCCGATTCTCCAGCAAGGACGTCGACGCATGCATTACCTATCACAAGCCAACTCGGAATCCCACGAGCGAGGTACTCCCGTGGGCTGAGGTGCCAGGGCACCTGCATGATGATTACACTGTCAGGGTGCCGAGCCTGTCGCAGAAGGAGCTTGCCGACCTCTCTCCAAAGGTCGGGTTGCGGCCCCTCAGGACGACGAAAAAGCTCAGAATACCAACCCCTAGCTACTTCAGCACAGTCTGTAACGTAAGCTATAACACCTACGGAGAATCTGAGGGCCCAAAGGAACGCCAGAAGCTCACCTCTAGGGACACTCTGAGAGGGCCCAGGGAGCGGCCCCATCAAGAAAGGACCCAGAGTGGGAGGGTCATAGCTCCTAACACTCGCGACGGCCAGGCCTAACCTACGGAGCCTAGAGTCGTGGGTGTCTTTCCCCCCCGACGCGTCCCCAAACAGGACCAGGGGCTCCCTCGTGGTGCCTATCCCCAGACAGCCCTCCTCCAAGGAGCCACCAAGCCAATTGCCCCCGACGATGGCCTCTTCGGAGGCGGGAGGAGGGACAGAGGTCCAGGAAGAAGGGATGAGGCCCCGCATCCAAAAACACGAAAACGCATCAGACTCTGACACAGCTTGAGTGATAAGATCGTTTGAATCAGCATAGGCCTTAGACGCAGAGCTGGCGTTCGCCTCACATGTCCAGCACCTGTGCAAAGCTGTCTCTGGACCTTGCCCGCACCGAAGGCAATCTGATGAACTGCATAGGTGGGCCTGGAAGCTCCTCTCACGCGTCCAGAAATCTTCCGTGGCGATGGAAACAAGCAACTCCGATAGCTGCCTACCCTGTTTGACATCCTGCAACTCGCAAATCATGGCCTGCAGCGAAACCATGTTCACACCGTCTGCGACTCCGTCGCCGCAGAAATGCGTAGCTGCTGCCCGCCACTGCTGAAGCTCCCTTGTCCGCTGAAGCTCGTCCAGAAGGGGCTCTGCTTGATCCAGAGCCTCGAAATCGCTCCCGTGAAACATCCACGAATGCGTCATCGAAGATCCATCGTGTGGCACTTCCCATTCCGTCGGAGATATCGGCTTCCAGCCCGCTTCAAGCAGGTACATGATGACTGTCGTCATGGGGCCGCGAACGCGACGTGCTCGCTGCCCCACTGGTAAACTGGAAAGGTGAGCGACTGCCCGCGGCCAAGCCCGCACGATGGCTGGCCTGATCTGAGGGCCGGTCAGCCACACACTCAGCCATTGCGATAAGCACTGCCGCGGCAGACGCACTCCAGGATCGTGACCTGGGAGCCTGAGCGCCAGCAGCGTCGTGAGACACCTACAGCGCTCGGCTGACCCCGCGGCAGCGCCAAGACGACGGCGCTGCGACTGCAGCACCGAACCGAACTGCCCGTACACGCGGTGCCCGTAGACGGCGGCTGCCTGCGGCCCTGCACGCTGCAGCTTGGCGGACACCGCCCAGCGCCGAGCGGCCTGAGCGTGCTTCCGCAGCCGCCCGTGCGTCTTGCTGGACTTGAGCACCCGCTGCCTGACGGTCGCTCGACCGTGCCGCCTGCCGCAGGACAGATCCACCCCGAGGTAGGCGGTCTGCGGCACGGCTCGCAGAGTGACTCCCTTCCTCTTGAGGACGCGCTCGGCCACTTGCGCGTCACTGTGGTGCGAGCACAAAACAATAGCCAACTGCAACTTGGAGAACAGCCTGATGGTCGAGAGAACTCCCTTGATGAGCGTGGACCTGACATGCTGTCTCGAGCCCATGACCCTCTGAGATAAATCATCTATCCAGATTCGCTCTGATAATGGAACATGTGCCTGACAGAGGCGCTGGCACACGTAGGCTGTGAGGCACTTGGCAAACCTCGTGCCGTTCCGCAGCCCTTGTACCACTGAACGAGTCACCTGGAACGGTTCGCTGAACGAGTCGATCTGCTCCAGCATGCGCGGCGCCAGGCAAATCTGAAGTTCCAGATGCAATATGACGGCGGGAAAACCTTTGCGCATGGCACACAAGATCAAAGGTTCCCACTCTATGGAGTCGTAGAACGACGCAATGTCGACCACCGTCTGACCGTGCGGTATGTCCAGGCGCGAATGGACCTCGTCCTGCAACGCCCGCACGAACGTTTCCCGCAGGGCGCTGTTCCCCGCGATGGCGGCGCCCCAGTGGTCCGTCTCCGCCTGCAGGGCGGACCACTCCTTCATCTGCACCTCCCTGGCCATGGACCAGACACGGCACAGCGTCGCGATTAACCCGATCACTCTGTCGCCGCCCGACTTCTTGCCTAGCAGCTCCCCCACCACGCACATGACTTGTCATGGCCAAGAGAGGCCTTCCTCGATCATATGGAAGAGGTCGCAGAGGCACTGGATGCCCTCATCGGGCAGCCTCTCTATGTCGGTCGGGGAAGCCTGTCGATCCCGAGGCCTGCGCGAGCTTTCATGCGCGATAGAGCCGCACGAACATCCGCAACGTCCAGTGGAACGAGCTGCTCCACTTCAGCTCTGCTCCTGACCGTACTCACGGTAGCCAAGATCCCATCCTAAGAAGCCACCTCAGAGTGCCACAGCTTGTGATAGCGTAGCACCTTGCGGTCCACAATATCCATGGGATGAACTCTGACCGAGCCGTCGATGTCGTGAAACTCGTCACGCTCAGGATCTGGGTCCTTCGGCGATCTGAAAACTTGCCCCTGGGAATCGAGGCTGCTGAACCAGTGCTGGAAATCCTTCAATGACGAGGCCGCAGCACGATTCTGCGCCCTCTTGGACGCTCTGAAAGTCTTCTCCTCCAACCTGCTGGGCTCGTCGACGCTGAGCTCGAGCAATCGCCTGGGGTCCTGCAAAAAAACCCTGCCACGAGCCGAAGTGCGCAGGGAAGGCTGCGCCTGCTCCGTCCACTGGCTGGTCAGCCAACCTGACGGAAGCCGACGCTAGGTAGCCCAGTTGCACGATGCCGTTGCTGCGCCCCCGATGTCGTAGCACTCTCTGAACAATATTGTGAATCCTTGACCACCATGTAGAAATGCCGTCTCGCAACGGCTCTTGACGAATGTGCTCAGCTTGCCTCGCCGAGACCACCTGCAGATCACAGCCGCCTGCCCTAGACCGCTCAGGAGCTCCAATCTCGTGATGAGACGAGATGGCCAGCTCCGTGGCCTGGACCCATCGCGAGAAGGCCCCACTGGTGGGCAGAACATGTTGTGCGCCAGCTTGGAAAGCGAGAGACTGACGAATAGGAGGCCAAACATCGTGAATAGAGCGTGCAGTCCAAGGGACTTGAGCCAAAGCGGCTACCCACGAGGAGGGGAGATAGAGAAAGACGGGAGAGGAGCAGGAGAGGCAGCGGCATCAGCACAGGTGAGGTGATCGCTGACCCCCTCCAGGGGACCGTCGTTCCGAGGACGCTCGGCTGGGGGGGGGGGGGGGGGGGGGGAGAAACCATTGCCTTCACTCCGAATTGCTGCTGCACCCCCAGACGCCGCCGACGAAGCCTGTGTCGCCTCGGGCGCGCCTGCAGGAGGGCTGCTTAGAGATTCAGAGACCCTAGGTGCAGGCTGAAAAGAGGACTCGTTGGCCCAGGGGTCCTCCTCATCAGCCTCAAAAAGCCCCTCGAAGCCTTCTTCCCCAAGAGGATCGACCTGCCACGAAAAGCCCACGGGGCCGCTAGCCGAAGGGTCGAGATCACTAGGGTCGAGAGGCTCGGGGGAAGACGTGTTGCCGAAAATGTCACCGTACAGCAGATCACATTCACTAATCAGACGCTCGTTCTTTTTCTGGGCTCGCTCGGCCTGCTCGAGCTTCTTCGCGCTCGACTTGGGCCCAGCAGTGGGCGCAGCAGACGGCCTAGGCACTTGCGGCAACCTGGGAGCGACAAGCAACGATCTGCTTAGCAACTGTTCGCCTGAGCCTCTCAGTCGTAGCTCAAGCCCAATGTGAGGAGCCCATGGCGTGTCAACTACTGGGGTGATACTGCGAATGTAAGGAAGACAGCACTCAGACGCCATGACGAAATCGATGTGAGAACTACCTGCACCCCCGACGAATGTGCATTCCACATCAGCCCGACGAATCACGCCTCCGACGCGGCGACAAAACGCTGACCTCTGAAACTTTGCAACATCGATGTTATAATCACCTATGACGAGCCACGGAAGCTTCGCAGAAGACAAAAATGCTCCCAACTTGGTAAAGCTAGCTGGGTTAATACCCGAGAATTCAACTGACGGATGTACGTAAAACAGTACCACAAGCAGCGAGAAGCCACACAGATGCATTAGAATTGGCACGAAACCATCGAGAGCGTCTGAGCCCTCGGCACAGTAACTGCTGGCGCCCTCACGCGGCTTGTCAAAAACTCGATGAACATACAGATGACCACGAGCCAACATGATCTCCCCGCCCTCGTACGCGCGCCCCTCCGTCGCCTTCGAGGTGCCTCGACCAGTTGATCTCGCTGGATTGTCAAGGAACTTGAGCTTGGCAGCCCGAGCTCGACGAGCCCACTTGGCCCTGGTGTGGGCCCCGATGTGAGACTCCACCATGCCGATGTACTCGTACTTGGCCAACGTAGCCTCGGAACTGACATAGTTCCAGGTTTTGTTGCCCAGCATGGTGACGTTGCTGAAGAACATGCACGCGGAAGGGTCGTCCTCGCTGGTGGACTGCTCCTCCGCGAACGGCTCGAGCGGTTGGGTGGCAGCAGGCGCCGAAAGACCTGCAGCCGCCGCGCCGCCTCATTGCGGCGCCTCCGCCTTGCCCGCCTCTGGAGCCAAACCAGCAGCCCCCTGGGCGGCCGCCTTAGCAGCTGCAGTAGCCGCAGTAGCCGCCCTGATGCGCTCCATCTCGATATTGATCTCGTCCTCGGACGGCGTGCCAGGCCGAGCCCCCTGGGCTGCTGGCTGGGCCGCAGCAGCGACTGGCTGCCCTTGGCCGCCGCCGCCTCCCGCGCCGCCCACGGCGGCGCCGCTGATGCCGCCGTCGATATTCCTCTTCTTGTCCAAGCGCTCCTTGACCTTCGCCCTGAGGTCGAGCACCTGGGTCTTCCACTTTTGCACCTCGTCGGCTTTGCTGATGACGCTGTCCCTGACCGCCTTCAGCTCCGCCTCAACCTTTTTGAGTTCAGCTCTCTCGCCCTCCGTGCACTCGAGGGTGTCGAGCTGCTTGAAAAACTCCTCATCCCACGTGACGTTCATCATCGGCGCCTGTTCGACGTCGGCGCCTCCTCCGCCAGAGGTGCCGCCGCCGCCAGCGCCGCCCGCGGCGTGCACGTCCACGCCCGCCTCGCGAGCCAGGGCCACCGCGGCCGTGCGCTTGCTGATCTCTGCCATGGCCAGCGTGCGCGCCGCCTCCTCCTCCTTCCTCATCGCTGCCACCAGATTCTCCTGGCAGCGGGAGACGGCTGCACTCGCTTGCACGTGCTTCTGCTTTGCGTCCTTCCACGCGCCCTCGGCACGTCGAACTGCCTCACTCGGCGAGACCGTGAGCGGCTGCTCTGCCGCCTGGGCCCCGCGCTCCGCAACCTCGATCTGCTCGGCGAGCACCTTGCGACTGGCTGGGTCGGTCACTCCGGCCATCGCGGCGGACAGCGCTTGGATGGTGGATGTAGCCGAAGTCGCCTGAGACCCGACCGACCCCTTAACGTTCTGCAACGTTGGCTGAGTGGACGAGGATGCAAGACCTTTCTTCGGCTTATACAGCTTGACTGGACAATGGCACTTGGTGCACTTCCCCGAGTTGGCCACTATCCTCTCATTGTACTCGTACGCCACACACTTCGCACATGTACTCCATGCCTTGGCCATGGGTCTACGGGCGAAGCCTCGCTTTCGCCTACGCAACTGGCCGTCCGAAAGGGTGGACAGAAGGTGCGCAGCCCCCCAAGCACCACGTGGAGGCGCGAGGTTGGGCGTCGGATGCCAAAATGGCGCTCGAGCCCAAGTTGCTTGAGAAGGAGGAGGAGGAGGAGGAGGAGGAGGAGGAGGAGGACCAGCAGGCGGGCCAGCTCCAGCGAGGAGGCTCGCGAGGCCTTCCACCAGCCGGGGGCACCGGGTTTGGGAAGTCTCGAGCGAGAGGGGGGGGGAGGCCGCACGGCCAGGGGGGCCCGCCCAGCTCCTGCTGGTGGTCCCTGGTGGTCCCTGGTGGTGGTGGTGGTGGTGGTGGTGGTGGTGGTGGTGGTGGTGGTGGTGGTGGTGGTGGTGGTGGTGGTGGTGGTGGTGGTGGTGGTGGTGGTGGTGGTGGTGGTGGTGGTGGTGGTGGTGGTGGTGGTGGTGGTGGTGTGGTGGTGGTGGTGTCGCTTCTCCTGGTGCCTGTCGTCGGCGGCGAGGAGGAGGAGGAGGAGGAAGGAGTAGGAGGAAGGAGGAGGAGGAGGGGGGGGAAGTGAGAAGGAGAAGGCCTTCTCGGAAGGCGGCGGGGCCTCTCAGAGGCCCTCGCGCCCTCCGAGGAGGTTGCGCCGCGTCTTCGGGGAATCTGGGCCATCCCAGATGGGGTCCGATTAGACGGGGTCGAAGGAGTGCGCCGCATCGCCGATGCATCGGCGATGCGGCTCGATTTGGAGCTCGACGGCGCCGATGCATCGCCGATGCATCGCCAATGCATCGCCGATGTATCGGCGATGCGACTCCGACCCCATCTAATTACTCCGACCCCATCCAGGAGGCCTCTAGGGAAGGCTAAGCAAACTTCTCAGAAGGCTGGGGGACTTCCGAGCCCTCTGAGACGGCCCGCCCCTTCTCACCCCCCCTCCTGGCGCGACGCCCATATCGGGTGGTGGACGCTTCGACCCCCAGCCGACCAAACGTCGCTGATAGGTGCCTGAGCGTGCGGATTTGCTATTTCCAGGCCTCCTAGTTGGGGTCCGAGTAGGTGGGGTCGGAGGATCGTGCCGCATCGCCGATGCATCGACGATGCGGCTCGATGTGGAGCCCGTGTTTCCCCACGCCGATGTCACCGATGCATCGCCGACGTCGACGATGCATCGCCGGTGCATCACCGATGCATCGCCGATGCATCCCCGATGTACGTATCGGCGATGCGGCGAGATCCTCCGACCCCAGCTACTCGGACCCCATCTAGGAGGCCTCCTACTCTCGGGGTCCTATCGGATCTATTGGCGCTGTATCGCTGATTCCAGGTCGATGGTTCCCCCTGGAGCCGGTCCCCCCTAACGTTGCCCCTCACATGCGCCTTTGTCTCGAACGTTTCACCCTGCATGGCCTCCGCCACTGATCGAATGATCTTCCACGGCGAGAGTTCCGCGGGCAGTGCTGGCAGGGCGTGGAGAACTGCCGAGTGCCATGGGCGTCAGGTTGCCGTGGTCCTCACGAGGGTAGTGCTTCTCCGCGCAGCGCTCCGCTCCTCGGAAAATGGGAGAGGTAGGAAGACGGGGGGGCATGCTGAAGTCGTCGCGAAAGAACCCTTGATCTGGTTGTTACATCTTTTTACGTTGTGCGTGTTGTCGAGCTCATGCCGTCATGCGTTGGATGCATCATTCTTCAAGAGGCGTACGCCATTCCGCCGATTCCCAAAAGAGGGAATGTGCGGCTTCAGAGTTCGTGTGTTGTTTACCATTTTCAGTCTTGCTGCAAGCGTGAAGCCGTTGCTGATTCGTCCTCCTCTTCCTCCGAGTCTGTTGCTGGGCTTCTTGGGGACCTCTTGGAGGCCTGGGGGGTGGCCTCTGAGAGCAATTTTCCGCAGAAGGCCCAGACTCTCGATTTTTGTTTGCGGGAGGCCCAGACTCGCGAATGTGTCGCGGGAGGCTTGGATTCTCACGTTTTTTTTATCGCGGGAAGCCCGAGCTCTCGCGATTTCTGCTGCGGGAGACCCGGATTCTCGCGAGTTTTTCGCAGGAGGCTTGGCACTTGGGAGCTTCTTGGGGTCCTCTCGGGGTCACGTTTGGGGGCCTTGGGCGCACTCCTGCGGGGCAGGGCTCCTGGGGTCCTTGCGCGTCCCCCCCCCCCTGTTGGGCCTCTCTTGAGCCTCTCTCGGGGCCTCTTGGGCGATGTGTGTCCGCCCTGGGGGCCGCTCGGACGTCCACTGGGGCCCTCCTTGGGCCGGCTCCAGGCCCCCTTCGGGAGCCTTCTGGGCCGCCCTGGGCGGGCGCAGAATTTGCGACAAGAACAGTCAGCCCGCATGATAAGGATGGGCAACCTTCCCAGGGATACCCTTGTATCCTTGCCTCCTCGGTCCATCCTTGGCCACTTTCGCTGGCCGCGCCCCGCTCGAAAAGCTTCGAGATGGCCTGCTAAGGCCCTTGTATCTTACTGCGCATCGTTATGATGCGGGTTGGCTGTAGACCCTTTCCAATCTCCGAGCGGTTGAATCAAACGTAGCAGCAGAGTCGGGCAGCCGTTCTTGAAGTGGCTCCGTGGCATTGTGCGCGTGCCTTTGATCCTCCCACCTGAATCGAAACTGATCGGCATGCCATTGTCGCACGAACGGTATCCAACAGTGCAAGCCCAGCCTTCCGTAGCCATTTTGGCTCAAGCATTGCGGCTCAGGCTTCTGTAGTGCAATCCGCATACACATACACGTTGTATATCGCACACGCAGGCAATCTCCTCTTGTGCCGTTCCGTCGGATGGCAGTCAAGAAGGCATGCCTGACCTTGCGCTGGGTGGTGCCGCTTCTCTGCAGCCTACCCACCGCGACTTCCATCAGCGCGGGAGTGAACATCAGCACCCATGAGACTCTCCGCACGGAGGCTGAGCGATCGGCGTTCACGGTCGACTGCACAGGTCGCACTTACAACAACCAGGTGGCATATTGCCAGTCGCAGGGATTGTCCATCGCCAGTATCCACAACAATGCCGATAACAACGCGGTCTTGAGCTTGCTTCAATCTCAGGGATGCAGCGCGTACATCGGCGCTGAGTCCAACGGAGCCGGCACCTGGTCGTGGAGAGACGGCACACCATGGGATTACGTCAGTCCGCTGAACGACGGGCTCACTGGTTACAGCGAGACAAAGATTGCGTACCTTTCTGACGGTTGGTGGCACGATTGGCAAACGGGGAATTCTATTCACGGTGTGGTGTGCCAGGGCGTAGCGTCAACGCCCAGCCCGACGCCCTACCCGACGCCTTACCCGACGCCATACCCGACACCCTACCCCACGCCCTACCCGACGCCTTACCCGACGCCCTACCCGACGCCGAAGCCGACGCCGAAGCCGACGCCGAACCCGACGCCGAACCCGACGCCGAGCCCGACGCCGAGCCCGACGCCGTACCCGACGCCGTACCCGACGCCGTACCCGACGCCGTACCCGACGCCCTTCCCGACTTCTTTCCCGACGGCCTTCCCGACGCCCTTCCCGACGCCCTTCCCGACGCCCTTCCCGACGCCCTTCCCGACGCCCTTCCCGACGGCCTTCCCGACGCCCTTCCCGACGCCCTTCCCGACGCCCTTCCCGACGGCCTTCCCGACGTCCTTCCCGACGCCTTTCCCCACGCTTTTCCCCACGGCATACCCGACGGCCTTCCCGACGCCCAGCCCGACTCCTAGCCCGACGTATCCTCCTGGTTGGCCGACTCCACATCCGACGTTTCCGCCTGCAGCTCCCATGGCGGGCGGAGCTAGCGCCGGCGTGGCTGCCACTGGCGACCCCCACCTTCAAAACCTTCATGGTGAGCGGTTCGACTTGATGAAGGCGGGGAAACACGTTTTGATAAGCATCCCTCGTGGAATGGGCGCTGAAGACGCATTGCTTCGTGTGCAGGCCGATGCGCGCCGGTTGGGTGACCACTGTGCGGAAATTGCATTTGGTCTCATCGCTTGTGCATTCGCTTTCTCCCCTCCCGCTGCCTCTTCCCCTCAAGCCTTTCTGCCGTGAACGGTTCATGGCCGCCTGGGTGCACGCTGCAGGCGGCTGGGTTCTCGGGGCGCTCTCCGAGCGCTGGACTGGGCCTGGCCGCAGCGGGGTCGCCGAGGTCTCCTGCCGCTGCGTGTTCGAGGGTTCGGACACGACCGACGGCCTGGTGGCCATCCTCCGGGAGCAGCTGGCGCGCTGCGGCCCGGAGCACCTGCAGGGGGTCGCGTGCCAGCCCTGCCCCCCGTGCCCGCTTCCGCCTGGGCACTACACGGGGCTCGACCTCTGCGGCGCGGCCGTGGTGGGCGTGGCCCTTGGCGCTGGGCTGGCGACCGCGGCCTGGCTGGCGGCGGGATCGCCGGGTCGGCCGGCGGTGCGAGCGCGCGCCCTCGCCGTCGAGGACGACGGCGGCGGCACGCACGTGGCGACGCCGTCGGCTCTCGGGCGTGGCCGGCGGGCTCCTGGCGCTCGTGCTGATTGAGGGCCGCCATGGCCCGTGCGCTGGACACGCCGTTCAGCCAGTGCCTCGTCAGGTACGAGGACGACGAGAACTTCCAGTGGCATCACCGTGTGCTGCTGGTGAAGGGAGATGCCCAGAAGTGGATCTGGCTCACGCCGGACGGGGAGGTGGCCTTCGTCGACCTGGCCACCTTTCGAGTGCTGGCCCTTCGGCGGTCGGGCCCGTTCCCAGCACGGCATGCTGGGAACATCTACGCCTTCGACGAAGTGGCGGCGGAGGACATGCAGGGCTACCTCGAGGAGGCCAGGGCCCTGGGCACGATCCTCGGCTTCGACCTCGCCGGCGTCGTGGGCCTCCCGGGGGACAAGTGGTACGTGAGCGACCCCACCTCGTCGCACTTCGGCGAGGAGGTGCCGCCCCAGGTCCTCGCCAACGAGGAGGTCCTGGTGCGGCGTGGGGATGTTGGGCTCGTTCGGCTCGACGACGTCTGGGTCCACGCGATCAAGGTGAGCGAGGGCCAGAACTTCGACACGTACCTGGCCCGAGCTCGCGGGGGCGCGGGCCCGGACCCGCGTGTCGTGGGCGACGAGAGGGACCAGGGCGGAGGCAGGTATATCGACTTCCGGGACTCGGTCCGCCGTATGAAGGAGGCGACGATCCCGGGCTGGCCTCTGCAGGGCCGCCGTGCCACGAGGGAGGCTGTGCTCTCCCTTCGCGACGGGGGTCAGGGCAACTGGGAGGAGCACCACACCACGTGGCTCCGACGCAGCGGCGTGGCCGAGCGCGGCAACGTCGCCCGCGAGCACCACATGATCTGCGTGTCTCTTCGAATGATGCAGCAGTTCGATCAGCTCGACCTGTTCAACATCGCGGGCGCGGAGTACCTCGTCAGGCGGCTCAAGCAGCTGGAGTCGGCGACCCGCAAGAACCCTCGGGCTCCCGACTTCGAGGGGCTGGACCTCATCCTCGACACGGGGGTCGACGACACGGGCGGCATGGTGCTGCCGGAGTTCGACGGATGGGTTGGCGACCAGGCGCGTGCCCGCGCCCAGACCATGAAGGCGAATCGGCAGTGGCAGGAGGAGAGGGCGGCCGCGCAGCCCAAGGCGCCCCCGAAGGGGCCGAAGGGCGGCGGGGCCGACGCTGGCAAGTAGCAGGGGGCCGGCCGGCCCCCTCCTTGGGCTGGGCGTCCTGCGGCGCCCCGCCCTGCCTGGCTGCCGCCGCGGGTTCCTCCGCCGCGGCCGCCTCCTCGTCCTCCCCATGGCATCGGGATCACGCTCCTCGCACGGGGACCCGCTGCCGCTTTCGGTCCCGGGGCCTGGCCCGCCGGTCGACCTCAGCGGGGCGCCGCGGTACCTGCGCCAGCGGGTGCTCCAGCGACGCTCTCGTGAACACCGTGTTCGTGAGGCAGTTCACTCGATCAACTGTCTCGCCGCCTGCACGGTGCGCCATCGTGGCCGCGGGCCAGGTGGCGCTGCCGATTCAGGGACTTCGGGAACGGCGACCTCGTCCTCGCGCGGCCGGCAGCTCGGCCGCTGCGTGGCGGAGTATGGCCCTCGCCCGGCAGATCTCCACCCTCGCGGAGCCCTTCAGGAGCTCCTCAAGTCCGACTCGCTCTACGGAGGCGCGCCGTCCAAGGTCGTCCCGCACGAGGAGTCCAAGCTCAAGTTCTGGCAGTCCTCGGTCACGCCTCGAGACGTGGAGGAGGTCTGCCCCAAGTTCGTCGTCGACGCCTTCCGCGACCCCGACGCCTACATCCGCAAGCCGGACCGCGTGGTGGAGCAGGACCTCGAGCTCCTGCCGCCGATCAAGCCGCACTGGGACGCGCGGCTTGCCAGCGACGCCGGCCTTCGGCGGGACTTCCTTCTCAGGCTCGCGGGGCGGGGGCTGGTCGGCTTCCGGAGGCGGATCAGGTCACGCGTGGGGTGTTTCTTCGTCGAGAAGAAGGGCGGCTGGATCCGCCTGGTCGTCGACGCTCGCGACACCAACCGCGCCCACTGGGCGCCCCCGCATGCCGCCCTCGGGACCCCGGCTGCCCTCAGCGAGCAGGACTGGTCTGATGCTGCGCTCTCGGACGCCGGATGGGTCAGTGCTGATGGCTCGCCTGCTCAGATCTTCGGGTCGTCCCTCGACCTCCAGGACTCGTTCTACCAGTTCTTCTCGGAGCGCGTCGCGGAGGATTTCGGGATGGACTTTCCTGAGCGGGCCTCCTACTACCAGGTCTCCCACATCTGGACGCCCGACGGCCTGTCCCCTGTCGACCCCGACGAGCTCGTGTTCCCGGTCTTCCGCGGGGTGCCGATGGGGTGGTCATGGGCACGCTGGGCCGTGCACTCGTCCGTCACGTCCTGGGTCTCTGACACGCTGCCGGGGGGTGCCCGACGCCTGCTGCTTGACAAGCAGCCGGCTCCCGTCGCGGCACCCTTCCGCCCCGCCGGGTCGGTCTACGTGGACAACGTCTCGTTCCTGGGCCTCTCGAGCGACGACGTCGGGCAGGCGCTGCAGGCCGCGAAGGACAAGCTCGACTCGCTCGGCATCGCGTACCACGAGGTCGAGGGCCCGGCCACGCACTTCACCACCGTCGGCGTCGAGTACGACGGGAGGCGGAGGCGTCTGCGTCATTCCGATCACCGAGCCTGGCGCCTCTACTTGGCCTGTCAGGAGCTCGAGCGCCCTGGGGTTCCGCGCGCGGCCTGGCAGATCCGAGTGTTCCTCGGGCATTGTGTGCAGCACTGCCTGCTGCTGCGGCCGGCCCTCTCGATCTTCCGCCTGCTCTACCGCTTCGTGGACGCGCAGGGTCAGGGGCCTCCAGTCGCACTGTCTGCTGGGGCCCGCCGGGAGATCCAGCTCTTCAGGGGTCTCATCTTCCAGGCCGTCGTCTTCTTGGACCGGCCGATGTCCTCCCTGGTTTTGTGCTCCGACTCGTCCGAGGCAGGCTACGCCCTCCACCGCCGACGCGCTGACGTTCGACTCCTTCGGCAGCTGGCTGCTACCCGGGAGAGGTGGAGGTTCGTCCCCGACGAGAAGCGGCCCGACGCGGCGCTCGACGACACCTTCCCCCCGGGCTGGGTGCCGGGCGCTGGAGGGGTGCTGGGGGAGCCGCCGGGCGCCACAGGCGCGGCCGTCTGGGCCCCCCCGCCGACGCGCTCGAGGGAGGGCGCCCGAGGCGTGCTCAAGGGCCGTCTCAGGCCCACTGTGCGACCTGCTGGCGTCTCCGTGCCCGACAGCCTCGTCGATCCCAGGGACTGGTCTCTCATCGTGGAGGGCGCCTGGCGCCGCGGGGCCCCCATTCACCTGCTGGAGGGCCGCATCGCCCTGGGGGGCCTGCGGCACGCCGCCCGGCAGGTCGACTGCCACGGCTCCCGAGTGCTCAGCCTGGGCGACAACATGTCGGAGCTCCTCTCCATCGAGAAGGGGCGAGCCGTGGACCTCGGCCTCGCTTGTCTGTGCCGGAGGGCCGCCGCCTACCAGATCGCCTGCGGGATCTCCTGGCGGCGCCGGCACCTCGACACGGACCGCAACCTCAGTGACGCGGGGTCGAGGAAGGCGCTGCAGGGCGTCTACCGCCCAGGGCAGCGGCGGGTTGGCGGCAGGTCGGAGAGGCCCGCGCTGCCCGCGGGATGCCCGCAGTCGGCGCCCCCGACGCCGGCCCCGCCGGCGCCCTCGGCGATCGCCAGCTGGCCAGTCGCCGAGGAGGCTTGCGAGCCTCCCCCCGCGGCGCGGCTGCGCGGCGGCCGACTGCAGACCTGCCCGCCGCGGCCGCCGCCGCGGGCTCCTGGGGCTGCTGGCCGCTGCGGGCCGCGGCGCGCCCCACGGCCACAAGAGGGGCCCGCAGCCGGCGCCCCTGGCCTCCCTGCACGCAAGGCGACGTTCGACGAGGCCGAGGGGGCCCGCGACCTGTCGCCGCCGGCGGCCTGCCCACGCGGGCGCCGCCCACGGCCGCGGCCAGTGCCTGCGCCGCGGCCTGCTGGGGCCCTCGGACGAGTTGGACGGAGACTCGTGCCGGGGCCTCGGCCCTTCTCTTCCGAGCGGGCCCCGCCACGTCTGGGCCGCTCCGGGCCGCGCACGCGCGTCGGGAGCGCGCCGCGCGGGCCGCCTGCCCTCGGGAGCCTTCGTTGGCATGCCCGGCCTGGCCGAAAATGGACGACAGAGCCTCCCGGGCTGCCGCCCCCTCCGCCCACGCCGTTCGTCGCGGTCGAGCCGGCTCGTGCACCTGTACCTCGGCTTCGTGGACGTCGGGCGGCTCTCGAGATCTTCTCGGGGGGGGCTCGCTGGACGGGGGCTCTCGCGCAGCTCGGTCTGGCTGTCGCGGCTCCGATCGACATCAAGTTCGGGGGTTGGGGCGACCTGCTTCGGCCCAGCATCGAGACCGTCGTTCGCCAGTGGATCGTCTCTCGCAAGGTCTGGTTCGTGCACTTCGGGACTCCGTGCACTCCGTGGTCAGTTGCTCGCCGTGGGGCCAATGATACGTCTGCTATACGCGCCGGTCGGCGGTGTGCTCATGTCACTCTTCGTCTACTTCGCTTGTGCGTTCAGTTCGGCGTCAGGTGGTCCCTCGAGAACCCCCGGGGATCCCGGCTCTTCTCTTGGGAGCCTCTCCAGAAGTTCCTGTCCGAGCATAGCAAGGTCTCCGTGGTGTATGACTGCTGTCAGTTTGGAGCCCCGTACCAGAAGCCCACCAGGATTGAGTCTGACCTCCCCGAGCTCGGTATCCTTGAAAGGCGTTGTCTTGGAGGTCATGCCCACGAGCATCTTCAGGGGAAGGTCAAGGTCCGTGATCGCCAGGGTCGGCTCAAGCAGTTCTGGCGCACGACCCTGGCTGGCGCCTACCCTCCTGGTGTCTGCCACAGCGCCGCTCGGGCCTTGGCGCGCGCGGCGCCCGCGGGAGCCTGGCGACCAGATGGGGATCCACTGCTGCCCGGTCACTGGGAGGCTCAGCTCCGCCGTGCAGCCAAGATGGACGACGTCCAGCCGTCCCTCGAGTGCCCCAGCTGCCCGCGGAAGTGGGTCGCGCTCTGGCCGCGCGACGCCGAGGGCTGGGGCCGCTTCGTCGGCCTCCCGCGGCCGCGGGCAAGGCCGAAGCCTCGGCAGAGGCCGGGCGTCGGCTGCCCGGGCCCGCCAGGTGCCTGCTGACTCCTCGCCGGGCTTCCTGCGGCGCTCGCAGGTGCGGCCGGCCACTCAGGCCCGCTACCTCGCCAGCGTCGTCGCGTTCGCCACGGCCATGGGCGTTGTCGCCGACCGCTGGGTGAGCAAAGACCTCCCCCTGGTGGACACGCTCCTCGAGGAGTACTTCGAGCAGCTCTACGTCGACGGCGGCAGCAAGAGCACGGCCCGCTACACCTTGGCCGCCTTGGCCTACCGTTTCAGCGTGTCGCTTCGTGCCCCAGGCGTCTTCCCGAAGGCGAAGGGCGCCCTCGCCGGCTGGGGCAAGCTCGAGCCGGACGTCACCTCGGAGCCGCTCTGCTGGGCGGCAGCGTGCTTGATGGCCCTGTACCTGGCCGGCCTCAACACGGAGATTGCCCTGCAGGCCGCCCGCGGCCTGGTGGTGCAGTTTGACACGTACTTGCGCCCTGGTGAACTGCTGGACCTCCGCGTGCCCTGCTGCATCCTGCCGCAGCCGAGTGCCAGCTCAGGATACAACAAGATGGGGCTCGTCGTCGGTGCCTCCGCGCTGGTCATGGGCGACGACGTGCACACGCGCGTCACCAAGACTGGCCTCCAGGACGACACCGTGCTCATCGATGGCCAGTCTCGTGCGGGTGTGGCTGGCGCACTCATGGCCCTCGTCAAGAGCGCCAACCAAGCCCGCCAGGGGCGCCTCATGTTCCTCCACTCGTACGCTTCGTACAACCGCTTGCTCAAGAAGGCCGCCGTCGCCGTCGGCCTCCCGACCAAGGTGACAGCCCACCTCCCTCGGCACGGCGGTCCGTCGGAGGACTACCTGAGAGGCGCCCGTTCGCTGGCCGACATTCAGTCTCGCGGCAGGTGGTCGAGCTTCCGTTCTGTACAGCGCTATCAGAAGAGCGGCCGTGCTCTTGCATCTTTCAGACGCCTCTCGGCCGCTGCGAAGGCAGAGGCTAAGCGTGCTGAGGCCTTGCAGTTGTCCTTCCTCTCGTAAGGTGCCTCTCTGCGCTCAGCCTGCTGCAGTGTTCCCTCGGCAAGCCAATGGAGCCGATACGGGATTTACTCCAGCGTTTGATATGGGTTTGATTTTCGGTCTGGCCAGACTGTCAGATTTCTCGAGCTCCTCGGCCGCGTGGGCCAGGGGCTCTCAGTGTTTCAGCTCTGCCGTCAGCCGCCATCGCAAGTGCACTCAGGTGTGGGCCTGAGCTCCGGCGCTGTAAAAAGACATGAAAGTCCTCGTCACGCCAGCTGTCTTTTTCCGTTAGGCTGACGCCGTTCCGAGTCTCTTGGGACCCACGCCCTGGGAGGGGTGTCCGTTCAAGATTGCATTGCATTTGGTCTCATCGCTTGTGCATTCGCTTTCTCCCCTCCCGCTGCCTCTTCCCCTCAAGCCTTTCTGCCGCCCCGCCCTTCCCACCCAGGGAAACGCTGGAGTGGAAGGCAAAGTAGCTTGGACTTCTGCGAATTCGGGTTTGATTTTCGGTCTGGCCAGACTGTCAGATTTCTCGAGCTCCTCGGCCGCGTGGGCCAGGGGCTCTCAGTGTTTCAGCTCTGCCGTCAGCCGCCATCGCAAGTGCACTCAGGTGTGGGCCTGAGCTCCGGCGCTGTAAAAAGAAATGAAAGTCCTCGTCACGCCAGCTGTCTTTTTCCGTTAGGCTGACGCCGTTCCGAGTCTCTTGGGACCCACGCCCTGGGAGGGGTGTCCGTTCAAGATTGCATGTACTTCCAAGAAGTGAACATCACAGGATTTTGGGCAGAGGCCAAACAAGTGGGAGGGTATCATTACCGCGCATTTCAAAGTCCAGTCGAGATTCCGCAGTGGGTTGCGTTTGGTCCGGTTCAGCTGAAAGTCGTTCATGGACGTACTGACGGTGGCCATTTGTATTTAAATGTCTACGCGAAGCATTTGGGACGAGCAGGGTTTGCCGTTGGAGGTCTGCTGGGGGAGGACGACCACGAAGACGTAATGCATTCCCCAGCGGCATGTGCGGAGCGTGTGTCTCTTTCGCGCGTCCAGTCGGAAGCGCACGGCCCTGACCCCACTAGGGCCTTAGATGGTGTAGCGACCTTCGCCTGACGGGGCCGTAGTTACCGCGCTGATGTTTCTGTTATTGGGCCTCCTAAAACAAGTTTTCTGGTACCAGATCATGGCTCTACGGCCCTCGGAGCCGAACGACTTCTGCCCCGTACCGTGTTGGAGCGGGACCTGAACGGAGTCCAGACATGTGCATGGGCGCCGTTCTCGTACAGAAAAAAAAGTGCAAGCCCAGCCTCGTCATGTTGATATCGACTGGCCTTCGGTCCATCCCGCCACCGTGCCTGGGCTGCGGGTGTGAAGCTTATTGGATGTTCGTTGGGATCTCGTGGGGGGCTTCTCGGGGGCCTCTTGGAGGCAGTTTGTACTCCTCTTGGGGGCCGTCTGAGGGCCTCTTGGGGGGGCGCCTCTTGGGGCCTCCTGGAAGTTTTCGGTGCGGAAGGCTCGGATTGTCGGTTCGTGTTCCCTCTTTTGACCCGTTTTGGGCAGTCTTGGGCCCTCTTGGGCCGTTTTGGGCGCCTTTTGGCTTGTCTTCTGGCCCTCGGAGCCGTTTTGAGCTCTTTTGGAGGCCTCTTGGGCTGTTTTGGGGCCGTTTGCGAGCGTCCGGGAGCCAAAAAGGCGAGAACGCCAAGCATCCTTCAAAAACCTATGGAAAATAAAAGATGTTGGTTCTTCTTGGGGCCCTCTTGGGAGGCGCCCTTGGGGGTTTTTGTAGGCGTTCTGGAGGCCTCTTGGGCCGCCTGGGGGCCATTTTGAGCGTCCTGGGGCCATCGTTCGGCGACTCGGGGCCTCCTTGGGCCGTCTGCGGGGCCTCTTGGGGCTCTCTGGGTCTTTCGCCCTCTTGGGTCAGACAGTGCAAGCCGAGCGCAGCCATGTGTATTCGTACACCATCGATGTTCAAGAGTATACTGTCGGGGTGGAGATCGGTAAAATATGAAAGCAAATGTACTGCCGCATCAGTCTCAGAACGATGAGCAACGCCAGGATTGTGAGGTTCTACGATTTGCTGATTTACAAGTTGCTGCATCTTCTAAACATATCTGGTAATCTTCGCATCGCGCCCCTCCCCCCCCCCCCCCCCCCCCCCACACGTTCCGGCACTTCCACCGCGGTGTACGTAGCACATTCGATAAAGACTGCGATCTAAAGTCACACAGTGGTGCAGCTGAAGGTCCTCAAAGTTTGTTCGGAATGGTTTCGCTGGTGTTGCTGGTCGGAGTTGCGGGTCCTGGATTTGGCACAAGGTAGCTAGTGTTTTTGCGGTGATCCCTTGGGGGTGTCAAAATCCGAGTGGAATGACATAGTTCGCCGATATTTGCAAAAGTGTGTCTTGATCAAGGTAATAAGTCATTGCGTTATCTGTTGTCTCGTCATTATTTCGCTGACGGCGCGTGGTTGGACGAGTCCAGTTGCAGTGGAAGATTAAATAGTGAAGCATGATACCAACGCGTATCGTTTAGATCATCACAAAGCACGAAGGCTAGCACGCTTCCCTTATGTTGCCGGCTGCACGAATTAATTCGAATGGATGCGCTTATGTTGCCGGCTGCCAGAAGGCGCTGCTGGAGGACCACGTCAACTGGAATTCTCCAGAAGACCCGCCAGCAGTGCAGAACCCGGATCACCCGCAGAACTACCGGGCGAGGACGACCTCGATGACGATGAAGAGGACGAGGAGCCCGTGACCATGAAGTCAATCAGGAAGATGTTCAAAAACATTTGGCCCCTACTATGCGTGTAGTTCGCAGTGTCGGGTACGAGGTAAAAGAGTTGAAGAACACAGTCAACGATGTGGACATACGCATCACAAATATAGAGTCGAATATTGAAGATATTGAAGGTGATTTTGAAGACATTCAAATACGCATGACAAACTTGGAACACACGTTGAAAGAACAAGTGGAAGAGCACATTGAATCAATTACCAAAGAAATGGGACATACTACACCGAGATCGGCATCAAACTTCTCGCAGCATGCGGCGAACGAGTACCACTATCACGGGAAACGCGCAGTCACGGCAGTAATCGGTAACCTGGACAACTTCGAGTCGCTTGAGGCCGCATCCGCATACATACGGGACGAATTCAACAAGCTATCCGGGCCGATTTCTACAAACGTGCATTCGAAAGGTGAGTTCGAGAATATCATATTCGCGTCGATGCTCGACCGGGACACGGCAGTTGCACAGCTACGTAGCGCAAAACTTCAACGTGGATCCAATACGGTATGGTGTACACCAGACCGGGAACCTGCAGAACGGGCAGCTCGCAATTTGTGTTTTGGTTTAAAATACATCCTGAAGCAAGACATGCAAAACACATATACGATACAAATCTCAGACAAAGCTCCATATCAAGTGCATGTGGGCGGGCATTTAGCTCTGACAGCAAACGTCGATGGCAACGCGAACGAGCGCATGCGGGAGAAGGAATGGGCAGACTGGAACGAGCTACAAAGTAACCCGAAACTTCAGGAATTACTGTAAAAACGCGATACTATTTTGCAGAGGGCGGCGATGGGGATGAAAGGAGGAGCGAAAGGAACATCGAAAGGAAGCAATGGGAAGTAGGAAGTACGGCAGGCGCTGGGCCATCCTACCCGTCGGAGTTCCTTTCCAACCAGCGCCGGAGCCGGCCAATTCCCTCCCTCATACAAGTTGCCTCCTCATACTTCCCAGAATCAGAGACAGATATTTTCAAATCTGCGTTCGGGGTACGCGGAGCTCCATGTGGACAGCGATTCGGACAAGGATGCCGATCAACCACGGAGACTGCCAGACGCTCAGAACGAACCAGTGCTCGAACCTGTTGCCGGGTCCTCCGCATCTTCACCTACGAGTTATACCGCATTTTCGGCCGCAGTGGGCAAAGATGCCACCAGGCTCCCAAAGCTGCGCCGCCCGCCCCCGCCCGCCCTTCCCCCGCCCCCGCCCCCGCCCGCCCTTCCCCTTCCCACCCCCGCTTCGATTCCCATCGCAGTGGCGACATGGAACGTTCGAGGCCTCACCGAGACGAAGATCGAGGAGATTATTCTACACATGGATACATACGGCATTGACGCTTTAGCTGCACAAGAGACCCACCGACCACAGGCAGACATCTACGATGTGAATGGGCACGAAGTTGTTCTCTCAGGCGAAGATATACAAGGGCAAACTTGGACAGGGGTTGGGCTTATCATTGCACCTGCATGTCGAAATAGAATCAAATCCTACACACAGATTTCTGATAGACTGGCTTGGTTGAAGATAAAAACTGGCATGGGGATGATGACCATGATTACCGGGTACGCCCCGCGCAACCTCAAGCCGCCCCCCGAAAGACGACATTTCTACACGATGCTGGACTCCACGCGCCGATCTTGCAACTCCAACGTGGGCAAGCTGATCACTGGCGACTTCAATGCCAGAATGGGGAAGGCACAACCAGGGGGAGATGCTATATTGGGTGAGTTTGGATGGGGGCGGCGGGCGCAACGCGAAGTTGAACGACCAGACCGGGAACTGATGATTGAATTCTGCACCAGCGTGGATATACAAATTGCGAACACTTTCTACCAACAGACGCTGCAAGATAAAGTTACGTTCATGGAAGCGGGAGCTTTACCAATGGGGGAAATCTCAGAAGATAAATATAACATGGTGGACCTGGTACTTTGCGAAGCTGCGGTGCGTCAACAGATCGCGCCATTACGAAGCCACCGGGAAGCGGCGCTGACCACGATCTGGTGATCGCGAAGATGTCGATACCACATGAAGCACAGACAACGTCTTCGACGAGGAAGCCAAACAGACATGCAATGGAAGATCTAGGAGTATTGCATACATGCGTGGATACATTCATGGGAAGCGTCACTTCATACATGGACCCGCCGGTCGATTTACAAGACATGTGGGGGAGAGGTAAAACAGCAGTGCAACTGGCAGCTAATACTTTCCCACATCGCCGCAAAGACATTTCCAAACCATGGATCACACAAACCGCACTTGACCTCATGCATCGTCGCAGCGAGGCACGGGCAACAAATGGCAAAGAGGAAGAGAAGCGATGGTTGAAGGAAGTACGTAAGTCATGCAAGCAAGATAAGACCATCTGGAGCGATAAAGAAATCTCAAGTGGCAACTGGGACGCTCTCAAAAGACATTGCCGGCCCAAGCCGCGCCGCCAAGGAAGGCTAAGAAGTACGGGTGGGGATTTGGTTGACAATACGCAAAGAGCTGGAACTATGGCAGAGCACTTGGAGAAAGCACGATGGAAGATACGGCCTGCGGAGCTGCTTGACGACGATCCAATTGCTGAGCCGCTGCCAGTTTTGGAAGCAGATTTTACGACAGACGAAGTGGGCAAAACAATGCGTAAGCTGAAGCGGGGAAAAGCCTCTGGAGTTGATGATACACCAGCAAAGTATTGGAAAACAATCGCTACGGACCCTGGCGGGCTGGAGTGGATAACCGACCTATGCAACAAGTGCTGGAAAGCGGAGGCGGTGCCTAAAGAGCGGGGGAAATCTGCAATTTCTACGGTTTGCGAAAACAAAGGCGCCGTCGACAACTGCGACAACTACCGGCCCATTAGCTTGCTTTGCGTTGCGCGCAAACTTATTGCAAGTCTTATATCACGGCGATTGCAGGATGCTGGAGCAGAAGACCGACTATCCACCGCGCAGTTCGGTTTCAGAAGGGGGCGTGGGACATCAGATGCTATGCGCGCTGTTCGCCGATATATTGAATTGGCGCGCGCCGACAAAGATGGGGGCGCAGCTTTTGCGGCGCTGGACTGGAAGAAAGCCTTCGATTCACTTAACGTTGGGACGCTGCTTGAAGGTATGAGGAAATTTGGAGTCCCTCCGCGCGTTCTGAACATTATTGGGAACATCTACGGGGGCAGGCGATTTTGCGTTGCAGATGGGCGCCATAAATCTTCAGAAAGACGTCAATTATCCGGGATATCTTAAGGGTGCCCCCTCTCACCTTTCTTTTTCATCATGATCATGACGGTGACTGTTCAAGATGCCGCGCGCCACGCAGATGCTGGAATACGACAGGGTCTCGAAGAAGGGTCGCTGGCTATATCGTCATATGCTGGCGACGCCTTGCTGGTGGGCCGCAATCAAATCCAATTGCAAGCACTACTGGGGGAAATTGCGAATGCTGGGGCAAGACTGGGCATGGAGTTGCATTGGGATAAATTCCAACTTATGCCGGTCCGCTGCGAGATCAACCCCCCGACGCCATCTGGGACGCCAATTATTCTTAAAGATTATATAGTTTATCTGGGGGCTTCGCTTTCGACCAGCGGCCAGCTTCGCGGAGAACTGGGAAAGAGATTGGGTGCTGCTTGGGGCGAGTTCTGTCGACGCAGCCGCGCGTGGAAACACGCAGCCATTAGCGCAGCTAGGAAGATCCAAGTTTTTCAGGCCCTTGTGACCAGTAAGGTCATGTATTCATTGAATTCGGCATGGCTTAACAAAGCCGAGCGTCGAATGCTAGATGGCTCTCAAGCTAAGCGCATGCGTTGCATTTTGCACATACCCCACGCGTACATATCACGAATTTCTAATCTGGAGGTGCTGTCGAGAGCCGGGCAGCCACCCTATACGACACAGCTTTTAAAACATCAATTTTCGCGGTTTGGGAAAATTATACAGCACCAAACTCTGACTTTCTGCGCCGCCTTGCTTTTCAACCTAGCTGTGCGCGACCAGCCACCGGCGCATGCGCCAGAGCTGTAGGCAGGCCCAGGCATGAATGGGCGAAGTGTTTACATGACGCTATCGTGACTCATTTTCCACTGAAGACGCTGTAATGCAATGCGTTAGCGAGTCACATGCGTGGCACAAGTTTGTATTCGATTTCGTTTCCTTCCCTCCTCCTGCCTTTCCTCCGCCTCCCTCTCTTCCTCGTTCCCTGCCCCATCCAGAAACAAACGATATGAATTAGTTAATCGTTGTGTTGGCACGCCGCCGCTCCCGCAAAGCGGAGAGACCAGGCGCATTGTTTCGCTTTCTTGCCCACGCGCTCCGGCGCGTGGCTCGACCGACCGACCGACGCGCAATCCAAGTCTGTTACCCGTGCCGATAACGTTTCTTTCGCCGAATTCCGAGATGGTTCGCCCAATTGCATTTGTACACGCACACACATACACACGCACACACCTACCTCGAATATCATTCCGTGTGCGCTTGATCTTGACCGTCGCAGCCTTGAACAAATTTCTTGTAGATTAGCGCGCCATGGTCCGGCTACCGTTGCGTACGCCGTTTGTTTTGGAATACGTTTGAATCGAGGGCCCGCATGTTTCCGTCTCTGGTTTGCTGAGTGCCGCGTTGATTTCTCAATTTTGTTTTGCTTGGCACCCCTTTCCGCCTCTGCTGGCGCTATATTGAAAATTGTGTTGGGGGTGTGCGGCACGGGTAGACAAGGTGGTGCCGTGTTTGGTAACCCTGTTTTACCTCTGGGTTTCGTTTCTGCGTTTCACCCAGACGGATATGTATGTGTGAATATTCTTCGGCTCGCAGGTATGTATTGACTCACATATCGAGTGGCGCTTTTGTGGGGCAGGATGAACTTCCCACCGTCGTTTTTCATTCATCATTACCGCCTTCGGCCAACCTTATCCTCACGCAAACAGTTGATTTTTGCCTCAACAAAATTTTGTTGAATTCGTTTGCTGAAACAGGAGAAATCAAAGATGCGTCTGGCCATTCAGCTTGCCAGGCTCCTCCTCCTCCTCCTCCTCCTCTTCCTCCTTTTCTTCATTCTCGTCCTCTTCCCCCTGCTCCTCGTTCTCCCGCAACACGGAATTAAACGGCTTCCGACGTTTATGATGGCAGCTCCCATGGCGTTCACCATGGCAAAGTCCAATATGTGGTCCGCGGTGTCAGACAATACTGGTCGATTGCGACTTATTTTTCCGGGTCACAATCACGTTCGAGGCCAGGAGTGCTTCCATATAACAATTGGGCGGGAGGGCGGGTGCCAAAAACACCGTGCGCCCTCGGCGTACCGAGGCCGAGGCACGCGGAAATTCCAAGAAAGGGAAGCCCGCCGAAACCCACTAAGTGGGAAGTAGGCGCAACCCACTAAGTGGGAGATCGAAATAAAGAGGAATGGCAAGGCAAAAACATTCCTACCTAAGCACCCCTTGCACCAGACAAGAGGACAGCAGTTTGGGCACACAAACGCCCACCGAGCAGCGTCCCCGCTAAATGGGGCACCTGTCGGTATTGCGGACGGCCGCCGCCCAGAAAATGGCGCCGCCTTGCACTGGCAGCGCGGGGGCGTGATTCCCCGAACCAAGCGATGCCGCGGAGGTGCGCCGCTTGGCCGCCTGCGCCAAAACAGGCCCCAAGAAGGCCTACTACGATTACATGCGCATGTTGCTACTACCGCAGTCACCATACAATCGCGGCAGCTGCAGATATCCGAGTAACCGAAAGGCTTCGCCCTCCTCCTCATATTCGAATCAATCTACACTGCTGCGTGATGCTTTATAACCCAGCATCGGGGGCAATCTGCATCTCAGACCACAAGGGAGAGGTGCAGCGAAAACACCCCCCGAAGCGCCCCCTCGAGGCTTTTATTCCTTCTTGCCTGAACACATACTTTTTCACCGCCAACCCTTCTCTTCACAGTCGGCATCATCGTCGTCCAAATCGCCGCCGGCCTTCAGCTGGGCGAATCGTTTGACTGCACCAGGCAGCAGTGCCGCAGAGGCAGATGAGGAAACCCTCGGAGCGGCGGTGTTCACAACTCCTTGGGCGCCCTCAGAAAATGAAGACATGATTTTTTGCTTCATGACGGACGCGCTAGTGTTAGCATACACGTTGCACATAGTGTCAAGGGATTTCCACCCCCCTGCGTTTGGACGACAACCGCAGGCAACTTGGCAAAATGAGTGTACCATTCTGTCCCGCCGCGCCTGAAGGAGTGTGAGCTGGCAGATGCATCTTTAAAATGTGCACGCACTATTTTGCGCCACAGATGAGGAGAAATTGGTTTAGTAGTTGATCCTGTTATGCAAAAGAATGAATCGGCATCCCTTGTCGTAGCGTTGCGTAATTTTGACCACGACGACATCACCTCGGCTGGATTGATGCCGTAGTGTCCACGTCCGGGAGCCAACACCACTGGCCGCGTCCAAACGGATCATTATTTTGCCTTTGAATATAGCATGCAACGCAGTCGCCCTCAATATGCACGTCCTGCACACGAAGGGCAATAGCTTCAGAGACACGACGTATGCCACAGAAACAGACCACCCCAATGGCAGCATCACGAATTCCAGCGGCCGTGCTGCTACCTTGGCGGACTTGAACAAATTCCCTAAGCTCATTGAAAGATATTGTTCGTTCCTGGTGGGACGTATTGTCTGCACGTTTTTCAAACCTCTCCAGAATTGGCGTGCTCTGTCATCCCAAACCGAATCGAATATGCAGGTCATACTGTTGCACGCGTGCCAAGCTTTGATGGCACTTGTGTTTAACTGGGTGGTGTGCAAGACATGCCGTCCATAGCAGCAAAGACAATCATAAGCTTATCCGTGCTGTCGACCGGCAGCAGAGACGATTCCACTTCTTGTTCGGTGCCGCGCACGTGGATGCGCAGCGCCCTCGTGTATGTTTGGCGAGCTGACGCTTCCCAGCCTTGGTCGAGAATCTGCTTTGCCAAGCTTGCCAGATGTTCCTTTTTGTCGGCCGCCGCACTGGACGCGGCTGGCGCTGCGGGCCACTGGAATGCCACAGGGGCGAACATGAGATCGCCATTTTTGTACGAGAAGGAGCGCTGCGCGATCTCGCGCGTGGCGCATTCTGTGATGGTCTATTGGTGCTCAACGTGGGCGGTGGGGTGGGCACGCTGGCCAGCGCGCTTTCGGTGCGGGGCCCATCGGGGCAGCCACCAACCCAACGCCCCATGACACAGGGATTTCTGATTGTTGTTGGTTGGGCAGTGGTTGCGTGACCAGAAACATGCTGACAATTTGAGCCAGAGTTGCTAAGGATGCTGAGAGGGGGAGGTGCAGCTCCCGGAGAGGCAAAAGGAAGTTGGAGGAGAGGGGAGGGATACACATTCCTTTGGGCGTGCGCGCATTCGTGGGCCAGCACGCACGCCCGAACAACATGCTAAGCTTGGTTGGGTGTTGGGAGTCGCACGCAGTTTTAATGTTGCCATGGGAGTTCCACGCAAATCGCGAGTATAGCTGATGGCATGGCGAGACAAGGTGGCCTCCAACAGGTTGGGTAAGGTGCACCATCGACGGCATGGGGTATGCGAAACACGATCCCAAAACGAATGGACGTGCGGCACAACGGCACAATCACGATGACACACCCGTGCTTGCGGACGCGCGCACAACACGACTGTGCTGTCGGGCGCAGATCTAAGAATTGCAAGTGGCGCGTACACACGCTGGACACGGACACGCGCAAACGAGAAAGACACCTACGTAGGCAACACGTTTGTTTGCGAATGCCATGAGAATATATCTGCGCACATTGAGCGCAAACGCGCACAAGCGTGCCATGATAAAACATTTGCGCATATTATGCGCAAGCGCGCACAAGCGAAGTGCGACCGTGTTGTTGACGGATTCTATATTTTCCCATGGGGCGTTGCCAGCTGACGCGCTAGCACACGCAATGCTTTACATTGCGTTGCCGTGGGGCACGGTGCGTAACTTAAACTGTTGCCCTACAGTGGGAGCTGAGATAAGAATGAAGCTATGACGACTGGCCTATGTACCGGCTCAAATGCACAACGAATATGCCAAACGCCAAAGGAAGAGGGAGGAGAGGAGGAAGTAGGACAGCCAAGGGAAAGAAAGGAGAAATATGATAGGGGGGCGCCCCTCCACGAACTTGGTCAGACTGTCTTTCACCTGGCCCGCCGGTTCAGCAGTCGGCACTCCGCGCGGGTGCAGCGTCTAACGAAGACGCAACGGCTTAAATTGTGTCGCGAAGGATGCCAGCCGTCGACCAAGACGCCTGCACAGCATGGGACACGATTCGCGAGGGTGGGAAGCAGGAGGAGGGGAATGAATTGGAGGGGGCGGGAATGAAGAAGGCAGGAATGTTACGACGGACATGCCCCATGCGGCCTTGTAAGTTGAGATAGAAGTGGGGCGCCGACAATTGCCCGATGCATGCACTGTTGCTGTTAGGACGCTGAACGCCCAGGAGAAAGGAGGAAGGCGGGAGCAAGAGGGCATAAAGGGGACCGAATGCACCTCATAGGGTGTGGTCGGCCTGACTGTCCTTTGACCTGCAGCATTTCGTTCACCACTCGCATGGGCGAGGCGTCCGACGAAGACGCGGCGGCTTAAATTGCGCAGCGAGGGATGTCAGATGTCGACCAGGATGCCGAAACCGCACTGGCCACTTCAGTTAGGGGGTGTTGGATTCCTTTGGAGGGAAGGTAGGAAGAGAGGAAATAATTGGAGGAGGACGGGGATAAAGGAGGCAAGAGCGTTATGACGACACGCCCCATTCGAGCCCGGCCAGGACGTTGCGACAGAATTGGCCGATGCATTGCGGACACGGCGTGATAGTTCGGAGGAGGCTGTTGAGGAGCGTGGAAGAGAATGAGAAGATAAATTTTATAGGGTGAGGACGGCGAGGGGTGGGGTATTACAAGTCTGGCTTGTTGCACCGCTGGCCGCAACTAATTGTTGCATGTCTCTGGCCAGTGGTAAACCGTTATGCCCATGCGCGCACACTTTGAGCATGGCGTCGAAGGGGGATTCCCCTCGGCGCGGCACGTCGCCAGCGAATGCTTCACAAGCGCACGGGAGTTGCGCAAACAATGGCGGCAATATTGCCCCATTATGGCCTTCATGCCACTGCGCTGGTTTTCCGTGCCATTGAACATTTTGTCAATAAATTTCTGTACAGCAGCGGGCTGTTGCTTGCCTATCATTTGCTGGAGCTCTGCCGAGATGTATGCGATGGCCGGGTGTTTGCCCGGATACTCCTTTTGGCGTTTGCCCTGGCCCTTTGGGCGCGGGGCGACCGGCGCGGGCGGGGGCGGGCCTGTGTAACTGGACGCGGCAGGCGGAGGCCCGACAGCGGGCATGCACGGGGCAGGCCCATCGTAACGCATCTTTTTAAAAGGCGGGGTCCCCGGCGGAGCACTCGGGGCAGGCGCGGACGGGTTGAGCACGGGGCCCGAAGGCGCGAGCATGAATGGAGTGATTGCTAAGCGTGACACTCCCAAGGTCCAGTCGATTAAAAAATCCGACTTCAAAATCGCCAGATCGAGCGGGGAGCGGGCATTCGCCTTCTTGGCTTTGCGCTTTGTCGCCTTAATAATTGAGTAGATCAAAGGCATGATCTCCTCACGCTGCGTCTGCATTTTCGCGGCAGACTGCGGCTTGGCAATGGCGGGATTCACGCATTGGTTCTCGAGCAACAAAATGGCTAGCCAATCTTTGTCGACGTTCAAACGCTTCCAGCCCATGAGAATTTCGGCCGGGTCGCACTGGCGTATATAAGCGCGCAAGGGAAATTTTGTATCGAGGTCGTCCTCGGTTTTTGTGAGTGCCGAAATTGTCCCATCCATCTTCTCAACGGCGGTCTCTTGGGCAGCGACCTGTTGAGAAATCTTCTCATCGAGCGTCTTGATTGTAGCGTCCTGTTCGTTCGCCTTCTGTTCTGCTGTGGCAGCGGCGGACTGGACTGCAACGCTCAAAGGCGAGGTCGGCTCGCTCAGTAGGTTCTGGACAGCGTCTTTGACAGCCGCGGCGAAGGTGTCCGAGAGAGAGCCTCTTGGCTGGATTGCGGCCTTCAGCCACTCCTCGGCGGCGGCCTGCCTGGCCGAACGCTTCCGGACCGACGGAAGCCATGATGCACGCGGTCAGGATGGTGACCCGGAGTCGCAATGCCCAACAGCACTTTGAACCGAAAGCTCAACGCAGAGAGCCATAATGACACCGATGCCCGCCAAAAGCGGCTGGTAACAGACGATGGATATCGGGATGAATCCCGCTATTTTTCCATCAAGACCGCGACAATAATATCATTGGCAAGTCACTCGGACGACCTGGCTGCCCAACGGCTGCGACGCTTCCACTTTTGGAGAGCGCGCGTGCGAAACCATGGTGCGCCAGGGTCTTCTGGTTTTAACAAGAAAATCTCCTGGCAAATTTTATTGTCCACCAGTGCGGACAACCACGGGAGTGCATGAGCGATGAGGGCTCGAGGCGGGTGTGCCCAAGTTTTCTGGGCGACGACGTCCGTTTCGAATACGGTCCGTTCCGGGAAAAACCATCGAGGGGCCTGCGGTGAGATGCCCTCCCGGTCGGCGAACAAATCTACGTCGAAGGGTCTGAACTTGCGGATTATATTTGCCATGGTATTTCTCTTTAAGACAGCGTCCCGGAAAGGGTCAGCATTCCAATGTCGTGCGAAGTTCTCATCTCACGATCCCTCGTCGTTGATGACATTTTGCTTGCCTGCTATATGTTCTGCCATGTACCAACAGCGCGCGCGCCGTTCAGCACGTTCGAAACTTTCGGCCAAGTACTGTAAAGACCGGACGTGGCTGAAACGAAACTTAATATAGTGCACAACCGCCGAGTTGTCGCATCGACAAACGACGCGCCATCCTCGCAACCATGCACCTTCTGACCGGACAATTTCGCGTGCCACCCACAATTCTTTAAAATTGATGGCCTCGGCATTGCTGGTTGAATTCGCAAAGTCGGTTGGCCAAACGCCAGCTCGGATAATGCCG